>OU426979.1:109463578-110063578 GCA_911387785.2 Aelia acuminata | reverse complement strand
GGAAATCGGATTATTTAAGAGGAAAAAAACAATTCAATTCTAGAAACTGGAGCTCCTTCGTCTTCCCGCGCTCATTCAACGTAATACAGTAAGTAAAAAAAAAAAAAAAAAAATCAATAAAAATTCTAGCAGTTCGTTATAACAGAATATAAGAATTCTCAGGCATCAAATTTAGTTCGTAGTTCACACTAACCGAGGGATTTCCCTATAACGAGGGGTTCAGCAGAAATATAATGGTAATTTTGGGGGATAGTATTTTGGTTCGCTAGATCGAGGTGTTCGTTATATCCGAGTTCGTAATATTGAGGGTTTACTGTAATGATAAAAATTACCTGATATTAAAGAACACTTGATTCTCATTAAACATGATGTTTTTGATCACAATAGTTACCTCGATTTTTGAGAAAATTAAAAAAAAGTAATAATGGGACAAAATTTACTAAATGAAGTGCCTCCAAACCAATCCTGATGAAATTTTGGCTATTATATCGCGGGCATATACATACATCAAATACCCAGTTTGTTACTATTCAGAAAAATTGTTGTTTAGACACTGCTCCTGAAAAGGTTTACAAGAAAGGAAATTGAAAAACATTTTGAAGGTTATGTTTAGTGATGACTAGCTAGGGTGTCCGGCTTCGCTCCGGTAGTTGTGTGGTAGTTTTGATAACAGAAAAACTTCAAAATTAAAGGTAATATAGAACAAAATTAGCACTTTCTTGAAACTTTGGTTTTAACTTGGTATCAATATTAAGATTCAAGATCAGCAGAGTCCGCCGAAATAAGGAACCCTATATACTTTATAGGGAATGAACAATTAATTTTGCTGCGACTTTGTCGAGTTGTACATCGTTTTTGATGGTTTCTGTGATTCTGAATCCTATAAGTCCATTCCAAGCAGTCAGCAGATAATAAGTTATTAGATAACAGTTGAAAAATCTATTAGTTAAAGATTATATTTCTAGTACAACTTTAGTGCCGACTAATGCGATGGTCCTATTATATCCAGAAGTATGGAAACTATCGAAAATTCATAGAAACTTTTTTTAAAGACCTTTCTTCCATTTCAAATTCCCTTAAGATATCCCCTGTAATTTGGGCGGACTCTGCAGATCTCGAATCTTACTACTATTACAAAGTGAAAACCAAAATTTCATGAAGGCACAATTTTTTTCACCATATTTCTTTTTATCCTAAACTATGAGGGATGATAAAATCTTATTGAAAAAATGGTGTAATTGGAGTTAGTCATTTGGTCGACTGGAATGCTAATCATACATAGTAATAAAACCAACTTCATTTTCATAATTACATACAATAAGAACACTTCAAACTTTTTATTTCCGATTTATATTCTCTCTTTCTGTTTTTATTTGCTCACTGTGCTTCTAAGGAATGTTTACTCATATTGCATTATGTAATGTGTTGATCAATTAGCCTTCTTATAAAAGAATTAATTTAGTAAGGAATCTAGTCAGTTTTCTAATAGATTACAGAGATGAGAAGGAGAAACTAATTATTCTCACTTGATTTTTTAGTAATTTAAAAAGAATAGCTGAAAAAATATATAACCTTTACAAACAACTGAATGAATGAACAATTAACATTGAGTGAAACGCACCCTAGCGCTTCCTGGTAGCCTGGAGCTCGAACTAAATTTTTCATTCATAAACTCGTATGTCATTCTCAGGTAGGTTAATTACATGGTGCGAGAGGCTTAAAATGCCAGCCCTTTTCTCTTAAATTTTACACCCTTAAGAGAAAAACAGAAACCTTCTTCTCCGTTAGGGCTTATATAGCTTCATGATGACACAAATTCTTGATCGTATGTTGATTCGTTTATGAGCCTTATTGGCACGCACATTGTACACTTTGCTTTATAATATATATTGATTAGACAATCTAACTAAATTCCTGGTTTTTAATGAAATAACTAGGTTGTTTCAACAAGTCAGAATCATTTATTCATTTAATGATGCTTTAGTCTGTTTAAATTTGACTTTTTCCTTTCACTTAACTATACAGGGTGTCCCAGACATAAGCATATTTTTTTTTTTATATGTTACTACTTTGTTTATGAATAGAGTATGTGATGGCGGGTAGAGGTTCAGGGTGAGCCTTTCCTAGCCCAACCACCTCACCATAGGCTGGTGAAAATTTTATGTTAAAGAAAATAAATTAAAAGTAGATAAACATAAATAAACTTCAAAGTAATGCCGGATGGCTATATTTTGAACCTTGCTATGTACAATTATGACAAAAAATGGAAACATAAAACAAAATCAAGCTCATGAGCTAATACAAACAAAATTAGGAAAAATAGTAATTAAAAGAAATTTCTATAAACAGCATTATACTAAAATTAACATTAATTAATTAGAGAAGATATCTTTAAATTTGCCTAAATATTTAGATAAAATTGCATGTGCACTAACATTAATGAATATGTAAATAAAAAATATTTTTTCTATTTCCGTAAATGTTTGAAAGCGGTGAAAGCGACAGTAATTTTCCGCGAATCACATTTATCTAAGGGTGAATCACAGATTCACCTTCCTTTCTTGTTCTTCGACTGATTCTACTTAGTATTTTTGACACCTGAGCTCTCATTTATTTGTCTCGATTCAGTAAATAATTTCGATACGTATTCACGTGGTAAGAAACTTGCCGATTTAGCCCTTTCATAGCGGAATTCAACTTCAAGCAAAGATGAAGGAACTAGTTCAAGTTTTGAAGATAGTTATGATTCATATAAGGAAGAAATGTTCGGGCTGTTATGAAAAGCTAAGAACAGCTATGAGCAGTGCAGAAGCCCAAAAAAAGGTGAAGAAGGTACGGACATACTATGACGATTGTGCCGACAACCGTCTCTTTGCTTGCAGTGCTTCAATGATAAACATTATAAAATGTAGTTTTCACGTGTTATTTTGTTTTAATAATTTAATTTGTAATAATTAGGTTTATTTTTTTAAATACACAAAAGCTACACCTATGTTCATTTATTTATAATAAAAACATAGGTTTGGTTTTATTTTTGATATCTGAATTCTTCCTTTCATGAATTATATATGCTGACAATTAAGTAAATTAAAACCATATAGTAAACATTTTATGATTGAACGTAAAAGGAAAGAAAAAAATTACTGTTAGTATAACACAGATGTTGTGGAAAAAGTAAGTAATAAAAAAATCTGGTGCGTGCTCGCAACACACAACTTTCACTTACCAACTTACTTAGATTAGAAATTGAAGTATTTTGCTAATAATCATTTCCCAAAGTCACACATTTTTCTACATTCATATCTTATTTTTGTTAATTGTTAAAGCCGTTTTTGAGTAAATAAAAAAACCTGTGAAAATGATACAAAATTTATTAAGTAAAGTCCCCCCTCCGGTAGATCAATTTTGATGAAATTTTTACAGTCATATCTCGGGCATATAAATACATCAAATACCAAGTTTGATCAAAATCGTTAGAACCGTTTTTGAGTAAATAAAAAAAACACGTGAAAATGATACAAAATTTATTTAGTAAAGTCCCCCCTCCGGTTGATCAATTTTGATGAAATTTTAACAGTGATATCTCGAGCATATAAATAGATCAAATACTCAGTTTAATCAAAATCGTTAGAGCCGTTTTTGAGAAAATCGAAAAAAACTTAAAAAGTTATTAAATAAAGTACCCCCTCCCTTTGAGCAAATTTGATGAAATTTTCGCTGTCACATCACGGGCTTATACATACTCTAAATACCCAATTTCAGGTTCGCACGGTTTATAGTTTTTGAGCTAGTCTGTTCACACACACAGACCATTTCGCGGGACTTGGTTAATTGGACTCAGGGGACCCCAAAACGTGTATTTCCGTTGAAAACCGGAAGTCGAAATTTTTCACAATCGCAATACTTCCATTTACTATATATTTCATATATAGGTAAGTGAAAGTAAAAATATATTCAGAAGCAACAGAATTCAACCCTGCTTCTGTTACGAATTCTAGTACGTCAGGTATTTGTAAAAAAAATGGATTTCACTTTAAAACATTCATCAATGTTTACAGAGAGTTAATTTTAATGTCTAAGGGACAAGGGGTCAATCAGCCCCTTGACGCAGTTTAGCGGTGTGGTAGCATGGGGTCATTTGACCCCTTGTCGCAGTTAACAAAAATCCCAGTTTATTTGCTTCGCAGCTAACGTGTTAATACAAATTAAAAATAATTAAAGTTAATTGAGATAAACTAAAAAAATAATTTAAAGTGTGTTGGCCACAACATTGTATAACCTTTATAAATGGTAATATCACATTGATGTTTTGGCTAATGATACCGATCCCTACTTAACAGTAAGGAGAAAGTATATTACATAACAACTGTACTTTGTTTTGTAATCTTTAAAACAGATTTTAAAATGGGATAGACCCTTGACAAAAAATTTTCTGCATTTTCGCATAAAAATTAAAAATTTCCATATTATTCTCATAGATGAAAACTCCCTCATGCTAGACACCCTGCTATTTACATGTTTTATTTTAAAAAATATGAAATTGTTGGACGACAATCAAAATTAAAAATGTTGATAATTTTATTTTAAGCACATGAACCAAGCGACGAAGATTTGGATGATCTGAGCGATTTGCAATATACATATTTATTTTTACAACTGAATGAGCCTTCTGCAACTAATTTGACCCTTTTAAAGGCATGGAGAGGTTAAGCTGGTTTGCCTATTAGAATCTTTGATGGGCGAAGGACCATTTCAGGGACAGGTGTCATTAAAATTTTTAAAAAATAACTGCAAAGCAATTTTTTTTTTCTTGATAAAAATTAGTTTATAACAAAAACTAAGCATTTTTTGATAGTTCGTCAAAAAATTTGGTCTTCCTTCGCTAGGCACACTTTTACTTGAGGAAACATCAGGCCCCAACTCAATGTGTTAATAAACTTTTCAAAGCCCAAAATTTAGATTTTTAATAAGACTTTAAATTGAAGGCATAAGAAATACGAGATTGACCTAGAAAAACAGTATTTTATAAATGTACTCTACTGCCTAAATGTGAATTGCAACGGAAATTTTAACTCGTTCTCCCGCTTTCATGGAAATTTACCCTATAAAATAACAAGCTCAAATACCATATATTTTTGTGGATACATAGACCGTAAAATTTGAACTTGTTGCCTTGCGAAATAATTGTCGCACTGCTTTCTTGAATTATAATAATTTTTGAGCTGAGTAATAGTCAACTGTTATTCTTTAACACGTTCACGCCAGGACTGTTAAATGCTTTTAGCTCTATCATAAATGAGCTATTCCAGAGGATTATGCAGTATTGGCAATCCAACAATAATAAAATAAACAATAAAAAATACTATCCTACTAGTTATGTTTTTAAAATGATAATAATTGTAATTGTTATTAAAAAATAAATGTTTATACGTTTATAAGTATATGAATATAAATATAAATAAATATAAAAATAATATTTATTATTTATTATTATAATATAAAATTTTCATTACTTTAATTTTCAGCTATATAGAAATTATTTCTACTTTCTTAACACTTTGGCTGCCATCAACAGAAATCGTGTAACTGTTCTCTGGCATTCTGGTGTGAGTCACCGGTGGTACATGCGGGGGTGAATGTGTTAAGATAGATTTATCTAATATCAGGATTTTTAGTCATCTTTTTTTATTATTAGCCATAATAATTTCAATAATATGCTTAAACAGGGATTTTTAGTCATGTAATATAATATATAAATATATATTATATATATATAATATTATAATTATATATATAATAATAATATAATTATAATATATTATATATATATAATATATATATATAAGATAGGTTTATCTATAATCAGGATTTTTAGTCATCTTTTTTATTATTAGCCATAATAATATCAATAATATGCTTAAACAGGGCTGAAGAATGATGCATTCTAAGATAGAAGTCTCCTAAAAAAAAAATCTTATTAATTCGGGAAGTTCTTTAACATAATAAATCTTACCTGAACCTCCTTCGAACAACTTTGAGGTAACGCATTCTACCAGTTCCAGTTGTCTTCCTTCTTTGGCCCTTCACGCTCCAGTTATCTATAACAATAAATTAAAAGTAAGGCCCTTACCAATCTGTTGCTTTAATGACGTTAAATTTTAAAATACTGTAATTAATTAAATATTATAGAATCAAGAATATTCTAAAACCTGTTCAGAAAATAGACAAACTGTTGTTTGGAAGACTATAATATAATTTATTTTCAAAATTGAAGTTGACAATTGCTGAAATAACTTACTATTGGAGGAATTGTTTCAAAAACTCAGGAACAAGCAATATTTAATAAAAACGTGATATAAATTAATTATATTAAGCCCAGTTTACACGGTAACATTGTTGGATCCAAGCTTGGAACAAAGTGACATTTGACATAAAATGTTACCGTGTAAACGGTCTTTGATCAAACAATGTTTCCAAAATATGAGGTATGTTCGAAGTACGACAGCGCTCCACCGTTTAATACTAGTGCTACTTCCCAAAACACTAGTCGGCCATTATTTGATAGTGATTAGCCAGTTCAGTTTGTTAGTAATATGCCTTTGTTAAACCTAAAAAAAGGTAGTTTCTGACAAGGGGACAACTTTTTAAAGTTATTTGGAACAGTGTTTTATTAATAAACTTATCCGTATGATGTTATTGATGTTTCATACAAACCAATAAGTCACAACAGGAATATTCGAAAAATCATTGTAATAACAAGGTAAGTTAAGATTTACTCTACTTTTTTGTCATATATTTTTATCTCACTTTAAGAATCAGTAGGGAATGTAGAAGTTTTATGTGTATAAAGACTTTTCTTTAACAATTTTCTAACAACAATTTACCTATACTACTCCTAGAGCTGACAAAAAAAAACAATTCAGTAGTGTTTTCTTCTATGTTTTAATTACAATTTGGATGTAGTTCAATACTATTTGAGGTTTACTATTCAATTTTGAGTTTCTTTCCTCAAAGTAAGTGAAAGATAGTTGATTTGAAAAACCTAAATTTTCTGTCATATTCACAACATAACCTAGTGGATTAGCTGATGTAAGTTTTTTGTTCATACAGCTTCTTTTCATATACAATATTTAATTCAAGCTTTATTTTAATTACTTGACAACCTGACTTTATGTAAGTTTAACTTTATAAAATTTATATTTTGTTTTTAGTGATTCAATAGAATTGTGATGTTATTGTTGTTTCATGCAAATCGATGTCACAACAGGAACATTCGGAAAGTCATTATAATAACAAGGTAAGTTAAGATTTACTCTACTATTTCATCATATACTTTAAGAACCAGTAGGGAATGTTGAAGTTAAATGTGTATAAAGAACGTTTTTTCTTTCTTATAATTTACTTATTCTGCTCCTAGAAGTTACAAAACAAGCTATTCAGTAGTGTTTTCGTTATGTTTTAATTACCATTTGGATGTAGTTCAATACTATTAGCCGTTGCTACTCAATTTTGAGTTCTTTGCTCATAGTAAGTGAAAGATATGTAGTTGATTTGCAAAACCTAAATTTTCTATCATATTCACAACATAACCTAGTGGATTAGCTGAAGTTTTTAGTTTATTATACATTAACTTTCTTTCATATATTTTTAATTCAAGCTTTAATTTAATTACTTTACAACTAGACTTTTATGTAAGTTGAACTATATAAACTTTAATTATATAAACTTTGTATTTTGTTTTTAGTTATTTAAAAGAATTGAAGGAGCATTTCAGAAGAGGATTTTTGGGCAAGACAGAAATAATTGTATTTCATCAAGCTTATTTAGCTAAAGAAATTTATTGCTATTATATGTAAAAAATACATATATACATTTATGATATTTGTTGTTTTTTTTTACTTAATAAGCTTAATGAGAATTTTAGCCAATTTACAATACGGATAATGGCGCCTTCAAAGCTAGTAGTAGTAGTTTTCTGGACGCCTAGGAGTGCTGATAGACTTGGATCCAACAAATCGAACATGTCCAAAACATTTGATCAAATTGATCATTGCACTAGGGATGATAGATTAGGGTTGGATTTTCTACGATAGTAAACACTCATATTTCAAAAGGAATTTGTATTTCAGTTTTTTTTTTTTTTTTAAATTAATCTTGTTAAAATAATGTTAAAAAAATCGAAATGTAGTAAATAATATCTCATATATAAATAAGCTGACTGACAGCTTTGAAACCCACAATGGACTCCGGCAGGGTGATTGCCTCGCATGCCTTCTCTTTAATTTGGTCCTCGAAAGCGCCGTGCGAAAATCTGGAATCAAAGTTGGAGGGACCCTATTCAATAGATCTTCTATGATTTTGGCGTTCGCCGATGACATAGATATTATTGGAAGAACCCCCAGAGAGTTAAGCAACGCGTTTCGTAGTCTTCAAATAGCAGCGGCTAGAGTGGGCTTAGAGGTTAATGAATCCAAAACCAAATACATGCATACAGGCCCACGACTGGAAGTGTATGAACAATCGCATTTTGTGGCTGGAAGCTTTTCTTTTGAAAGGGTAAGAGAATTTTGCTATCTTGGATCGCAAGTGAACGCGGATAACGACATAAAAGCCGAGATCCATCGAAGAATTATGACCGCAAATAAATGCTACTTCGGATTACAAAAGCATTTTAAGAACAGGGCTATTTCTCGGAAAACAAAGGTGCAACTGTACAAGACCTTGGTAAGACCAGTTCTCACCTATGCCTCCGAATGCTGGACGTTACCTAGCTCGCAGGAAGCTCTCCTCTTAAGGTTTGAGAGGAAAATATTGAGAAAAATCTTTGGCCCAGTGTGCGCTGATAGAGTCTGGAGAATAAGAACAAATGCTGAGCTAACCGGACTCTACAAGAGCCCAGATGTTGTAAAGATCATAAAAGTGGGACGGCTTTGATGGGCAGGCCACGTAATGAGAATGTCCCAGGATCAGATTCCTAGAAAGGTCCTGAGGAGACGATTCATGGGACCAGAAGAGTTGGAAGACCTAGGCTCCGATGGATGGATGGAGTGACAGCGGATGCCAGATCCATCATGGGGATCCGCAATTGGAGAGAGGCGGCTACCGACAGGGAGCGCTGGCGGACCATGTTACAGGAGGCCTTGACTCTACAAGAGTTGTAGCGCCAAGAAAGAAGAAGAAGATATAAATATAAAATAATTATCTGAAATCTATTGTAATATCTTAGAAGATGCCTTGGAGAATATGTGTACATCAATTCTTTTTTTTTAATCATTTTAGCTTTAGGATATATAAATACTGTTTGTAAATATTATCTATTACTACTATTTACATTGTTTTAAAATTTAATTAGAATTATGTAAATTAATTTTACCTAATGGTAATAGAATTAATTACTATTTATTAAAAATAACTTTATTAACCTACTTGTTCTTTAGTTTTATTACTCAATTGTTTATTCACTGTACTTATAATGCAGTACAGTAATGTAAAAGAATGACATTGTGATTGAAAAACAGATGTGAAAGAAAATATAACCTATTGTAATCAGCTTGAGCCAATGCCTCCATAAGTGTGTATATAACACATGCGCCATCTGTGGCCGATCAGGCAACTACATTTTCAAACATTACTAACTTATTTAATTTAAAATCTATTTTAAAAGAGAAATTCTTTTGTATTTTGTCATCTTTTTGAAAATAATGGCTTGTAAAAACATAAAAACAATAAGATAAAGCCTAAAGATACCAGGTCCTATCTATTCAAATATAGCAGTGCAGGGCTGTGATTGGTCAATTGTTTGTCCCTTGAGGTATAAATAGGGCCATTTTGCCCAACATTAATTAGTCTTCATTTGTCAGTCTTAGATAGTCCTCTCCCTGCCCGATAGCTCCTGGTGTCTCTATGATGTTTAAACCTATCTGTCTTATTTAATTTAATTCCCTTATCTACCCTAATTTTACCTTACCTATAGAACCCTGGGGGTTGTCCTCCCAGGGCTTGGACATTGGTTGGCCCTCTGTCCAGGGGGCCTTGCTTAGATAAGCACCCTAGAGCTATCAAGGCCCACGTCTCTCCCGTGGAATTAGCTTTGATCAGTTTTACCTTTCGGGGTAAAATGGTAGCGTCGCTCTGGCAAGGATCTTCAGTCCTTCTTTACCTTTACCCTACTTATAGAATCCTGGGGGTTGTCCTCCCAGGGCTTGGACATTGGTTGGCCCTCTGTCCAGGTGGCCTTGCTTATATAAGCACCCTAGAGCTGTCAAGACCCACGTATCTCCCGTGGAATTAGCTTTGATCAGTTTTACCTTTCGGGGTAGAAGGGTAGCGTCGCTCTGGCAAGGATCTTCGTTATTCCTCACACCTTAAGCTGGACATTGGTTGGCCCTCTGTTCTGGCTCCTTTATCTCTCTCTTTTCCCCCTCTCTCTCTTGCTTAGATAGCGCCCTAAAATCACCGAGGTCCATACTTATCCTTTGGGTTTTACCTTGGTGATCCACTCTTGAAGTGAAGGGCTGCGTGGCTCTGGCAAGATTATATTTTATTATAGACACTGTGGTGGAGACATCTGAGGAGAGATTAGGAGCTTATTGAATTTTTAAGCCTCACAGAAGTTAGCAAATATTACACTATATTATCATACAATATATTATTTCTCAAGGCCTTTTTTTTGTCGGTACGCCATAATGAGACATTATTTTAAAGCATTCTTTAACCGCTTTAAAAACTTACTATTTCCTTAGCACCGGAAAAATATACAAATCACTCATTTCGCCTTCGATTGCGAGTTAAAAGCGCAAAATCGCGGTTTCGGTAATAGAGATTTGATAGTAGAGGTTTCTAAATGGTGTCAATCATCAGGTTTTCAAGAACATTTTCGGTCGTATACATTTCTTCGATTAACCCCTTCGTTTGCTAATTGTAATTGCAATTCTCAGAGAAAATGGTCACAGGACTTTTTCGAAGGTGTTATTTCTTTCAGTTCGTCGAGACGAAAATTTTTGGTTATATACACTTTTCCGATTGTTGCCGTCGTTTCGAGTTACAGGAAAAAAAATGCCATTTCAGTCAATAGAATCAGCGCACTCGCTTTCACGAAACCGATATGTGTATTTAAGCATGTAGCGTTTTCCAGAGTGCGCTCTTTCAGTAAAATCATCTAGGCCTGTGTAAAAGAAACCCACCAACTAACACTCAAATAAACAGTGTTCACACACTTTAAACAGTGTTCAAATAGGTCCTGTAAACATCTAAATACTATATAAATACCTCAAACTTATGTTTCAAAAAATGAATAATCTATAATTTGAACATTTATTCTTTAATTCAACCCTCACCTATGCCCATGAGTAAATATGTTCTATACGGTACTAAAAATACAGTGTGTACTTTAATTAAGTGGGATTTAAGTAGGTTAGAGTGCGAATGCTTCGCACGGGTCAGGTAGAAATAACAAATTTATAAAATATAAAAATATATTATAAGGGTCATTTTCAAGAAAGGGCCAACGCTGCCCCCGATGGATTTTGGATCTCCCTCACCAGTTTGGTCTATTAAAAAAACTTCCAATTATGCTTTCTGACTTATCCTATCATCTAAGTAGGATTTTATTCATATAAAAAAAAATAATGACTAAAACTGGAATTTCCATACGTCATGATCGTCTACGAATTGACCATTGACGCTTTTTTAATTGTGGTGCTGTTCAAAACCTCTCAAGATTATAATGTGAGGTGTACAATTTTCTAGGAATGAAAGAAGGGTATTTAGAGGACAGAAAAGGCTTGCCCCTAGTTTTTAACTATTACAGGTGACAGCGGCCACTGCCCAAAAGTAGGAGTACATCTCAGGTAACAAATCATTTATTAGCAAAATATTTTCATTCACTGTAGAATCGTTAGGATGAGAACGATTGTGCTTCAACTTCAGGCGGCATACAACCCGTGTCTTTCCCCCGCCTCTATCCACTCGTTAAGTAATTTTATCTAAATGTTTTAGTTGCTTTTTTTTCTTTTGCTCGTGGAGACATTTCCGATGGTCTTCAATTTTTTTATTCAAAAACATCTGTATTTGAATAAATACAGTAAACCAGAAAAAAATCGTGGGTCATGCAATACCATGCCCGCATGTACTCGGAGAGTAATTGTATGAAAATGTTTTTGTTGCGTTCTATATCTAGAGCTAATTGAAATGTGTCCACCGATCTATCACATGTGTCAAAAAGCTGCTTTGTAAGTATTAGTAATTATTATATTATTATTAGTAAGCAAGAAAAACTAGATAACCACACAAACTGATGTATTTCTCCCGCCTGTACGCATGTGAGTTATGCCCTAATAAATGCAGTATGGTATCCGGAGAGTGAGGAAGAGTACAGAGTGTGGCCCGGCTCTCGATTGTCTGAGCCGTTCACTGCATCAAAGGGCCATAAACAGGGATGCAGTATGTCCTCAACATTGTTTAAAATTTATGTTATACAAACAATAATAGAGTGGAGTATATTTGGTTTGTTGGTAATGGTTCTTTGATTTTTTTTTTTTAATTTTTGTACATTTGGGAGAATGAACAGGTAATTAAATTAATTGAAATTGACAGGGACAGACCTGCGCTGCATGATGTTAAACATAGATACTGTATACACTATGCAAGAAAATTATAGGCCACACTACAATTTTACTTTCACTTACCTATATATGAAATATATAGTAAGTGGAAGTATTGCGATCGTGAAAAATTTCGACTTCCGGTTTTCAACGGAAATACACGTTGGGGCCCCCTGAGTCCAATTAACCAAGTTCCGCGAAATGGTCTGTATATGTGTGTGTGTGAACAGACTAGCTCAAAAACTAAAAACCGTGCGAACCTGAAATTGGGCATTTAGTGTATGTATATGCCCACAATGTGACAGCAAAAATTTTATCGAAATTGCTCAAAGGGAGGGGGTACTTTATTTAATGTTTTAACATTAAATTAATTTAACTTTTAATGTTTTTTTCGATTTTCTCAAAAACGGCTCGTAACGATTTTGATTAAACTCAGTATTTGATCTATTTGTTTGTTTGTTTCCTATTAAGTACCTTTGTTTTTGTTTATATGGAGAAATTATCTGTCTCTCGTTTTGCCTAAAAATAAGAAACGGCTAAATATGAGATATGATAAAAAGAAAACATAAAGAGGAGAAAAAAAGAAAAATATTCAGTCAACTCATAAACCTTGTTGAGTATGCACACATGCGGAGTACGCCTTTAATGACAGACCATTGTTTATAATTAAAGCCGTTCTGCTCATTTGAGAAGTGGCAATTAACAAAACGCTTCTAATCTAAGTAAGTTGGTAAGTGAAAGTTGTGTGTTGCGCGCACGCACCAGATTTTTTCAGTTACAAGGATAAGTAAAGAAGTGAGAAGACAGTAAATATATATATTTTTACTTTGGTGTGTATATTATTATATTTTATAAATTTCCCCTTAGTTATCATTTTAATCCTTTATCTTCTAATAAGGCTTTTTCAAGTGCTAAAAAATATAGGCCACTCACTCGTTCGTTATGTCTCCAATATAACTCGATCCTACTTTTTATTTACACGCGTGTGATAAAAATATTTTATACTGGGATGTAAGCATGCCAAAAAAATGCCCTAGCAGGCCAAGAGTAACCACTATGTGTGAATTCTATTGGAGCTTCACGACAAATCGCTTTGTTAGCTGCAGTGAAAACAATCCAACAAGGATGAATAAAGCTAAGCAGGGCCATTTTGTAATAGAAAAATGGGATAATGTTGGATAATATCCGGTCACATAGTATCTTAAATTAGACTTGGCTCAGAAGCCGCTGTTCAGAAGCAGTACCAAAAATGAATTTAAAAATATTATGATATCAAATATGAATCAATATTAAGCTTTTAAATGATTTTCATTTATCATAGGGGATATTATTAAGAATGGTTTACAATGTTTTTTTTACAGTATTAATGTACTTTTTCAATCATCCATCGGATCAGTGGAGCCGAGAGTCCCACTGTACTGCCACCGCCACCAAGGCCTGCCTAATCTGTTGTAGGAGACGGCAAACTATTTGTTATCTACTAAATGCTTTAGTAAATTGAATTATAACATTACAAATGACTTAAATTAATCATTATAATACTAGGTTACTAAGAATAAGTAATTAGTAACTATTTATATAGAAGTATAAAATAGCATGTACTTGGGGATATAACTTGAACATTTGTTCAAAGCTTTGATCCAACAATGTTACCGTGTAAACAGGGCTTTGGATATTAGTTAATTAATTTATATGAAAACAAAATTTAGTAATACAACAGCTTTGTCACTTCTGGGTGTGGCCAATTCGAGTCATGAAACCATGAAATTAGTAAATGCCGGTCACATTGTTACATTTAAAAATGGCCTAGGTTAGCTTAATTAAAATGTAGCTTTCCTCTTCTATTCACTCAAAAGGGATCAACAAATTAACAACTGGTCCTTTATAGATGAGATGGGAACCACTTTAAAGAGGAGAACCAAGAAGTAACAACAGTAGTTAATCCTGCAATTCGTATTACCTGTATATGATGCATGATATAATCATAGGACTTAATTTTTGAGCCAGTCTGATAACACAGACACAGACCATTTTGCAGGAATGAGTTATTGATACTCAGGGGACTTTGAAGCATGTAAATCCATTAAAAAACCAAAATCAAAATTATACACATCAATACTTTCCTCGGCAAGGCTTCTCCAACATTACTTCTGTATGTCTTGTTTTGGTAAAATCATAGAACTCTCATGTCCTTTTCAGTTGTAAAGGGCCCTGATGAGCTCAATTTGATCCCAGCTTTTTGCTCTTAAGGGATCAATATACTCCCCCCCCCAAAAAGGGTCCTTTACAGGGGAAATCGAGGCCACACTCAACAGTGTCATGTTGGCTTTGCCCAGAAGTAATATAGGGGAACTATTACCCTTTCCCCAACTACAAAGCTAGTATTTTCATAATAGAAAGTAATAATCCAATAAATTTACACATTTATCCAAAAAATATAACAAAATTGGCAAAGATGTTATCAATTGCACAGTAAATAATAAAAGAAAACTTACAATGTCGAAGCTTAGCACTTGGATATCCACACTGAGCACATCTAGACTTTTGGATGTGATATGAGGACCGTCCACACCTCCTGCAGAGGGTGTGAGTCTTATTTCGCCGTTTACCAAAGCTGGAAGTACCTTTTGTCTAATCAAACAAAAAAACAACATTAATACAATCCCTAAATATGAATAATGAATCCTGATGGTACGAAAAAAAGTTAAAGAGTAATACAAATGAACCATTTCAAAGAATAACAGGTGTAAAAACAAACTCCTAAAGGTCAAGAAAACAAAGGAAATGTAATATCAAAAAATATAAATCAACATTAACATATTACATATTATTACTAAAGAAAATGTTTTAAGTAACTGAATATTGCATTTCTAAATGAGATAAACTTAACCTAACCTTAAAGCAAACGTGGTAATGCAATTATGTTAAAAAGAAAAATGCTACTTAATATTTAAGATAAATCAATGTTGATTTCCAGAGCAATGAATAATCTCTAAATGTTTAAAAGGTAATAAAACTACCAACGATTATGAAAATAATTTGAGATAGGGTTCCCAATACTCACCATCTTTCTAAATGAACAAGGACTAAATAATCCACAGCAAACCAGATAGTGGTTATGGTTTACACAAGTGTCTGTATATGCTAATACACCGGTAACAATTAAATAACTACTATTAACTATTATTAAATTTAGCTTAATTTGTATGTCTTTTTATTTTCTATTTATTTAGATTATTAAACAACAACTCTTGGGCTAATGCTTAAACCTCACCTTGGGAAGGTGTGTTCAGACAGCGCCGAACCATGTTCCAACGGCCTGTTTCGGGAATCATCGGCTGGTCTTTCAATTTTGTGTATTAAACCGAAGATGACCGAAACAACTGGGAAACGAGATTCGGCGCTGTGTACGTACCCATTAGATTTTGTGTTAGGTAGGTTATAATTCTCAGTTCTAACGACTAAGAAATTTATCATGGATTAAGCAATAAATATGTACTTACATGTTGATGTAAAGGAAAAAAATATATAAGTTCAGTTAATTATTCTCAGTGCATAAATAAAATATAGGTAGTTGAGAGCATATTCTAACAAATTTAACTAAAGATGTCAGGTAAATCTGAAGAAGTATGGAAAACTAATATTAATCTAAACTCAGAAAATGATTTTAATATTCTTTCTAGATATTTTTTAGAAAATGTACATAGGTATCGCGAAAATATTGTGGTTCCCAAAAGTCTTGGACCAGTTGCCATGAAGAGCAATGAAGAAAAGTTAGTAGAACGATTTTTTGAAAGTTGTGGTTTTAAAAGTATAATGAGTTGTGTAATTGGTTATGGCTTAGGAGCAGCTTTAGGTTTGTTTACATCCAGCGTAAATCCTTCAGTTGGTCCTGATGCACATAAACAGACAGCTAGAGAAATCTTCAGGGAGATGAAGACCACTACATTGAGTTATGCTAAAAACTTTGCTATGGTTGGTGGGGTATTCTCTGCTGTAGAGTGTGTTATTGAATCACATAGAGGGAAATCTGATTGGAAAAATGGAACCTATGCTGGAGCTGTCACAGGTGGACTGATTGGGCTTAGGGCTGGAGTCAAAGCAGGTGCTTTTGGTGCAATAGGCTTTGCTGCCTTTTCCACTGTTATTGACTATTATATGCATGGACATTAACCTTTGACACTTTTAGTTACTGTTAGCTTCATATATTTTTGTTTAAAAAGGAAGGAAACAGCACTTATATAGTTGCTTTTATTTCCGTGATTATTGAATAATTGTTCATTTTCTCATAACTGCATTATTGTGCATTCAGTCCTAAGACATATATTGTATTGGTTATCGTTAAAATAATGGAATATATTTGAAATACACAATTAAACTATTAGTTTCTCCACAGTTACTCCTTAAATGTAGGTATGCAGGGCTTTATAATATGATGTGTCAGTAACCATTACCAGGAGCTTGTTTATTAATAGTGTTTCAGCTTCTTCAAGATTTAAAATATCAAATAATAAATATCCTAAATGCCAAGACTTTTTGTATTTCATTGTCACCATGATTAAGTAAAAATTGTGTTAAATGTGAATAGTTTTTCTTTGCACACTCGTTAACTTACTGGTAGCCATGATTTTCTGTTATTATTTTCATTTCAACAATTATTCGTTTTCTGGTAACTGTATAATTGTACATTCAGTCTAAAGAAATGTTTTATGTTGATTTTTTTTATAATAATGGAATACATTGTACAAATATAGAATTAAAACATTAGTCTTTTCGCAGTTTTACTTACACCTTAGTATCTAGGTATGTAGATCTTTTAAATTTTATGTGTCGGGTCATTCCATATCAACTCAACCACGGCAAAACACCCAAGATCTCAGATTTTTTTGAAACTTGGTAAATATGTTCCTTTTATATAGATAAACAACCATGCCAAGTTTGATTGACTTATCTCTATTGGTTTTCTTTTTACAACCCTTTAAAGTTTTTACTAAAATGCCGGCCAGGGCTCACCTGAGGCCACAGACAGAACATTTATTTTCTCAGAAAAAAAATCATATCTTTAATATTTATCAATAGAACTCAATGAAAGTTTGTAGTTTAACTAAATAAAACATCAACAGGTTATCAGAAGGGGACCAAATTAGTCTCAACAATAAAGTTTTTTATTTAAAAGACGTTTCGGCTCTTTTGAGCCGTCTTCAGTTCTAAAACATTTAACAATACAATTAATAAATCATAAATATTTGTTATACAGTCATTTAGTCATATGTATTTAATATATACAGACCAGCAAAACAGGTAGACAAAATCATTTGAAGTCACACAGGGCAGATACAACTCTCAACCAATGTTCCCTAACCCCAAGACACCCAAAACACTCAGGGTGAGCAAAGTCCAATTCATTATAGTACACCCTCCAGCAAAGGCCTATTATTTAGAAAAACCCAAAACTATATGATGTACATCAGCTGTATACCTCCAAAATAAAAATTAAAGACCCATGCAATCCATATAAACTTAAGTATTAATTTTTCTTAACATTTCACCATATTGCATATTGAGACCTTTAGTGTCTGTTTTAAAATTGACAGACTTGTCAATATTTTCTGCAATATACATTGCTTCTAATAACTTCCTCTTTTTGTTATTGCTTTCTTTATGTAAAATGTGGGCCCCCTCAAAGTAAAATTCCTGCTTGCTTATATGGTGGTGCTGAACTAGTGCTGACTTTTTCCTGTTCTCTTCACTTTTTTTACAATCATTTTTATGCTGATAGAGCCTATCCTTTAGATATTGCCTAGTTTCACCAATATAAGTAGCCGGGCACCTTAAACAATCAATCTTGTAAACCAGACCTGACTGTAGATTTGTATCTATTTTATCTTTCAGATTGGTGTACAAGTTTTGTATTTTGTTTGTTGCTTTGAAGGCCAGGCTAATGTCATCCACATCATAATCTTTGAATGACCTATTAATTGTCTCCGACAGCCCCTTTACATATGTGCATTTAAGGAATTTCTTTATTACTGGTTTTTTACCTTGAACCACATCATTATTTAACTGTGTATTTCCAAAAATTCTATTGTGGTTAATTGCCCAATATTTCTTAATTAATGATTTTGGATAAAAATTTTCCAGAAATAAATCAAAGATTTTAGTTTTTACCTTTTGCATATATTGTGCATCCGTCAATCTCATTGCCCTGGACATGGTATTGTTTAGCAGATTTATCTTGATATGTCGTGGATGATGAGATAGAAAATTTAAAATCCTGTTACTTGTGGTTTCTTTTTTCGTCCACTGTGTAAGAATTTTCTTTCCTGTCCTGATTACGTTCATGTCCAAAAATCTTATCATTCCTTCTCTTTCTAATTCCACTGTAAATTTAAGTTTATCATGAAAATTATTGAGGGCTTCTAAGAAACGAGCTGCATCCTTCTTATCCACAATACTAAAAATCTGGTGCGTGCGCGCAACACACAACTTTCACTTACCAACTTACTTAGATGAGAAATTGACGTGTTCTGTTAAACATAATTTCCCAAAGTCACACATTTTTCTACATCCATATCTTATTTTTGTTAATCGTTAAAGCCGTTTTTGAGTAAATAAAAAACCCGTGAAAATGATACAAAATTTATTAAGTTAAGTCCCCCCTCCGGTTAATCAATTTTAATGAAATTTTAACAGTCATATCTCGGGCATATACATACATCAAATACCAAGTTTGATCAAAATCGTTAAAGCCGATTTAGAGTAAATAAAAAAAACACGTGAAAATGTTACAAAATTTATTAAGTAAAGTCCCCCCTCCGGTTAATCAATTTTGATGAAATTTTTACAGCCATATTTCGGGCATATAAATAGATGAAATACTGAGTTTAATCAAAATCGTTAGAGCCGTTTTTGAGAAAATCGAAAAAAACATAAAAAGTTATTAAGTAAAGTACCCCGTCCCTTTAAGTAATTTTGATGAAATTTATGCTGTCACATCGCGGGCATATACCTACACTAAATACCCAATTTCATGATCGCACGGTTTATAGTTTTTGAGCTAGTCTGTTCACACACACACACGCACACAGACCATTTTGCGGGACTTGGTCATTTCGACTCAGGGGACCCCAAAACGTGTATTTCCGTTGAAAACCGGAAGTCGAATTTTTTCACGATCGCAATACTTCCACTTACTATATATTTCATATATAGGTAAGTGAAAGTAAAAAGGTCGTCAATGTATTTCAATAAAATCCTTGGTCTCATCCCTGTACTTTTTATAGCCTCATCTATTACCTCGTTCATTACAATGCCTGAAATTGCAACAGACAATACCCCACCCATTGGACAACCTCCCAATTGTCTGTATAATTCATTATTAAATTTGAAAAAACTGTTTTCACTTATAAGTTTAAGGCCTTCCAAAAAAATATTTTTATTTTTTATTTTAGTATATGGCTCAACCTTATGCCACTTTTGCTCAATTATTTTATAAGCTACTTTTAGTGGAATATGAGTAAATAGACTGATGGCATCCCAACTAATCATTGTTTCATCTTCTTTAATTTATAAATCTTTTATTTTTTCTTTAGCCTCTATGGAGTTTCTAACATCATAGCTGTTATCCATGACAAGGTTATCTAAGGAAGGTTTTATAAATTTGGAAAGATTGTAGAGCGGACTTTTTATGGAATTGACTATGGGCCTGAGCTTTTTATCTTGTTTATGAAGTTTAATCAATCCAAAAATTCTTGGATGTACACAATGCTGATCAATAATTTGTTTTTTATCCTCCTCTGTTATGTATTTATGTTTCAATAGCTTATCTACATATTGTGACAGTTTTTTCATAAGTTCTGGCAAAGGATCCTTCCTAATTTTTCTGTATGTATTGTCATCTTGTAAGA
Organism: Aelia acuminata; assembly: GCA_911387785.2. Classification (NCBI taxonomy): domain Eukaryota; kingdom Metazoa; phylum Arthropoda; class Insecta; order Hemiptera; family Pentatomidae; genus Aelia; species Aelia acuminata. The sequence continues at coordinate 110,043,069 of OU426979.1, read as the reverse complement.
TCTCTGTCATTTTTGTCTGATATTCATCTTTATATAGAATAGCCACTTTTTTGGTTTTGTCAGACTTAATTATTACGACATCCTTGTTATTCTTTTTAAAATTTAAAACTTCTTTCAAGTCATATTTCCAAACTTTATCAATAAAATTATTAAATTTGTTTTTTTTATATTGATCCAGAAAATTACCTATCTTTCTGATAATATTGTTTCTCAAGGAAGTGATGTGATTTTCACAGGTATCCATAGTACCTAGAATGTATTCAATATCTGCAACAAGGTTTATTATGTCCTTCCTTAAATCCCTAGGAAACAAATTAACACTATCCCCCAAACTCAAAAAGTTAATCACATTTTTTGGAATTTCCACCTCGGTCATATTTTCTACTAACTTTTTATTATGCAATTCATTATACATGTTAATGATATCCATTTCAGATGTATCCTCATTAATTCCCTTTTCTCTAAGTAAATTACAACTATTCACATAAGTCTTATTAAATTCAAACATATTTTTATCCTTATCAAAATATGGCTTTTTTATGTTACATTTTATAATCTTTTTAGACTTTACTTTCAGTTTAGCAAAATAGTTTTGCTTGCCTAATTTCATATATTTATTTATTACTTTGTCCAACTTGTCATATTGTATTTGGTGACTATCTTTAATGTTATCCTGTGTTATTCTTAATTTTTTCATGATACTATTTTTCAACCAGAAACCCTGCTTTATATCCAATTTTAAAAGCTCTCTACCTATATTATTTAAATAATTAGTATTTTTTGAATTCTTTAAAAAATTATTATTAAAAGTATTATCTATACTAATTAATGGGTTAAGAATGTGTGGAGGAAAAATATTCTCTGCCCTGCACTCCTTCAAATAATAAATCTTACCTTCAGCTTTTATTAACTTCTAAATTTTAATTGAATTAAAACATGCTGATTTTGGAAAAAAAATATATTAACACTCTAAGCCTTACCATAAAATTACCATAAATTATTATTTTACAAATATTTTATTTCCGGAAAGTGATTACAAGGGTTTACGTTATAGCTAATATCTACCTAAGGGTTAAAGATAATCAAACAGAATTTTTTTTAAAAATTATCTCCAAGATATTTTCCATCATATCCAACAATAAAATTAATGGCTTTTTTATTCCTTCACATTTAAAAACTAATATTTTTCTGAAAAACTTGATTTTGTCAAAAAATACAACAATGATATGCATATTTAATTCCTTGGACATAAAATAGTATTTAGATAAATAGTGTGAACTGCTGATAAACTATGAATTATTTCTTGTAACTTAAGAAAACCTGTTAGAGCTAAAATGTTAGTATTGTCACTTAAATAATTTATTTAAAAACATTTGATTTGTTTTATTACAAAAGACAGGGTAACCTTTTTTTGCAAAACCATTTTATAAGCCTATATGAAGAGGTAACATAAGAATACAATAACTGGAATATAAAATATAGATGAAGTGTTCTTTATTGGACATACCTGATTTGTTAACATTTACTTTTTTTAATTATAGACTTAAAGTTCTTTCAATTCTTCAGTTTCTTGCTCTATTTTTTCTTTTTGATTATTTATCAATCTCGGCCATTTTCTTTTCAATTGACAACATACATTCAGTGTCAAAGTGGTATGTTCTACCAGAAGTTGTCATGGGAGGCTCAGCTAAAACATGAAGTAGAGGCACTGAGCAAGAGTCCTCCGTTCTTGGCCACGAAAAGGAAGGAGAAGGTCCATTTGGGTGAAAAAACTTCACTGTCACGTCTCCCTCTTCTATGTCAGTTGAAGTTATGACTCTAAAGTACCATAAATGGTCATATTTACATGCCACATAGCGTCCGGGAAATAAGTAAGTCTCCTTAATAAGAGTTAGATTTAGTGTACCAGTAGTCAATGAATGAGTCAAAGCGGGATCTACATCTTCACTGATATGTCTTGCTTCCACAGTACCAGATGAATCTAGAGGTTTAAAATTGTGAAAAGATCTTGTGCCAGGAAGAGTATTTAAATCTTGAAAACGGGTTTCAAGTTTTTACCTGGTTAAATCTACTGTTTCTTTTAAAACTAAGAGAAATTTACTTTGTAGATCTGTGATTTACAAAATGTAAAAAGCTCCTCTGCTGTGTTTATTTGGTTTTGCAATGGCATCTGTAAACTTTCCTTTCGAACTAACCGCTTGACAGTACCTCCGATTCCATCACACTCTGACTTTCCGTGACTCGTTGTGAAAAAAGACCACTCAGCTTTAATTTTGTTCATGGTGGCAAAGATTTATAAAGTTGAATTTGTTCTTGTACTGAGCAGCACATCCATCTGTATAGTAATGTACTTTTTGAATGTGAGGAAAGTTATCTCTAAGAAACTTAATCAAAATGGATTGAGTTTCATAAACCATTGCAACATCATGCTTTAGATCATTGGAGATCACACATAAGGAGTAGTCAGTTTTTTCCCTTGCTCATCTTGTAGATGAATCATTACAGGATGGATGGTGCATGTATTGCAGGTCCAGTGGTAACCCTGTGCTTCATCCTGTATGGTAAAAGAATAGTTTTCACTGAAGTCCATTAAAACTATTGAAGTATCAACTGTAAAATTTTCTTTCATCTTTTTAAGAAATGTGGACTGTGTTTTCACAATAAAAGAATGTGGAATTAATTTTTAAACTTTTTCTGTTAGATTGTTAATAAAATCATCAACTGTAGAAGAGCACTTTGCCATTTCTTTTCTGTCTGACAAAATCAAGTTTTTCAGAAAAATATTAGTTTTTAAATGTGAAAGAATAAAAAAGCCATTAATGTTATTGTTGGATATGATGGAAAATATCTTGGAGATAATTTTTAAAACAAGTATTGTTTGATTATCTTTAACCCTCAGGTAGATATTAGCTATAACGTAAACCCTTGTAATCACCTTCCGGAAATAAAATGTTTTTTTTTTTTTTTTTTTAATCCTTTATTCCTTTATATATGCATAAAATTATACACACATAATAGGACCTATAGGAGGCAAAAATGCCCGTACATAGGTTGGCTCAATTACAATAGAAATCTTATAGCTAATCCAAAATACAGAAAGGCTACAAATCAACTACTACTACAAATCAATTTACAAAAGCGTGCATTTAAATACTCAATGAGTGGTTTTATGCAATATGACTTATAACTATACAATATTGAAATTAATTTATTAGCTTAGTATACACAGTAGGGTTAAAGTATATAGAAACACTGTTCACTATTCAATTTCACTATACAGTTGATGCTTTTAAAAGTCTATTGTCACATTTCTAACTGCCTTTTTTAAATTATTTTTTATCACATTTTTACTGAATCTCATAGCTTTTAGGAGAGGTGGCAATTCATTAAAGTATTTCTTCGCAATATGATCATAGCCTCTTTGTCCAATCGTTAGAGTTTTTTTGGGCAGAGGTATGCTTTTGAATCTAGTATTGATTGGGTTACTAATATAACAATTTTTTAATTCCAAATACTTATACAGAATTGATTTTACAGTAAAAATTTGGCGAATGTTTAGTGGACGGCATGCATCTTGCTCATAAATTCCAATTAATTGAAGTATTTTTTGTTGTAGTTTATTAAGAGGATTAAGTGATCCTTTATAGATACCTACCCATCCTATTATACCATACGCAGCGATGCTATTGAAGAGTCCATAGTATATTTGAAGCAGTTGTTTTTTAGATAATATTTTCCTGAGTTTATAGAATACATATACAAGATATTTGGTTTTTTTGATAATATTGTTAATATGAATATCCCATTTCAAGTTTGAGTCATACGTTAGTCCAAGATATTTTGTTTGAGTAACTCGATTAAGGCTCTGCCCATTAATGTATGTTTGAAAAATTTCAGGCACTGAATCCTTGTAATTGCCAAATGTAATGAAGATGGATTTACTCACATTTAGTATTAAGTTATTATGGTATAGCCAGGAGTAGATCATGTTTAAATTATATGTAAGTTGTTTAGCTAAATCAGACCAGTTATTACCACTCAAGGGAACGGCTGCGTCATCAGCATACGCAATGAGTTCTTTTTGAAATATTAAGAGATCATTGATGTGTAAAATGAAAAACAAAGGTCCTAAAATAGAGCCTTGCGGTACTCCAACATTAATATAAGCTGGCTGGCTAATGACCCCATTTATTTTTACAACCTGTGATCTATTTATTAGATAACTTCTGATAAGGTCCAAAACATGGCCTCTAATTCCCATATTGGACAGTTTAGATAACAACTTGTCATGATTAACTGTGTCAAAAGCTTTGGTGTAATCTAAAAATGCTACTACTGTCGGCTTACTGCAGTTAAGTTTTTTATAGATGAACTTACTCAACGCAGCAATTGCATCATCTGTGCCTTTATTCTTAATAAATCCAAACTGTCTATCACTAAATAGATTGTATTTCACAGCAAAATTATATAGCCTTGAGAAAATAGTTTTTTCAAAAACCTTTGCCAAGTTGGAAATTAGGGCAATTGGTCGATAGTTGTTCACAAGTTTCTTAGACCCATTCTTATGGATAGGAACTATAACTGCAGTCTTAAAATGAGAGGGACATTTACCTTGTAACATGATATTGTTGATAATGTGCGTTAACGATGGAGCAATGAAAGGTGATGCTAGTTTAATCATATAAGCATGTGTAAGTTAGTTTAACAGATTTTGTTATTCTGAAATGAATTACATTTACATTAGAATTATAATACATAAAAGGAAATTGAAAAGAGGTACAATAAAATAAAAACAAACTTGAAATGAATAATTAAATTACACGTTAATAACTGACAATGTTTAACAATGAAACTATTGAGACTGTTTTAAATATATGTGAATGAAACCTTAACTCTGAAACATATGGTAACTAAATTAAAAAAATATGAAATTATGAACACAAATAATTTAAATCTCCCCCTCTGCGGTCACTTTTTCACCTCGATAAAGTGACAACTTGTTGCTGTGAAAAAAATTGGACACCTTCTTCTTTTTACCACAATCAACTTCGTACATTGATGAAGAGATGCGCTTCAAAATCTTGAATGGTCCAATTCTTACTTTATCCAGCTTTCTTCTATTTAACTTACTGCTATTTTCGATTTTTATCAACTCTTCTTTTGTTCCTGTTGAAACTCTTCCTAGAATTAAAAAACGCTTCCTTCCTATCTTTGGCTAAATCACTTCTTTGCAGCGAACCAACTGGACAAATAGATGATTGTTTTCCATAGATTAGTTATTGTGGCTCAAATTTGGTTGAACTGTGAATAGTTCGATTATACTCCGCAACACATTCTTCAGCGACTTTTGACCAAGCCCGTTTATCACCACTATTCATTTTACACCTTATCCTATTTACTAGGGTCTGGTTTAGTCTCTCGTTGAGCCCATTAGATTGAGGGCAATCTATGGAAGTAAATACTAACCGAATATTCTTCTTTTATAGATAGTTCTTGAGTTCTTCTGAATTCAATCCAGTATATTGGTCTGTTAGGATGACTTTGATTTGATTCTTTTTTGCAATGGGATCAATAAGCTTTATAAAATCATTAGCGCATTGACCTGTTGTTGTAGAAATCAAAGCATATCTACTAAAATGATCAACCAGTATGTGCATGAATTTCTTTGATGACCTATTATCTGCGAAGCCGCCAACTGTATCAATGGACATGATTTCATATGATTCGACTGCTGGTCCCAGCTGTGACATTAAACCAATCATTCTAGTTCTACGTACCTTATTCTCTGCACAGACAGAACAGCTTTTGCAAAAGTTGCTTATTAATTTGTTCAAGTTCTTGAAGTAGTAGAATGGTCTTATCTTTTCTCTCAAGTGAGCAACACCAATATGGCCATAATAATCATGTAGTCTTTTGATTAGTTCAATGCCAAACTCAACTGAAACAAATATTCTTGATCTATCTTTCATTTTTTTAAAAATAATGTTTTGTTTCACAGTATTCTTAGCTGAATTCAACTCCTTGGAATTCTTCTTTTGGTCATCCACTATCTGGCTTAATTCGATTAGATTTGATACTTGAATTGCGTCTTCATTTTCAAAATACTCTAGAACAGGCTGTCTAGATAGTAAATCTGCTAAGACATTATCTTTGCCTTTCTTATAGATTATTTTGAAGTTGAATTGGGACAGGTAATTAACTAAGTCACCTAATAATTCATCTGTTCTTGATTTGGTTTTCAAGTTTTCTAGTGGTTTGTGATCACTGCAGACCGTAAAATCACGCCGAATCAAATAGTAATGCCAATACTTTATTGAATCCTTGATTGCCTTACACTCAAGATGGATAATGTCCATTTTTTTTTCTTTTTCGGACAATTTTCTTGAAAAATAAGCCACTGAATGTAGTTTTCCATTTATTTGTGGTTGCTTTAAAGTCGCTCCAATGCCTTTAAGACTGGCGTCAGTTTCAATAAAGACTTCTTTATTAACATCATAAATTGCCAAAATTGGTGAGGAGCACAAGTAGTCCTTTATTAGATTGAAACTCTTCTCACAATCCTCTGTCCAATCAAATTCAACATTTTTCCTTAATAGTTTGTGAAGGTTCAAACTTCTCTGCACTGTTTTCAATGTATTTTAGATAAAAATTGAGCCCAGTATGCTCCTAACACCAGATTTGTCCAAAGGTCTCTTAAGATTTTTGATTGCAACTAAATTCTCTTGTGCTGGTGATATTTTGTTTTCTTGAATAAAATGTCCAAGATACTTTACAGAATCAGCAGCCAATCTACACTTTTCTAATTTTAACTTGAACCCTTCATTCTTGATCACTTGTAAAACTTGATTTATTTGACTCATATGGTCTTCCCATGTCTTAGAAAATATTAATATATCGTCAATATAATTAATACAAAACTCATCCAAATTATTTCTTCTTATAGTGTTTGAAAGGATCCGCTGAAAAATTGCTGGAGCATTTTTGAGACCGAAGGGTAAAACCTTAAACATGAATTTTCCAAATTTGGTGATAAATGATGTTTTCTCTCTATCTTGTCCTCGCACCAGAATGGACCAGAAAGCAGAATTTATATCGATTACAGACAAATATTTACAGTTTGGTAATTTATCTACAACATCATTAATAGTTGGAAACGGATAGGATTTGGGTATAACCAATTTATTCAGGTTTCTAAAATCAATGCATAGCCTAGTCCTTCGACCATCTTCTTTTTTATATGCCAAAGTTACAGGAGAGGCAAATGGTGAATCTGATTCTTCAATTAAGTCAGCTTCTAGCAGCTTTGTTACTTGAGTTTTTATATTTCTTTTTCGTCTGGCATAGAACCTTTATAAGGACGCATTGTAACATACTCATCTCTTAATAATTTGATTTCTGCTTCCCTTGTTTTAACTCTGCCAACATCGAATTTATCAACTGCAAAAATGTCTTTGTATCTCCCTAACAATCTTAAGATTTCAATTTTTTTTATTTTCATCTTTAATATGATCCACAATTTCTTTAAATTTGTTTATATCTTTTGACCCATTGAGATTTACTCCATATTTGATTTTTTTCAAATTTTCTTCTTTATCATTAATAACAGATTTTTTTAACTCAAAATCTTCAGTAAAACTTTTTAATGGCATCTTCTCGATGTTTCCTAAGTGCACCAATTCATTTTCCTTTGTTCATTGTAATATTCTTAGATTTTCATCTTGAACAAGCTTGAATTTGGTGATGGCATCCAAACCCAACAATAAGTCGTAGGAAAAGTTGTTATTTTTCACTACATATGTATCCAAATTGCTTGTTATATTTCCTATTTTTAAAATTATGTTTGCCCGGGCTGAGCAGAAATTGAATCCATTAATCGTTTTAAAAGCATTCTTGTCTTTTATTAGGCTTGATTTTAAAATATCAATAACTCGTTAATTTATTAAACTGACACTTGAACCACTGTCGTAAACAGCTGTTATTTTCATTTTCTTATCAACGAGTACATTAATTTTGATTAACAAATTCAATTTCCCCGGGGTTTCTAGTTTAAAGATTCATTATCTAAGTCAATCGTCACCTTTTCCACTAATTCTTTTTGGTTGTCAACTTCATTTAGATATACTTGTTTTTTTGTTACATATGCATTTTTATTCCTACATTCAGATGTGGGATGATATCTGTTTTTCCATCCTAAAGATTCACATATAGAGCATGGCTTTTTCAATGTATCAATTTGTTTCGATTTTTTTTCTTCCCTAATTTTTAACATTAACATACCATATCATCTTATCCTCCGATAGGCCAGCCAATTCATAATCATCTTCACCCTTTTTGATTATATGGACAAATAGTTTAGGTTCCATATTGTTAACCTTTTTGTGTAATTTAATTTGTAAGTTAGTTTAACAGATTTTATTATTCTGAAATGAATAACATTTACATTAGAATTATAATACATAAAAGGAAATTGAAAAGAGGTACAATAAAATAAAAACTAACCTGAAATGAATAATTAAATTACACGTTAATAACTGACAATGTTTAACAATGAAACTATTGAGACTGTTTTAAATACATGTGAATGAAACCTTAACTCTGAAACATATGGTAATTAAATTAAAAAAATATGAAATTATGAACACAAATAATTTACAAATTTCTAAATCAGTAGTTGGATTTAAATACAGAGTATGTTGATTGAAAGAAATATTAGGAATATCATGTTGGTGTGCTGGTGGAATAGTATTTGCATGCAGATCAGAGACAATAGAAGTAAAGAAGCCATTAAAGTGATTTTCAATTTCCAGATTATTATTACTGTCTCTATTTTTTATCTGTATTTCATCTATTTCATGTTTTTTTCCTTTACTGTCTAATTTGCTGCGTACATATTTCCAAATACTCTTAACATCAGCAGTTTGAATTTTTCTGGATTCAAAATTATATTTAACACACCTTAACAGAGATTTCAAGGTTTTTTTCATAGCAAGTATACTGTGATTTTTTAACTAGATTGTTTTGATCATTTTTCCAAATTTTATACAGCCTGTCTTTGGTACTAATTGAATTAACTATGGCAGGTGTAATCCAATCTTTGCGAGGTTTTTGATCTCTAGGTATTTGCTTAATGGATAAATTACTTACTTACTTACTTACAGCGGCTCAACAACCCATTATTGGGTCAAGGCCTCCTGAATCAGCCTTCGCCAGTTGTCCTGGTCAAGTGCTGCCGTTCTCCAGTTCCCAGTTTTAAGGATGTGGCGAGAGTCATTTGCAACACCGTCCTCCCAGCGAAGCTTAGGTCTCCCTATCCTTCTTGTGTCATACAGCTGCCCTGAGAGGACTTTCCGAGGGATGTCCTCTTCTGACATTCTAATAATATGACCTGCCCACCTAAGCCTCCCGAATCTGATGGTCTTAACGATATCAGGACCATTTAGGAGAATGCATAGTTCGTGGTTGGTCCTTTTCCTCCATTCTCCATTCTCCATACGAAGCGGTCCGTATATGTAGCGCAAGATTTTCCGCTCGTAGACCAGTAGGCTTTGCTCTGATTTCTTCGAGATGGTCCAGCTCTCAGAGCCATACATCAAGACTGGGCGAATGAGGGTCTTGTACATTAGTAGTTTTGTACCTCTGGCTATCATTCCACTCCGCAGTTGTGGCCGGAGACCAAAAAAGCATCTGTTTGCCAACATGATCCTCCTGCTTATTTCATTTGCCACTTCTCCTGTAGATTTAACAAGGCAGCCGAGGTAGATAAAGTTGTCTACTTGCTCAAAGGAGTAGTTCCCAAATTGAACGCGTTGCCCATGCTTATCCTCTTGCCCTGTGGCCATGTACTTGGTCTTGTTCTCATTGATAACTAGGCCCAGCTTTCTTGCTTGGCCTTTGAGAGCTTGAAAGGCCTCTTTGACAGCTCTGAAAGATCTTCCTCCGATGTCTATATCGTCTGCGTATCCCAGCACCTGTACTTGCTTGTTGAATATGGTGCCAGATGTGTCAATCTCGGAGTCCCTTATGGCTTTTTCCAAAGCGAGGTTGAAGAGTAGACAGGCAAGCGCATCCCCCTGGAGTACACCCTTTCCATAGTCGAAGTTCCTTGATAAATCATTCTGGATCCTCACCATGCCCCTTACTCCCAGCATCGTCATCCTGCACTGTCTAATTAGTTTCTTGGGTATGCCTAGGTCCTCAAGAGCCTTATACATTTCCTGTCTATCAATACTGTCGTAGGCATTCTTAAAGTCCAAGAAAAGATGGTGTATTTTGTACTCTCTACCCTTTTCCAGAATTTGTCGGATGGTAAAGATGTGGTCGCTGGTAGATCTTCCTCTTCTGAAGCCACATTGATACCGACCAATGGCCCGCATATGGGAGAAGCTTATGATTGAGTATGTTGGACATTATCTTGTGTGCCACTGGAAGGAGTGATATGCCTCTGTAGTTGTTGCAATTCAACTGGTCTCCTTTTTTGTGAATAGGACTCATTATGGTTTTCTGCCATGCTGCCGGCAGTTTCTCCTCGGTCCATATGTCTATTATGATGTCTTGAAGGACTCTCATAAGCTCAGTTCCACCGGATTTGAAAAGTTCAGCAGGGAGGTCGTCGAAGCCGGGTGCCTTATTATTTATGGATAAATTAGTAATATTCTGTAATTTAGAAACTAGCACATCAAGTGCTATTTCTGGATCAGGTATACTCAACATGACATCCCAATTCTCAATCCTACTTAAATCAATAAACTTTTTATTGTTAGTTATTATTTTGTTGGTACATTCTTTTTTAAAATTATATTCTTGTAGTGATAAGAAAGTAGGATAATGATCTGTTATCATATGTAGCAATTTGCCTGCATTAGGATGAAATAACCCTTTTACAAAGATATGATCGATACATGTTCCTTCATTAGTGTTTTTATTAGGATGAGTAACTGTGTTTATCAGTGATTGGTAACCGTTTTGAAGTAATGAATAAAAATATTCCTGCGTTTTTATATTAAATTCAATTAGGTCTAAGTTAATATCACCAAGATGCATGCATGGTTAATTATGCATCTATTACTTAAAATGAATTGATTAAGGTCATTAATAAATTCAAGTTCGTCATAATCATGACAGTGATAAATTCCAGTAATTTTCATTGAGGTATTATTGTCTAGTTCAATTACCAAACTGGAAGTTTTTAATTTCCCAAATTGCTCATAAACAATTTTAAATTCAAATCATTCAATACGTAAGTAACAACTCCATCACATATATTTATTCTACTGTTATTATGAAAATGTGTGTATCCATTTATGTTAATAAAACTCATATTATCCACTAATCTAGCCTCGGTACATATTATCACTTGAGGTTTGTATTGTAGAGAATTGACTAGTGCCTCAAGATATAGAATGTTTTTACTTGTGCTTCTAATATTTACATGAAGTATGAGTAAATTGGAAGTCAATAAAATTTGATTATTATTAAATTCAACAATATCTTTAAAAATTAATTCTTCATTCAAATTCTTCAATATCCATGTTGTTACTTATTAATATTTAATTTAAAAGGTGCTTCAAGTTTATATGGATAATTAGTGTCACTCACATATTGCTCCCACCTTACTTTAAAGCTTTCACATTTGTTTATGTCATCAGCTGAGTGGTCTGTAGCTCTCTTTTTAGATATATACTTATTAGCGTTGACACAGTTGATACATAGTTTTGTACCTGAATTACATGTAGATGTATCATGATTACCAGCACATTTCATACACGTCAGAGGTCTCCTGAAAGTTTCTTTACATTTCTTGTAAGAATGATTATAACCACAGCAATTTTTACGTTTCAAATTGAAATTGTCATATACTCTGCAGCTTTCTTAACCAATGAATACAAACTTTGTTTTCATGATTAACAAGTATGCGTCACTGGTCACATCAGCTAAGGCAGAAATATTGCTGTTTTTAGTTTTATATTTATGCACTATATTGACACTATTGGCAGGCAGATGATTTCTTGTAATAATGTCATTTGAAAGCTCAGTTGGATTTAAATCTTCAGTAATATTTACTATCCTAATCCGTGGGTTATTCTTAACACAGGCTTCAGCTATTAAACAATCTTTGTTGTCCTCATTAATAGTATTTATAATATCCTCAGAATCTTGCTTGCTATTGCACTTAACATATATCAATCCATTATTTGCTTGACTTATTTTTAGGATTTTGGCAGCTGTTTTGGAAATTACTTATTTCTTGACTAGACTTAAAGCATCACCTTTGAAATTTTGAGTGGTTTTGATTGCTGTTCTACTGAACTCGTGTTTCTTTGGAGCATTAGTTACTGCAGTAGCATATGATATGGTAACATCATTTAATAGAGATGAGAGATGGTCAACTGTTCTTCAATTACGATAGGTTAAATGATGGTCAGGATTTTCAGTTTACAATGATTTTATTATGGTAAGCCAACGTTTCGATCCAACTTGTGGATCTTCATCAGGGCTAAAAAGAAAACAAATATATGAGTATCTATGCTAGAGGGTGACAATAAATGGATACATTACAGAACTGATAATAATATAAAAGATGGTGTATACATGAATATTAAAATAAGAGGCTGGTTAACAAGATAAAATAGAATCTGATATTTATCTACTGAGTCCAGGTGGATACTAAGACTAAAGGTAAAAATAAGGTGAAAAGTGAAGGCACATGACAACTGAGTGAACAAAAATATTTAAAAACTAAGATAGTAGATGGTATTGTATGCAAATAGTTGTGTCTGGACTCAATAATAACATAAAAATGAGATAATACATAATGTAACAATGCATAAAAATTTGGAAAATATACAGAAAGAAGCATACAATACAAAAAATAATAATAGTACAAGAGGGACCGAGATAATTGCAGGTACCTATGAAATCAAAACTAGGATTAATACGTCTATTTGACTGTCATATTCCATTTCTTTTGGAGATTTTAAAGATTTTTTTCAATAATAACAATATTTAACTTTTGTTGCTTTTATTCATTCTAGTTTAAAAAAACAATGCCATTTGTGGAAGTTGCTCTGTTAGTCAGAGTTACCTAACTGTATTAGTTATTTTTATCCATTTGAGTATTAATATAGTGGCGTCATATTACTATTAACCCTTCAGCGTCTAAGCAGTGTGTGTGTATTGCAGGCCCTGTGGCCTAAGACCTTAGACCAGCTGCCGTGCCCAGTGGCCTGAATACTTTTTTTTACAGTAGAAAGCCAGAAAACAGACTAAGGAATAATGTGCAGGTAAAATTAATTTGGAAAAACCCGAAAAGAACCCCATGTCAATTAGTTTACAAGCCTCGGAAATTTTTTAGGAATCCATTAACCTCGTTAGTGGGAAATACCAGACTGGCTGGAAACAGGGTTGGAGAAATGGAAATGCCAATTATGTAAAAATAATTTTCATATGTCCTGCACTCGTCCTAAATATGAATAAGAAAATGATGACTATTTGGCTGCTCGCCATGCTCCGCTAATATTCATGAGATTATAAAATCTGGTGCGTGCTCGCAACACACAACTTTCACTTACCAACTTACTTAGATTAGAAATTAATGCGTTTTGTTAATTGCCACCTCTCAAATAAACAGAACGGCTTTAATTATGAACAATGGTCTGTCATTAAAGGCGTACTCCGCATGCGTGGGCTCAACGAGTTTTATGAGTTGACTGAATATTTTTCTTTTTTTCTCCTCTTTATGTTTTCTTTATTTTTATCATATCTCATATTTAGCCATCTCTTATTTTTAGGCGTAACGAGAGACAGTTAATTTCTCCATGTAAACAAAAACAAAGGTACTTTATAAGAAAGAAAGAAAAAAAAAAAAAAGCTCCCTCAGAACATTTTAATGATGATAAAGCTTATATTAAAGAAAACCTAATTTTCATTAAACATGACGAATTTGATAAAAATCGTTAAAGCCGTTTTTGAGATAATCGAAAAAAAAGTAAAAATTGGACAAAATTAATTAAATAAAGTACCCCCTCAGTTGGACCAATTTTGATGAAATGTTGGCTTATACATATTTGATATATACATATATCAAATACCCAGTTTCTTCAAGATCGTTAAAGCCGTTCTTGAGTAAATAAAAAATATGTACACGTGAAATTGGTACAAAATTTATTAAGTAAAGTCCCTCCTCCGGTTGATCAATTTTGATGAAATTTTTACAGTCGTATCTCGGGCATATACATACATCATATACCAAGTTTGATCAAAATCGTTAAAGCCGTTTTTGAGGAAATAAAAAAAACACGTGAAAATGATACAAAATTTATTAAGTAAAGTCCCCCCTCCGGTTAATCGATTTTGATGAAATTTTTACAGTCATATCTCGGGCATATAAATAGATCAAATACTCAGTTTAATCAAAATCGTTAGAGCCGTTTTTGTGAAAATCGAAAAAACGTAAAAAGTTATTAAATAAAGTACCCCCTCCCTTTGAGCAATTTCGATGAAATTTTTGCTGACACATCGCGGGCATATACCTACACTAAATGCCCAATTTCAGGTTCCCACGGTTTATAGTTTTTGAGCTAGTCTGTTCACACACACAGACCATTTCGCGGGACTTGGTTATTTCGACTCAGGGGGTTCCAAAACGTGTATTTCCGTTGAAAACCGGAAGTCGAAATTTTTCACGATCGCAATACTTCCACTTACTATATATTTCATTTACAGGTAAGTGAAAGTAAAAAATACGTGTAGGAACGTACCTAAGTAGACATACTTATAACATTATTAAATTATATACCTTATTTTTTTACGAGCTGTTACCTACGATTTATGAATGCTGCATTCCTAAATAATGATACGATTAATCCGAAAGCGAAGAGGAAAAATTCAATTTTTGTTTTAAAAGAAGCCACAAAAACGTCTCTTAAGGTGCTGACAACTGGGGGTTTTATCCTAGTGCAATAGTAAAATGGAAAGAGTTAAGAAATCAATTAAAATAAGGTCCGCAGTTTCAGGCTTCTAATGCTGAAGCGGGCGGAACTGATATATCAGTCTACAGGCCACAGGTACTGCAGCGCTCGAACTGATATATCAGTCTACAGGCCCCAGGGACTGCAGCGCTCGAACTGATATATCAGTCTACAGGCGTTAAAGAGTTAAAGTCCATACATAGAAAACTACATAAGATTCCAACCCGTCCTTCAAGCATGCCGGGGCCTGCATTCCTGTGTAGGCCCATGACTGCTCTCTTCATACCTATCGCCTGAACTTCATCAGTTCTGTCAGTCAATGTCCAGCCTAGAAGGAAACTTCCAATTTTTACAATGTTCAAGCTCTAGTAACCTGCGGTTATTAAATTCTTTTGTACACAGGTTCTTACTCCAGTGCTAATCAAAGAGGGCAGTCCTCCCCCTCGTATTCCACAGTGAAAGAATGAGCAAAACTAAGATACGGAGAGAAAGGCTAGAAGAATACCCGCGCCACGGTCGCCCTGTGGAATCTGAAACAATCTAACTTTTGGAATCTGAATTTCTGTCTGACAGGCGACTGAAAACCAAGGAAAAGCAGCGAGGTTGGGGCTTTCAAAAACAAGTGCTCTGAGGATCATCAAAGAACATTTGCATGTAAGCAGGGTTAGGGCAAGATGGGTTCCAAAAATTCTTTAAGCTGCTCATAAAGAGGAACGCATTGTGCAACCATTATGCTGTAAGTATTATGCCAACCAAAAACATATTTTGGAATCTTAAATTAATTTAACCATCATTGTGGGTGACCACCTATTTTTTAAATTATTTAAAATATTTTGGAATCAGTTTTAACTGTGGATGAGTCAATGGTTCTATATTATGACCCACTCAGCAAAAGGGAGTCCATGGAATGGAGAAGACCAGGAGAAGTGCCTCCTTTAAAGGCAAGTCATGAATGCCATAAAAAAGGTAATGGCCACATTTTTTTGGAACTTGATTTTAAAGAAAGGAATACCACAATGAATGGCGAGTATTACGCAGCCCTACTTCAACGGTTGCGAGATGCATTTTGAAGAAAGTTAAGCAGAGTGTCCACACATCATTGGTTTCAAAGGCCACTATGAAGGACTATAGATTCCAAGAATTCTTTCATCCACCCTAGAGCACAAACTTGGACCCTAGGAACTTCTGCCTTTTTTTCAAAGTTACAATCTGATTTTCATGGGAAACTATTTAAAACCAAGGAAGAGCTCTTAGCAGTGAAGACGAAGAAGATTTTTTTTAACAAAGAAGATTTATTTTTTCATGGTATAGAAATAATGCCGTAGCGGTGTAGCACAGTTGGGCAAAAATGTAATTGAATTAGAATTATGATTACGATTACAATGTAATTATAATTCAACACATTTGAATTGCGATTAAATTGTAATTGAATTATCATTTAGAAATACGATTAAAAAGTTTTAATTGTAATCTAATTATAATTCAATTACAGCATAATCCAATTACGAATTTTTATTTCGATCATCTGTTGTAATCCAATTACAGAGAGCTGGGATTACGTTGTTTGTTCCTAAGCATCTGTCTAATTATGTACTGGCTGGGAAAAAATCTTATCTGGCTTGGTACTTCCTGTTGTTCCATTTCTAAAAAAAATTGCAGACGTGTTTGCGGTTGGCCATACACATTTTGACGAAATTTCAGTGGCGCAGCAAGTGGAACAGTGACAGTTTCTCACTCACTAAAAACTTTTCTGATTGGGATTAAAGCTTACTACCCTTTCACTCGGCCTGCATTTGTCCCTCTGTTTGTATGTATGTCTGACTGTCGACGCGATACAGGTCGCAATTTTGAATATATCGGCTTTAAATTTAGATAGAACGAATATTTCTTGGACATCGTAGATTCGCTGTAAAGTTTTTGACGATGGTCTAAATACGCAGCGTTTCAGCGCTGGCGTCGCACTGCGCCGACCAAAAAAGTCGTGTTGGGTATCGTTTACCAGAGGTTTCTACATGATAAAATTGCATGGGGCTACTTTGACACTTTTTTGATGACGCGCAGAGTCAGCGGCTTAGCTTTCAAGTGAATTGCCCATGTTACATACCAAATCTTATTATTAATATTATTTATTTATTTTTTTCACTACCCATAGTCGATTTTGTTTCAGGGAATTTCTGAAATATAGTGTAATGAAATACCTATATTTAACAGAGAGCTAATGGGGCCGGGATAGCCGAGCGTGTAGGAGCGCGACCCGTTGTTGCACGCTCGAGCCGAACGGCGGCGGTTCGAATCCGCCCTGGGAGGGTTAACTTTTATTTCGTGGAGGCCCCACGGAATAAATCTCAACCCTCCCACCATGGTTAGAATAGGTTGGTTACACCTGTAGAGTAACCCCCCGTATGCCAGGTACATGGCCAGGTAGGGGTACCGAACAAAAAAAAAACAGAGTGCTAATGACTGGTTTTTACCAAACCTATATCTTATCATTTTTTCTCCTTTTGTTATCACCTATTATTCAGGATCGTAATGCAAATTTATTTAATATACTCCTATGAAATAGTTATTTATTAGCACCTAAGACTAAAGAATATCATTATCTCCTCACCAATAAGTTGGTACTCCAGGATATTGGCAGTTCGTCCTCATGTCAATGCGAGTGTATGAGGGTGTGAACAGACTAGCTCAGAAACTATAAACCGTACGAAACTGAAATTGGGTATTTGGTGTATGTATGTGACCGCGATGTGACAGCAAAATTTCCCAAACGGAGAGGGTACTTTATTTAATTAATTTTGTCCAAGTTTTACATTTCTTTCGATTTTCTCAAAAACGGCTCTAATGATTTTAATTAAACTGGATATTTGATGTTTTCCTATTAGCCTACATCGTGCTACATTACACGGAAAATCGTTTGAACCGTGAAAATTTATTCACCCGTTCACGATATATATGCGGACAACCGAATGAAAAGTCGGAAAATGTGTCAGTATCATTTTCCTATAAGCCTACATCTAAATAGTCGGAAAATCGTTTGAACCGTGAAAACCCATTCACACGTTCACGATATTTAAGCGGAAAAGCGAATGAAAAGTCGGAAAATTGTCACTATCATTTTCCTATTAGCCTACATCTAAATAATCGGAAAATCGTTTGAACTGAGAAAACCCATTAACCCGTTCACGATATATAAGCGGAAAAGCGAATGAAAAGTCGGAAAATGTGTCAGTATCATTTTCCTATAGGCCTACATCTAAATAGTCGGAAAATCGTTTGAACCGTGAAAACCCATTCACCCGTTCACGAAATATAAGCGGAAAAGCGAGTGAAATTCGGAAAATTTATCACATTCATTTTCGTTTTAGCCTACCTATTTATATTATGTGCTAGTATTAGTTTTAATTTTATTTGAATAATCCAATTAGTCCAGGGATTACAAAGTAATCCATAATTGATGTTATAATTCAATTATTTTAATTCATGACGATTTTAATTCAATTGCAGTAATTCAAATACAATGTAATCCCAATTGTAATTGAATTACATTGTAATTGGATTACGCCCAACTCTGCGTTGTAGTGGGTGTGTTGAACTTAGAGGAGAATATAATGAAAAACAATAAAACCAGTTTTTTTCTTTTACCTTTCCTTCAATCTAGGGCCGAAAACTTTTAGATCTTCCTACTTTTATATCACAAGATTTACTCTTTATTATTATTATTACTTTTTTGTGTTTTAGGAACTTCACCTGCCTTCTACATTAATGATATCATGGGCCACTACTTGTCAGTTAGTTGCCTCTATCTTGTCTCTTGCCTGCTATTGAGGGTTTCATTGGGTAGGGGCTTCCTAACACACTAGGGATGCACTGTTCAAGGTGGAATAGAATGAGGGACCGTTCCAGTAGAGGAATAGAATAAGATTCCGTTCTATCAGTGAAACAAATAATCTTGGCTTAGTCCCAAAGAGATTGTGGTTTCTACACAAACTTTGTTATACTTTGGCTGCAATTAGGGGCTACAAGGCTACTTCAACTTTAAGTAAATGTATTTTTTCATGGTCTTTGATTTATGTCGGTATATAAATTAGAAACATCAAAATCTGTTTCGAAGGCCCGATGGATTATTA
This sequence comes from Aelia acuminata, assembly GCA_911387785.2. Taxonomy (NCBI): domain Eukaryota; kingdom Metazoa; phylum Arthropoda; class Insecta; order Hemiptera; family Pentatomidae; genus Aelia; species Aelia acuminata. The sequence goes on along the minus strand of OU426979.1, from coordinate 110,023,976 downwards.
AGGTAATGTTTTTTCCAGGTAATTATGGTAATTTGCTATATTTAATTTTTGTATGGTGAGCAAGAATAATTGCTTATCTTAATAGCATGACCTATGACCCACAGCTCTGTCCCTTTTGGTCACTCTATTTCCCTCAATTTTTTTTTTTTTAAACCTCCCGAAGCAATATGAAGCTCCATCCCATTATTTTTCATGCATTTTCTTCATTCCATCATTCTTTATGTTAAGCAGTTCTGTATGTCTTTTTTTATATCCCCAATACCTCCAGAGCTGCTTGGTTAATTGCATTCCTAATTTCTTTATACTGAAATTCCACCTTAAAGTAGTTTGTATGTATGTATAACATCTAATCTGTTTTGATATAGCATCCTAACTGAATATTGTTTTTAACTATTGAGCATATAGCTCTTCATGAGCTCACCTGTGGTGTAGTGGTTAGCATGGCAACCTACAATACTAAAGGGTCGCGGGTTCGCGCCCCATGGGGTGGCCCTGGGATTTCTTAAATGGATTGAAAAATCCTTAGCTATGCCGTCCCTCGGATAGGACGTAAAATGGAGGTCCCGAGCCTGTACGGTGTCAGGTACTCGTTAAAGATCCCTATCCTAATAATACCCTGATAGGCAAACTTTACGACTCCCACTCACTAATCGTCCGATTAGCCTTTGTAGCATAAAAATGGGCGTTAAACAAACTAACAACAATATAGCTGTTTACATTTTCTATGTATCCTTTTTCAGTTTGTAAGACTCTATTGAGGTGGGCAGAGACTTTCAACTAAAATATCAGATAACTTGACTACCTATAGGTCACTTCCATATTCAGCACCTCTTATAAACTTGGAACATTATCAACATACTTCACCTTATGAGTATATAATCAATTATAGACTGTAATTGCCTTATTGGTTGGCACCAGGTGTCATTCATTGAGAACATCTTTAACATGTTTATAGAATCCATTTGAGATTCTCAGTTCTATCTCTTCACAAAGCTCTATTAGTCGAGATCGATAATTTTTTTTTGTTTTTGGTCCATATCCTTCAACTATTGTATAATTTTCACTGTTTTCTACCCTTGCATTTAAATCATCAATCCAAAGGAGTATCTTCCTGTTGGCAACATTTTCAGATTGTTTTATCAAACTTTCAAAGAACTTAGGTATCTTAATTAACAGTCGATGCATCATCATTTGGTCTATAAGTGCCAATAATAACTGGATTTAATTTGTCGTTCGTCGATACATTCATAATTACTTTTATGTTTTTTAATTTTTTCTTAAACAAAATAGACAAAAAAATTGAATGAGCCAAAGTTGGCTTTTTTGTCCTTAATCCTTATACAGTACAAGTTACAATATGTACTTTCTGTTTCCATAGCAATTGTCAATGTATATTAATCACTGTATTCCGCGAAAATCATATTTTTTTTCTGGAGATTCATCTAAAGATATTTTCAATTAAGTCTTTTATTCTTCAATTTCGTGTTCTGCAGTTTTTTTTTATGGATCAATTTGTTTAATAAATCTAAATTTTCCTCTAATATTAGGATTTTTTCTGGCACGAATTCAGGATTTGTTGGTTTCCTTTTCAAACACCACCGTGGATATATGAAAAAAAAAAAAAAAAAAAAAACATGGTATTACATGAAAATTCAGAAAAGAAATATCAAAGTTCTAAACAGTGAAGAACATCTATCAATCAAATCGTCTTCCTTAAAATGTTCTCTACAAATGAAGCTATTTTTTGTGAGTTCCCAATTTTCTCTCCTTATTGCTTTTGCCTATTTGTCTTTTAATTAAGTACAAACCGGAAATTTAAAATAGAAGAACTAAAATTTGAACAAAGAGTAAAACATAATCCTATCAATTGAGGAAAAAATATAAATAAAAAACCCGAGAGAAGTTAATATAGATGTGTGAGAACTTGTTTTTGCATCCAAATGCTATCCCATTTTGTAAACTTTAACTATCACTATTATGTGTATTTTTTTTATTATTTCAGGAAGATTTATACATCCAACATCTATCTATTCAAATTTCTATTCAATTCATTCTATCCTAATTCTTCCTGAAATAATAAAAAATACACATAATAGTAAAAATAGAACATCCAAAGAAATTAGAAAATGAAAAAGAAGAAGAAGAGAAAGGAAAGATTTAGCTATCACAAAAAAACAAAAACAAAATACTCCAAAAGAGCACTGGTAAATAAAAATAAACAATGCATGATCAATAATCGAGGGATTACTTTCGGGGTGGTAAAAGGCGGGAGCGCTTTGGGACATCATGGAGTGGGGGAAGTGGTGCACACTTCCAACCACATGGTGACTCCTCTATGGTAGGTACCGTCGACCGGGGCTACTTTGGTCCTTGAGGGGTTACTTTGGTCCTTGAGGGGTTACTTTGGTCCAAACCCCCAAAGTTTTCAATATTTGTACTGTGCAAACAAAACAAGACATATTAGTCTCTGCCCAGAGGCTGATTCGGTTTAGATCGTTCTGAAGCTTTTTAGTCGCTGACAATAACTCGGAGGGTGGGAAGGACAGGTGTTGGGTTTCCAGGTAAGAAGAAGAACCAAAAATAAAATAAAAATACTGTAGTTTATTACAATAAAGAAAATTAAAAATAAACTATAGAGCGGTAGCTATTCCTCTGCCGCAATCCCGCAGTGACCACAAGTTGCTGCAATTAAGACAGTTTTGAATCGGCCAAAACTGGGGAAGGACCCAACACTGTTGCGAACTGTAATAAAACCAATAGTAAGACTGAGCCAAGGGGAGGGGTGACTTAACCTAGGGTTAATGAAACTGGCACTCACCTGATAGAAAGCCGGACGTTTGCTACTGCATCCTTGAGGACTAGCGAGATGTTCAACGGAAGCCAGCTGGAGATGCTGTGTCCTGCGCCGGGAGGTGCAAACTGCTGATGGCAGACTGGATATCAAGTTTTGCTTCACAGCTATCAGTCAGTTCTGCAGGGTTCCCCAGCTCCGCTTACAATTGTGCATGAAAGTTATAAAAAGAATAAATGTTCCGAACATAAAACTAATTGTGGTATATACATAAAATAAATTTAATTACAACAATTAATCTTAAATCTGCAGAAAATATAATCTAACTTCTAAATTACAATATTGAAATTAGCTGGCCAGCAAACAAAAGAAATACATACTAATTTAGTATTATAAGAAACATTGTTGTTTGATATATTTACGATGAGCGATACCAGCACAAAGTTGTCCGCTCTGGAAATACGCTGATCCTGACGTCTGCGAAGTGAGTTCGCCTGATGACTAGCAGACAGCTTGATGAATATACAGGAAGGGGCTGCCTTCAGCGTTGGACACAGCAGTCTCACCCGGTGTCTGGAAAATTGCTAAGATGGAAGACTTCCTGCTGTGGAGGAGAAGAGGTCTCCGAAAAGGGCTAATGCGCAGCCAAGATGGCGGTAAACCGACAGAGGGCGACCGTCTGGAAGCTGTCGAGGAAAAACGCAAAGAGAGAAGGGACTTATCTGCCGGAGCTTATATAGGGCCTAGGGATTAGGCGGTGCCGAAGCGTGGCAGTGCGCGAAAACTTCGGAGAACCCAAAATAAAAAATTATTAAAATGAAGAAAAATAATAGTTATAAGTACGGTAAAATAGAGATTAGTGAATAGAGGTAGTTTTAGAGGTAATTGAACATAACTAAATAGTTAAAAGTGCTTAAAACGAGAAAAAAAAATCTGGTGCGTGCGCGCAACACACAACTTTCACTTACCAACTTACTTAGATTAGAAATTGACGTGTTTTGCTAATTATCATTTCCCAAAGTCACACATTTTTCTACATTCATATCTTATTTTTGTTAATCGTTAAAGCCGTTTTTGAGTAAATAAAAAAACCCGTGAAAATGATACAAAATTTATTAAGTAAAGTCCCCCCTCCCGTAGATCAATTTTGATGAAATTTTTACAGTCATATCTCGGGCATATAAATACATCAAATACCAAGTTTGATCAAAATCGTTAAAACCGTTTTTGAATAAATAAAAAAAACATGTGAAAATGGTACAAAATTTATTAAGTTAAGTCCCCCCTCCAGTAGATCAATTTTGATGAAATTTTTACAGTCACATCTCGGGCATATAAATACATCAAATACCAAGTTTGATCAAAATCGTTAAAACCGTTTTTGAGTAAATAAAAAAACACGTCAAAATGATACAAAATTTATTAAGTAAAGTCCCCCCTCCGGTTAATCAATTTTGATGAAATTTTTACAGTCATATCTCGGGCATATAAATCGATCAAATACTCAGTTTAATCAAAATCGTTAGAGCCGTTTTTGAGAAAATCGAAAAATACTTAAAAAGTTATTAAATAAAGTACCCCCTCCCTTTGAGCAATTTTGATGAAATTTTTGCTGTCACATCGCGGGCATATACATACACTAAATACCCAATTTCAGGTTCGCACGGTTTATAGTTTTTGAGCTAGTCTGTTCACACACACACACACACACACACACAGACACACACACACACACAGACCATTTCGCGGGACTTGGTTAATTGGACTCAGGGGACCCCAAAACGTGTATTTCCGTTGAAAACCGGAAGTCGAAATTTTTCACGATCGCAATACTTCCACTTACTATATATTTCATATATAGGTAAGTGAAAGTAAAAATATATGGGGGAAAAAACTTAGCGATTGCGCTGCGCTAGGAGCACGACAGGGTAACCTGTCGGAAGGATAACCATATAGCGTGAAAATGCTAAAATTCCACCAAATGAAGCGATTTATAGTGCAAAAACCCTGGAAACATGCTCTGGGTTGCGTGAACAGATGGCACAAGTGTTATTATAAGAAAAACATTACGGGAAAAGAAATTAGCAAACCACGTTGTAAGTACATGATAAAACTTGATAAATTAGAATGTTTAGAGAGTTTAATCATTTAGAAATGAATAATTAACTAAAAGTTAGCGTGTTTAAATTTCAAAAGTAAAACCATAATCTTCTAGAAAAGAAACAAACATAAAACCAAATTTTTATAATATAAAAATTCTTTAAGTTTTCATAAAAACTTAACAACAGGTATATTTGGAAATCGTCTGCATAGATGTGATATTGGGAGTGCTGAATCAGGGAAGGGAGGTCGTTAATATAAATAGCAAACAGGGTGGGGTATAGAGAGGATCCCTGTGGGACTCCACAGGTGAGGGGAAGCGTCTTGGATGGAGGTTGTCCAGGAATGACTACAAACTGTGACCGATCTTAAAGAAAAGATTTGAACCATCGTAAGGCGCTGCTAGATAAATGAAGGTTTTGTAGTTTAGTAAGAAGGGTGTTATGGCCAACTGTGTTGAAAGCTTTTGAGAAATCAAGGAGGATGAGAACAGTTACTTTTCGGTGTTCAATGGAGCTGTAGAGGTCATTAGTAATTTTTAGGAGTGCGGATTGTGTTGAGTAGCCACATCGGAAGCCCGATTGTAGGGGGTTAACGAGGGAACGTTCTTCTAGGAAGTTGGAGAGTTGACTTTGAACAAGGCGTTCTAACGGTTTTGAGAGGTTGGAAAGAAGGGACATAGGTCTGAAGTCATGTATTGAGGAGGGATTTAAAGTTTTATTTAAAGGTCGGACGAGAGCGGTCTTCCAGGAAGAGGGGAATGTCGAGTTTTGTAAAGAGTAGTTATAAATATGATAAATGGCAGGGAGACCTGACTTTATTAACTTTACAGGGATATCGTCAGGACCATAGTCGTTGGTGTGGGATTTTAGAATTGCAGTAAGTAGATCGTCGTAAGTAATGTGGGAAAAAAAGAAGTTCTCTGAGTTAAAATCGTGGCTTCTCATCTCGGTAACTTGATGAGAATGGAACGGAAAGGATGAGAAATGTTTTTTGAGATCATCTGGTGTAAATTGAAGGGAACTAGGGTTGTTGGAACCAGGTAGGGATAATTGACGGAGTATTTTCCATTTGCTTTTAGGATCGTGGGCATTGGAGAGAGCATTTTGAAAGTGGCGGGATTTAGCATGTCGAACTTTGGATTGGGTCAGGTTTCTGAGTTTTTTGAAAGACGCATAGTCGACTGCCAAACGGGTTCGCCGAAATTTGCGTCTTGCAGCTTCTCTTCTTTTTATCAAATCCTTTATTTCAGTTGTCAGCCAAGGTGCAGCGGGGCGAAGTAGGGTTCGGGTTTTCAAAGGAGTGTGGGTGTCTAAAATGGTTTTTAAGGCTGAGTTGAGGATATGGACCATGGGATCAATAGAATCATTGGAATATATGGTGTTCCATTGGACGGAGACAAGATCGGGTTCAAGGGATTCATAGGAGAGGAGGTCGAAATTGCGAAATGATACAACCTTAGGAGCAAAACGAGTGGTGGGCATGTCGTAGGAGATCTGGATAAGGTCGTGTGATGAGAGAAAAGGAACTGGGTATTGCGAAGAAGCGGTGATTTTGATGGGAGAATCGGTAATACAGAGGTCCAGCCATGTATCGAAATATTGAGTATGATGTGTTTTAATATATATATGATTAATTTAAAATTAAACCGCTACTGCGGGGGAAAACCAATTAAAACATGTAAGTATTGATGCATCTAATGATCCACCAAGTTGTGGCCTTTTTCGGTTTCCTGCATATAATTACACATCAAAAAGTTTACTTTCTCTTTTCTCTCCCATTTATATTAAAATTAATTTATTCCTGTAAAGAGATACAAATGAAAACTATCTAGCTTTAATAAAAGACCAGTTGTGGCGAAATTAAGCATAATGGTGAATGTCAGTAATAAAAAAACGAACTAAAACAAATTAGTCATTCCGCCATGTTCAAACGCCATTTTTGGTTAGTGCGGCCACTTTTTTTTCTCGGAACATTGGCTTTTTCTTAATCTTTTATCATAAGGAACACAACGATATGCAATTTATAGGGATGTGGGGGAGGGGGGTGCACGGTAGGGGGGGGGTCTGGCCCTCCGTGTATATAGGTATTTTTGGATATAAAAAAAAAAATTTTATAACCTACTTGAGGGTATTTTAAAATTTTTACCATTGGCAACACTGGAGTTTTTGTAAACCTTAGTTTTGATGCTTCAATTGATTACCTCCTAACTTTTCATCAAGGACAAATTCATAAACAAGATAAAAATAAGGTAAGTGTCAAAATATCATCAAAAAAAGTTTACAAAAATTCCAGTGTTGCCAATGGTAACAATTTTAAATTACTCAAAACTATTAAAATACCCTCAAGTAGGGTATACAATATTTTTTAGACCCAAAAATACCTATGTCTCTTGTTTTGTTTGCACAGTACAAATATTGAAAACTTTTTTTTGGTGTTGACCAAAGTAACCCCTCAAGGACCAAAGTAGCCCCGGTCGACGGTGTGGGTGTTTATGGCTCTCAGTAAATTAAATATAAATATATAAATAAATATAATGTAAATTAAAAATAATTTTTCAAATTTTTGTCTCTTATGCGTTTCCAGAAACCGACAAAGATTAGTGCTGCACTAAAACCACCTTCATTTAGAAATCTATTAGGGAACTAAAGTTTGAAAACTAAAGTCTAAAGATTATTTTATACCATAGGGTCATTCCATATCATGTGGTCCAAAGTGGTTGCTCGATCATTTTAGAAAAAAAATATAATTTTACCACCAATTACGTATGGAATCAGGAGTTCAAATCAATTTTTTAAAAAGTTTTAGGATCAACCGTTTCAAAATGGCAGCCATTTTTGTTTCACCTTTCAGGCCGATTTTTAAGTTTTTAATTTCTCACAGAAAACTCATTTTCTCAAGACTGGTAAGTCATAGACTAATAATTCAAACACAATTGTTTTCCTTTAAGTCTGTTCTATATTTCGTGTTCTCTTTATTATTTGAATATTTTGCAGTCCAATACTTGAAAAGTGCTATTGAAAACAACTGCTTTAAATTCTCAAAACACCGTTTTTGAGGGTAAGTTTTGGGTATAAGGGAATGTACGCCAAAGCTGATTTTTGGCATGATAATAAACCTAACTACGTAGCTTTCATTAAAAGTACTCTTAACCCGTATATTCTTTACATTATTTTTTTATGAATTTTTAAATTTCACATTTTATCTAAATTGCTCAAATGGAGGGGGTACTTAATAACTTTTTACGTTTTTTTTTTTATTTTCTCAAAAACGGCTCTAACGATTTTGATTAAACCGAGTATTTGATGTATGAATATGCCCGCGAAGTGACAGCAAAAATTTCATTAAAATTGGCCAAACGGAGGGGGTACTTTATTTAAAGAATTTTGTCTAATTTTTACGTTTTTTTTTCGATTTTCTCTAAAACGGCTCTAACGATTTTGATTAAGCCCTGTTTACACGGTAACATTGCTTGATCAAAGCTTGGATCCAACGTTTGAACAAATGAAGTTCGTTATATTACCGCCAGGGTCAATTACAATGTAATGTATAACCCCGTTTACACGGTAACATTTTTAGAACAAAGGTTGGATCGAAATGTAGTTCAATTATTAACCGCCAGATGTCCAACTAGTGTAACTATAAAAACTTCGGGATCGATATCATATTATTTAACTTGACTTGATTTAATATTTTATAATTAATCTTGTTAACATTTTTTTTCATATATTACTCTAGATAATAAAAAATCTACAAATGAATCTTAGTGCGTGTCATGTTTTATTTTTATATTTATACTAATGGCTTATTGTTGGTAACCTTGAATTAATAAAAAACTGTTTTTCAATTTGATAAAGTCACTAAGTGATAAATTGATAAATAAACAGCGATGTTTTTATCAAAAGAAGTATACTTTAACATCTATGTTTTGACAATAACATCAATGTTTTGGATAAATATTTATTAACATCGATGTTATGGTCAAAAACAAATTTTTTTTAACATCGATGTTTTTAACAAAAACAAGTATCATTTAACATCGATGTTTTGACAATAACATTGATGTTTATAACAAAAACAAAGCTGTTAATAACATCAATGTTTTTAACGAAAACGAGTATCATTTAACATCGATGTTTTGACAATAACATCGATGTTTTTAACAAAAACAAATCTGTCAATAACATCAATGTTTTTAACAAAAACAAAGCTGTTAATAAGTTCGATGTTATGGACAAAAACAAAGGTGTTAATAACATCGATGTTTTGGACTAAAACAAATTTTTTTTAACATCGATGTTTTTATCAAAAGAAGTATACTTTAACATCTATGTTTTGACAATAACATCGATGTTTTGGATAAATATTTATTAACATCGATGTTATGGACAAAAACAAATTTTTTTTAACATCGATGTTTTTAACAAAAACAAGTATCATTTAACATCGATGTTTTGACAATAACATTGATGTTTTTAACAAAACCAAAGCTGTTAATAACATCGATGTTTTTAACGAAAACAAGTATCATTTAACATCGATGTTTTGACAATAACATCGATGTTTTTAACAAAAACAAATCTGTCAATAACATCAATGTTTTTAACAAAAACAAAGCTGTTAATAAGTTCGATGTTATGGACAAAAACAAAGCTGTTAATAACATCGATGTTTTGGACTAAAACAAATTTTTTTTAACATCGATGTTTTTATCAAAAGAAGTATACTTTAACATCTATGTTTTGACAATAACATCGATGTTTTGGATAAATATTTATTAACATCGATGTTATGGACAAAAACAAATATCATTTAACATCGATGTTTTTAACAAAAACAAAGCTGTTAATAACATCGATGTTTTTAACAAAAACAAGTATCATTTAACATCGATGTTTTGACAATAACATCGATGTTTTTAACAAAAACAAAGCTGTTAATAACATCGATGTTTTTAAGAAAAACAAGTATACTTTAATATACAATAACATCGATATTGAGGATAAATATATATTAAACTCTATGTTATGGACAAAAACAAATTTGTTTTAACATCGATGTTTTAACAATAGCATCGATGCTTTAGATAAAAACACAATATATATATATATATATATTCTTAACATCGATGTTTTAGTTAAAACAAAGATGCTCTAACATTAACAAACTTATTTTCGACATCGATGCATTTACCATAGCAAATTAGTTATGAATAAAAATAAATATTTTAAAACATCGATGTTTTGGAGAAAAACAAACTTTTTTTAACATCGATGTTTTTAACAAAAAAAAATATCATTTAACATCGATGTTTTGAACAAAAACAAAGCTGTTAATAACTTCGATGTTATGGACAAAAACAAAGCTGTAATTAACATCGATGTTTTGGACTAAAACAAATTTTTTTTAACATCGATGTTTTTATCAAAAGAAGTACACTTTAACATCTATGTTTTGACAATAACATCGATGTTTTGGATAAATATTTATTAACATCGATGTTATGGACAAAAACAATTTTTTTTTAACATCGATGTTTTGACAATAACATCAATGTTTTTAACAAAAACAAAGCTGTTAATAAGTTCGATGTTATGGACAAAAACAAAGCTGTTAATAACATCGATGTTTTTAACAAAAACAAGTATCATTTAACATCGATGTTTTTAACAAAAACAAAGCTGTTAGTAACATCGATGTTTTTAACAAAAACATGTATCATTTAACATCGATGTTTTGACAATAACATCGATGTTTTTAACAAAAACAAGTATCATTTAACATCGATGTTTTGACAATAACATCGATGTTTTTAACAAAAACAAAGCTGTTAATAACATCGATGTTTTTAAGAAAAACAAGTATACTTTAATATACAATAACATCGATGTGGATAAATATATATTAAACTCTATGTATCGATCGATAACATCGATTTTTTTATCAAAAGAAGTATACTTTAACATCTATGTTTTGGATAAATATTTATAAACATCGATGTTATGGACAAAAACAAATTTTTTTTAACATCGATCTTTTTAACAAAAACAAGTATCATTTAACATCGATGTTTTGACAATAACATCGATGTTTCTAACAAAAACAAAGCTGTTAATAACATCGATGTTTTTAACAAAAACAAGTATCATTTAACATCGATGTTTTAGTTAAAACAAAGATGCTCTAACATTAACAAACTTGTTTTCGACAACGATGCATTTACCATAGCAAATTGGTTTTGAACAAAAATAAATATTTTAAAACATCGATGTTTTGGAGAAAAACAAACTTTTTTTAACATCGATGTTAAATGATATTTGTTTTTGACAATAACATCGATGTTTTTAACAAAAACAAAGCTGTTAATAACATCGATGTTTTTAAGAAAAACAAGTATACTTTAATATACAATAACATCGATGTTATTGTCAAAACATAGATGGTAAAGTATCCTAGTTTTTGTTAAAAACATCGATGTTAAAAAAAATTTTTTTTGTCCATAACATCGATGTTATTAACAGCTTTGTTTTTGTTAAAAAGATCGATGTTAAAAAAATTTTGTTTTAGTCCATAACATCAATGTTATTAACAGCTTTGTACTTGTTAAAAACATCGAAGTTATTAACAGCTTTGTTTCTGTTAAAAACATCGATGTTATTGTCAAAACACAGATGTTAAAGTATACTTGTTTTTGTAAAAACATCGATGTTATTAACAGCTTTGTTTTTGTTAAAAACATCGAAGTTATTAACAGCTTTGTTTCTGTTAAAAACATCGATATTATTGTCAAAACATCGATGTTGTTGTCAAAACATATATGTTAAAGTATACTTGTTTTTGTTAAAAACATCGATGTCGAAAACAAGTTCGTTAATGTTAAAGCATCTTTGTTTTAACTAAAACATCGATGTTAAGAATATATATATATATATATTGTTGTTTTTTGTCTAAAGCATCGATGTTATTGTTAAAACATGGATGTTAAAATAAATTTGTTTTTGTCCATAACATCGAGTTTAATATATATTTATCCACAACAGCGATGTTATTGTCAAAACATAGATGTTAAAGTATACTTTTTTTGTTAAAAACATCGATGTTAATGTCAAAACATCGATGTTGTTAACAGCTTTGTTTTTGTTAAAAAGATCGATGTTAAAAAAATTTTGTTTTAGTCCATAACATCAATGTTATTAACAGCTTTGTATTTGTTACAAACATCGAAGTTATTAACAGCTTTGTTTCTGTTAAAAACATCGATGTTATTGTCAAAACATAGATGTTAAAGTATACTTGTTTTTGTTAAAAACATCGATGTTAAAAAAAATTTGTTTTTGACCATAACATCGGTGTTAATAAATATTTATCCAAAACATCGATGTTATTGTCAAAACATAGATGGTAAAGTATCCTAGTTTTTGTTAAAAACATCGATGTTAAAAAAAATTGTTTTTGTCCATAACATCGATGTTATTAACAGCTTTGTTTTTGTTAAAAAGATCGATGTTAAAAAAATTTTGTTTTAGTCCATAACATCAATGTTATTAACAGCTTTGTATTTGTTACAAACATCGAAGTTATTAACAGCTTTGTTTCTGTTAAAAACATCGATGTTATTGTCAAAACATAGATGTTAAAGTATACTTGTTTTTGTTAAAAACATCGATGTTATTAACAGCTTTGTTTTTGTTAAAAACATCGAAGTTATTAACAGCTTTGTTTCTGTTAAAAACATCGATATTATTGTCAAAACATCGATGTTGTTGTCAAAACATATATGTTAAAGTATACTTGTTTTTGTTAAAAACATCGATGTCGAAAACAAGTTCGTTAATGTTAAAGCATCTTTGTTTTAACTAAAACATCGATGTTAAGAATATATATATATATATTGTTGTTTTTTGTCTAAAGCATCGATGTTATTGTTAAAACATGGATGTTAAAATAAATTTGTTTTTGTCCATAACATCGAGTTTAATATATATTTATCCACAACAGCGATGTTATTGTCAAAACATAGATGTTAAAGTATACTTTTTTTGTTAAAAACATCGATGTTAATGTCAAAACATCGATGTTATTAACAGCTTTGTTTTTGTTAAAAAGATCGATGTTAAAAAAATTTTGTTTTAGTCCATAACATCAATGTTATTAACAGCTTTGTATTTGTTAAAAACATCGAAGTTATTAACAGCTTTGTTTCTGTTAAAAACATCGATGTTATTGTCAAAACATAGATGTTAAAGTATACTTGTTTTTGTTAAAAACATCGATGTTATTAACAGCTTTGTTTTTGTTAAAAACATCGAAGTTATTAACAGCTTTGTTTCTGTTAAAAACATCGATATTATTGTCAAAACATCGATGTTGTTGTCAAAACATATATGTTAAAGTATACTTGTTTTTGTTAAAAACATCGATGTCGAAAACAAGTTCGTTAATGTTAAAGCATCTTTGTTTTAACTAAAACATCGATGTTAAGAATATATATATATATATATATATTGTTGTTTTTTGTCTAAAGCATCGATGTTATTGTTAAAACATGGATGTTAAAATAAATTTGTTTTTGTCCATAACATCGAGTTTAATATATATTTATCCACAACAGCGATGTTATTGTCAAAACATAGATGTTAAATTATACTTTTTTTGTTAAAAACATCGATGTTACTGCCTTATTGTCAGATACAAAACAGGCGGTGTATGCAGACTCTAATCACTTCTAACGAACCGCACGGGTTAAAACAAGAGTCTTTTCTACGAGATACACTATCACCACAATAACTTATCACAATAAGGCTTACCACTTATGACACTAACTTATCACTGTTCACTACGAAGGTGTACGCCACGGGTGTTGCCAAACAACTCCGCTGAGGCCTGTTAGAGCCGGTATTTATTAGTCTTGGATAGATTCTAGAAGGTTCGGGGTTCATCCAGAACAAAGTCTTTGATCTTCCCCGACAGCCAGTGCGGTACCGAACAACGGACGTATTGTTCACCAAAGGCGCTTTGTCTACTACCGCTGACCGCAACACTACCCCCTCCTTAATGCTGATCTGTCCCAGATCAGGTCGTGAATGTGATGGAGTAGACTCAGGTGTTTTCTCCTCTTCAGCTTCCAGCAGGACTTTTCCTGTTTCCTGACCGAGTGTTAGAAGCACAGCGAGTTTCTTGACACTACCAGGCGAAGCCAACAAAAGGACACTGGCCGGTGCAACAGAGTCCAGCTCCACAATGCCAAACGTATTTGGCATTACACAAACGCCAGAAGTTGGGTCCGGGACCTGGCTTGGATTAATCCTTACAACACTTGCTTTGGAAACCAGCACCTGTTGGTTGTGAGGGTCTAGACCAATGCTCTGCTCAACTAAGATTCCGTTAACTGCACCATGAGCAGCTAATGGTTTGCTCTCATCACCATTCGATTCGAGTCCTACTACTGCTGTTGGACTTTCTGTAGTCCCATGGGTAATGTTGGGCTTAGGAGGAGGCCGTCCAGGTCCTCGAATGATGCCACTCACTGTCACTTCATTGTCAGTTTCTCTCTCCAATTTCAATTTCTCTGCTAAGGGGTCATCATCCTCATCAGAATCAGTAAAAGGCATTCTCCTGTTTAACATTTCAAGTTCCGCATCATCACGCTTCATAGACCCACACCAAGCCTTTCCCTGAGGTTCCTTCCAGCTCAAGGTTCCTTGCTTGCTGTACCTGATTAGCCGACCACTGATTGAAAAGTTTCCAGAGTTTGTCACTTGATCGTTTCCAGCCCTCCCCGATATGGCAGTCCTCTGTCCATTCAAAGACCGCTCGGCCAAACTCTCCTCAAATGCTCCAAACAGACGCCGACAAGCCTCCAAGCTTCCAGCCGGCTCCCAGCCACTCTGTTCAGAAGGGCATCCCTCCCATCCAAGGGTGTATCCGGCCCTCCTCGATACGGCTGACCTCTGTCCATTCAAAGACCGCTCGGCCAAACTCTCCTCAAATGCTCCAAACAGACGCCGACAAGCCTCCAAGCTTCCAGCCGGCTCCCAGCCACTCTGTTCAGAAGGGCATCCCTCCCATCCAAGCAAATATCCATATTGCTTCTTTCCTTGATGGAACCTTCGGGAAACAACAAACTCTTCGTTCTTTTCTTGGGAGCTATCACCATCCTCGAAATGATCTCTCATGTTCTCAATATCCTCCGCTCCTTTTTCAACACCAGTGGTTGACTCAACTTCCATGACTTCTCTTGTCGGATCCACCTGAACAAGCCTTCCCACTTCAACAGGCTTTTCCTCAGCGCCTTCATCGCAATCTTCCTTGTCAGGTTTAGCATACCTAAAAGTACTAGAATCCATGACAGTCTGTACAGCAGCTAACCCTGCATTTCCTATTCTTTCAGGCTTGGGTTTCATGAACTCCTCGAAATGAACACCACAAGAGGATACACACACAAGAGCATCCACCTCTCTCAATCCGTCAAGCGGCACCTTCACATCTTCAACACTCCCTTGAGGATCAAGGTCGAAGGGCTCTTCTTCTTCTTTATCATTTTGCGTAGCACTAAGAACCTTCTTAACCGAAATCTTAGAAGTATCACTATCAACTAACTTATTTTCTAAATTAGTAAAACATTCTGATAACGTAGAAAATAACTCATTTTGATTTTCTAACAACTCATTTTTAAATTCTAACAACTCATTTTTCAATTTACTAAATTCTGTTTCAAAAAGAACGTGATCTGGATCTTCTCCACTACTAATTAAAGCTTCCCTGAGCCTTTGTTGCAATATAGACTTGTTCCCAGAAGTATCCAAATCGCGTTCTTCTAATTCACTTTTTAAATCTGCTACTTTCAAATCATACAATCTCAAGCCACCGGTTGACATTTTAAATATTATATACAATTATCAAAATTAAAATTAACAAATCAAAACTTAAAGACTAACAACAATAATTTGATTATAACTAACAACGAAAAAAAGAAATCTAATCCTATACACAGTTACTAAGATTTAAATTACAAATGAAATTCCCAACACTATAAACAATAAACTAAATTATTAAAAGAAACCAAAAAGATTAGATAAAACTCAAATATTAAATAAAATAAACAATATTCAATATAGACAAACAAATTTTCAATAGCCTAAATTACAATAATTAACTAAAATAACAAACAGAAAAATTATTTAAAACAAACTAAATAAATACGCTAATGCTAAAAATAAACCCCACACCTGACACCAGTTGTTACGGGCTTCGGGTTCGATAAAATGAACAATTAACACTATAACAATAATTTATTTATCAATACTCACAAAGGTAATTACTGCCTTATTGTCAGATACAAAACAGGCGGTGTATGCAGACTCTAATCACTTCTAACGAACCGCACGGGTTAAAACAAGAGTCTTTTCTACGAGATACACTATCACCACAATAACTTATCACAATAAGGCTTACCACTTATGACACTAACTTATCACTGTTCACTACGAAGGTGTACGCCACGGGTGTTGCCAAACAACTCCGCTGAGGCCTGTTAGAGCCGGTATTTATTAGTCTTGGATAGATTCTAGAAGGTTCGGGGTTCATCCAGAACAAAGTCTTTGATCTTCCCCGACAGCCAGTGCGGTACCGAACAACGGACGTATTGTTCACCAAAGGCGCTTTGTCTACTACCGCTGACCGCAACAATATTTATCCACAACAGCGATGTTATTGTCAAAACATAGATGTTAAAGTATACTTTTTTTGTTAAAAACATCGATGTTAATGTCAAAACATCGATGTTATTAACAGCTTTGTTTTTGTTAAAAAGATCGATGTTAAAAAAATTTTGTTTTAGTCCATAACATCAATGTTATTAACAGCTTTGTATTTGTTACAAACATCGAAGTTATTAACAGCTTTGTTTCTGTTAAAAACATCGATGTTATTGTCAAAACATAGATGTTAAAGTATACTTGTTTTTGTTAAAAACATCGATGTTAAAAAAAATTTGTTTTTGACCATAACATCGGTGTTAATAAATATTTATCCAAAACATCGATGTTATTGTCAAAACATAGATGGTAAAGTATCCTAGTTTTTGTTAAAAACATCGATGTTAAAAAAAATTGTTTTTGTCCATAACATCGATGTTATTAACAGCTTTGTTTTTGTTAAAAAGATCGATGTTAAAAAAATTTTGTTTTAGTCCATAACATCAATGTTATTAACAGCTTTGTATTTGTTACAAACATCGAAGTTATTAACAGCTTTGTTTCTGTTAAAAACATCGATGTTATTGTCAAAACATAGATGTTAAAGTATACTTGTTTTTGTTAAAAACATCGATGTTATTAACAGCTTTGTTTTTGTTAAAAACATCGAAGTTATTAACAGCTTTGTTTCTGTTAAAAACATCGATATTATTGTCAAAACATCGATGTTGTTGTCAAAACATATATGTTAAAGTATACTTGTTTTTGTTAAAAACATCGATGTCGAAAACAAGTTCGTTAATGTTAAAGCATCTTTGTTTTAACTAAAACATCGATGTTAAGAATATATATATATATATTGTTGTTTTTTGTCTAAAGCATCGATGTTATTGTTAAAACATGGATGTTAAAATAAATTTGTTTTTGTCCATAACATCGAGTTTAATATATATTTATCCACAACAGCGATGTTATTGTCAAAACATAGATGTTAAAGTATACTTTTTTTGTTAAAAACATCGATGTTAATGTCAAAACATCGATGTTATTAACAGCTTTGTTTTTGTTAAAAAGATCGATGTTAAAAAAATTTTGTTTTAGTCCATAACATCAATGTTATTAACAGCTTTGTATTTGTTAAAAACATCGAAGTTATTAACAGCTTTGTTTCTGTTAAAAACATCGATGTTATTGTCAAAACATAGATGTTAAAGTATACTTGTTTTTGTTAAAAACATCGATGTTATTAACAGCTTTGTTTTTGTTAAAAACATCGAAGTTATTAACAGCTTTGTTTCTGTTAAAAACATCGATATTATTGTCAAAACATCGATGTTGTTGTCAAAACATATATGTTAAAGTATACTTGTTTTTGTTAAAAACATCGATGTCGAAAACAAGTTCGTTAATGTTAAAGCATCTTTGTTTTAACTAAAACATCGATGTTAAGAATATATATATATATATATATTGTTGTTTTTTGTCTAAAGCATCGATGTTATTGTTAAAACATGGATGTTAAAATAAATTTGTTTTTGTCCATAACATCGAGTTTAATATATATTTATCCACAACAGCGATGTTATTGTCAAAACATAGATGTTAAATTATACTTTTTTTGTTAAAAACATCGATGTTAATGTCAAAACATCGATGTTATTGTCAAACCTAGATGTTAAAGTATAATTTGTTTTTGTCCATAACATCGATGTTAATACATATTTATCTAAAACATCGATGTTATTGTCAAAACAAAGATGTTAAAGTATACTTGTTTTTGTTAAAAAACATCGATGTTAAAAAAAATTTGTTTTTGTCCATAACATCGATGTTAATACATATTTATCTAAAACATCGATGTTATTAACAGCTTTGTTTCTGTTAAAAACATCGATGTTATTGTCAAAACATAGATGTTACAGTATACTTGGTTTTGTCCAAAACATCGATGTTGAAAACAAGTTTGTTAATGATAAAGTATCGATCTTAAAAGATATTAGTTTTTCTCAAAAAATTTGATGTTATTGTCAAAACATCGATGTTAAAGTATACTTCTTTTTTTCCAAAGCATCGATGTTAAAACATATTTTTATTTGTCGAATAAATCTATGTTAAAATCATCATTGTTATACCTAAACCATCGATGTTAAAACATATTTATTCTTATAACAAAAAAAAAAAAAAAAAAAAAAAAAAAAAAAAAAAAAAAAAAAAAAAAAAAAAAAAAAAAAAAAAAAAAAAAAAAAAACAAAGTCTGCTATTAAAAACATCGATGTTAACATCGGTCTAAAAACATCGATGGTCGGAAAACATCGGCTGCGTAACATCGATGTTTCAAAAACATCGACATCGATGTCGCATCCCTAGCTACCATGTCACGGCCTGCACTGCTTTTGATGGATCATGGAAGAGAGTGATAAGATAGGCGGTAATTTATTTCTTCCATGAGGAGCATTTCCCCATGTATTTAATGTAATTAAGAAAGATAGGCTTCGCAACCTAAGAACGCGGAGAGCAGGACCAGAGCAAGGAAGATCCCCGGAAGACAGAAGGCACTTCTTTAGTGAGTAAGTGATCGGAAAAACAAGCATGTGCTGGATATTTATTGTTTCTTTATTCTAATTGCAATAGTGCAGGCGCGGTTCCAGAAAAAAATTTCGGGTGGGGGGGATTGGTAGGTATGAAAAAAAAAACAGCGTAAAAATATCACACTTTATTTGCTTATGCTTATACATTAAGTTCATATATATAATTCTGTATAAACAATTCTAGTCAAAATTAAACTAAACTTCCCTAGAAAACTCGTAAAAGTTAGATGCGTAATTATTTTTTTTATTTCATCCCACTAATTTTTTTTTCGTCGAAATTTCGGGGGGTATTGATCCCCCATATCCCCCCCCCCCTGGGATCGCCACTGCATTAGTGTGTTATGCAATCATGCGTAACATCTCACTTACATCCAACTGCTGCAAATACCCGTTCTGCCTATGAGTTTGGGAAGCGTGGAAAAATTAATGAAACGGCGTTATTTACTATTATACCCTTAATAAGAAATTATTATTATTTAGAATGTCGTTAGTGATTTATATACTTTATAAGGTTTATCTTACTTTGATATGGCTTTTTTGATGCGCAACGATTATTGAAGTTATAAAAATCTTATGGCTTAGATTGTTAATAAAAAGCTGTTCTACACCCTCAATTCCCATTAAAACATTTATTCCCATTTGTATGAGAGCTGTACAGGTTGCAGAAGCAACCCATATCGGCTTGCCTGAAAAAACGAAAATTACAATGAAGATGTTTGGAAATGGAATTATAAATATTAATCGTGTTCTTTTTTTATTATTATTATTATTTTGTTTCTTGAAAATAGTAATAGCATCATGATTTGAAATGAAAAGCACAATCTATATTTAACGTTACGTTTGTTACAACAAGCTAGTCGTGGTCTGTAGTTATCAGTTTGATCACTCTTCCCGTTGGATTTACTTTTGTTCGAAAATCAACCAATAAAACTTGTTGGTTACATATGTGAAAGATTTTCCCTTGTCTAGGCTGAAAAGAGTTTTGTTTTACATTTCTCCATTCATTGTTTACTAGGTGACCAACCTGCAAACTTCGTACTGCTCAAGAATCAAAACGTTGTAGTTTTAACTACCTTCTCGAGAAAAAAAAGGTATTATGATTCCTTTACATTTAACAGAATATGTGTGCGTATTGTTTAACACGAATTCTTTATATATAAAAATAATTCGGATCATTAGAAACATTATAAAACAAAAAGCATCCAAATCGGCAAAGCCTTTTTGAAGTGATTATCAACAAACATCTTTTCTTTTCAAAATAGTTAAGTAATCAGGCGCAATCCTTATAATTGCTCGGGCCAGAGATAAATCGAATCAATCAAGTATTAATCAGATCTATCCAGCGGTTATTAAGTTATTAATAATGTATCTAAGCCGAATTATTCTCTCTCTCACTCTCTCTCTCTCTCTCTCTCTCTCTCTCTATATATATATATATATATATATATATATATATATATATATATATATGTGTATCTATGTATTTATTTTTTTTTCGTCACATGTAATTGAAAAACATTTCAATTCTAGGTCTAAATAATAGACAAAAACAGACTAATTATATACTATATTGGCATGACAAACTAGGGCGGAACAGGCATTTGCCTGTCGAAGAAATTTCAAACACCTCCCAGGCTAACTTTAAATATTTCCAAATTAACAAAATCTGCCTTTGTTAGTTGATTCGATTTCAAAGTAACACTTTTTAAAATATAAATTATTAATTTATATTTTAAAATAATAATAAATTACAAAAAAAATTGTTTAAACTTGTTTCGCTATTCTGGGCAGAGACTAGAGATGAATTAGATTTTGAGTAAAAAGTAGTGATAAGGAGTAGTCAAATCCTGATTACTTTTCATGAATAAAAGTATTCATCCTTTTTTTACTTTGAATATTTGGGAAATCAAATACAGCAGAAAATTACAGGATTGAAGTTCTTCCATAATAAAGTAAATGTTTATGTTTTCTGAGGTCATTTACTTTATTTTTAATGATGTTTAATACCGTTTTGGGGCATTTACAGTAATTTAACATTTATCGATTTCATTGAAATGATGTTTCCAGAGAAGTATTAGGTAAGGAACCATAATTTTTTATAATATATTATAAATTTCATGTCAAAACATTACCAAACTGTTATCAGGATACTATACTATCTATATAAATTAATAAACCTGCAATCAATATTTTTTCAGAAAAGTAAGTCTGCGTGTAAATAAACATCTGAAATTAGAGAAAAAAAAGAATCATTCAAAGCTCTGTATCAAGTAGACCGCATTTCAATAAATTACACCCACGAAATAAAATAACAGTTTCTTATTACCTCTAATCTACTTACATTAAATAGAGCACGAACATTATTAGACCTGTATTGACCGAAAATTCAATTGAAATAATTTTAATTGTTTAAGCATCCTAAATAATACTAGAGATTGTGGCGGTCCAAAAAATAATATGATGTTTTTCTCCCTTACAATGTTTACATCATTCATATATTCCCCTCACCGTTTCGACAATTTGTACCATCTTATGGACCGCTGTATCTAACATCTAATTTGAAACTTTAGGCAATATTAAAAATGATGTTCCAAATTAGAATTTTTATAAACCCTATAAAACTATACCCACTAAACTCGTAATACGAATAACAATCTTAAAAATTAAATAAATAATGACAGATATTTAATCAAAACATAAAAATTTTCTGGAATATAGAAGAAATACATTTATCAAATGCTTTACTTGATTAGCCAAGTACTCAAAGTAAAAAAAATGTTGAATACTTTCGATAATGGAAAGTAATCAAGATTTTATTACTCCTTATCCGTAATTTTTACTCAAATAACTTTTTTCCTCAGAGACGGACGACGAAGGTCAAAATGGTTTAGTTATTCCACCGTCTGTCCAGCTCCAATTAAATATGAACTAACACGACTTTGTTTTACATGCATATAGAGATAATGAACCGAGAAGCTGCATTAATCAGGGCGGCCGGATCTATGGCTCTTGCAGCAGGTGTTATTTTGTTGAATGAGGTTAGGGAGAGAAAAAAAAAAAGATCAATGTGAATCAAAAAGTGGATTTCTCGCCGAGAAGGAGGGGATGGAGTACTACACATGCTGCAGCATGAGCTAAGAGGACAAGATGAAATTTCATTCACTAACTATTTGAGAATGAATACCGAAACATTTGGCCAACTGTTAGCATATGTGGGAAATGACCTTATAAAAAATGATACTAACATGCGCGAATCTGTTTGTCCCAGAGACAGGTGGTTTATCTATATATATTTATATAAATATAAAATATATTTATTTTAGGTACCTAATATCGTTATTATTATATTGTTATGTTGCATGCTTTCCAGGCTCAGCCTCACACTTCGTTTTTTGGCGACGGGTGAGACCTATAGATCCCTCATGTATTCTACGAGAATACATTATACCACGATATCTAAAATAATTCCAGAAGTTTGTGAGATTATATATAAAAATTTAAGTGAGCGGGGTTACGTGAAGGTTTCATTGAGAACAAAATAAAGTTTGAAATCATTTTTTTCTAAATCAATTTACAATGCATTAACAAATTTAGTGACTTGTAAGCAATTTTTTATTTTTCTAGTTGCCACAAACAGAGGAAGAAATGGAAACAGATTGCAAAAAACTTTGAAACCAAGTGGAATTATCCTATGTGCCTAGGTACAAATTGTGTTATTGTTTTGCACTTATACTTAAAAAAGTAGGTGGTTATTGTAATGTTTTTCAATTTACAGGGGCGATAGATGGCAAGCACGTAGCATTCCGCCCCCGAGGAGTGCAGGATCCCATTATTATAATTACAAAGGATTTCATTCCATTGTTTTATTAGCAATGGCTGATAGTAGCTATAAATTTATGTATTGTGACGTTGGAGTTAATGGTCGCATTAGTGATGGCGGTGTTTTAAGGAGAACCTCCCTATTTAAGGCTCTAAATAAAGGTAAATTAAATTTGCCACGCGGTTCCCCGCTTCCAGGGCGACAAAAAATAATTCCTTATCATTTTATCGGGGATGATGCGTTCTCCCTCACTCCCTCACTTTAATGCGGCCTTATCCTTTACGCAACGCACTCCACAGAAATCAGCTTTCAATTACCGACTTTCACATCGTATAACGCAGTTCTGTCCTTTATGAGCTCAATTAATTTTATTACTTGGTCGTTCGTCCAAGGGGTCATTTTAAAACTCAGGCAAATGTAAAGAAACTAACCACATTCGATTTAGGAATAATGGCGTCTTCAACACAAGTTTTGGGAGAATAGTATGTTTCCTGATCGCCAGGAGGCGCTGATATACTTTGATCCAAAAGTTCGAACATGTTCGAAAAATTTGATCAAATGGAGCGTTTGAATGACAGATTAGCATAGGATGTTCAATGATAGTAAACACATATATTTTTAAGTAAATTAGATATTTTATTTTCTTCAATTTAATTAATCTTGATGGAATCGCGGTTTAGATAATTATATAGAAACAGAATAATTTTTTTCTATAAATATATAAATATTATGTAATTATATATAGTCGCAGTTCCTCATGATTATTACATTATGTGTAATTTAAGTTTTATTAATTAATTAAGTTTTATTAATTTAAGTTTTCTTAAATTTAATTACGTTAATTAAGTTTTTCTTCAGTTAATTAATCTTGATGGATTCGCGGTTTAGTTAATTATATGAATGAATAATTTTTTCTATAAATATTTAACTTAATACTATATTGTGTAATTATATATAGTCGCAGTCCCTCATAATTATTACATTATATGTACTTAATGTATTGTGGTGGCTAGTATTATTATATATACATTAAACTATAGTGTCATAATTATGTGGCAATACAACTATATATATTTACATAATATAGTATGAAGGGTCATTCCATGTCAAATCAACACACTGATTCAGACTTGATGTCTCAGAATTTCATGATTTTTGGTATGCAGCAATATATCATAGACTTATGAAAAAATACCAAATTTCAGTTATGTAGCACAATTATTTTTGAAGTTATGAATTTATAAAGATTTAAAATTTTATGAAAAAATTTCAGGTTTTGGCACCTTTAGATGCCTATAGTCTGGCAAGCAGTGGTGGTATATACATAGGAGTGGTCTCATTTTAAAGCTGTTGAATGAGGCTTTAATATGGTATGCCACAAGATAGGAATAACAATTTCAAAAAATTGAAAATTTAAATTAAATTTTGAAATTTAAATTTCTCAAAAAGTGGCAATTTTAAATATTTCAAAATATTATCAAAAATGGTTTGAGATAACAAAAAATTGTTAATTTAGTTATCATGAGAGCTAACTTTTTAAAGAAAATCATTCTGGATAAGTATGATTCATTGCAAATAATTAGGATGAGCCTATTATTAGCTAAAGTTTATAAAACAGTTTCTATTTTATAATTGCAATACATATCTCCATGGTTGACCTCAATGAATCAAGCATAGCAAAATGATGGTTTCGGTCAGATATAACTTGAAATAAATAAATGAAGTTATTTTTGAATACATTAAAACCTTTTCTCACATTGCACATCTTCATCAGAGCTAATAAAGAAATTGAAACAAGGTCAAATATTGTAGGAATAACAGCAAACGGTAAATAAAATATCTGAGATGGTGTGAGTGTACTTAAAAAAAGAAGTAAATTAAATTTATAAAATGGATGAGTATTATATTTTGGCATGAAGTTAATAATATATTATTAGAATATATTGTTACAACAGAATATATTGTTAAATATATGGCTTATAGAATACAATAGAATATATTATTGAATAGAAATAATAACATGAACTATAAAAACAAGATAAGGTGGTTATAAGCAGAAAATTATACTGGCTATGTAATTAGTGGTCAATAACCATTTTAATTGCCTAATAAGGGTATATAAAGATTTCAAAAGTAATGAGATCATTTAAGAATTGATAAATGTACAATATTCAATACAAAAGTATTCAATAAAAAATTAGAGACCTAACACACCAATGGACACCGAAACATCTTTTTCCAAAATATCATCACTAAGTTTTTTTTTTCTCTGGTTATTATCATTACCATTATTATTTTTATGTATTACTACAATGCCTAATTTGTTTGGATTTCTATTTAGCCTTGTGAATAGAATGACCCAGAAAGGGCGTTGAAACATAGATCCTCTATAAATAAATATACTTCTTTTTTCAAAATATGAATTTTGCTTTTTATCTCTTCCACATAAAATCAATTAAAAAAAATAAATAAATTTAATTTAAATTAATTTAATATTCAGAAAAAAATTAGATTCGATTTTAAAAAATAAATACAAATCTGGTTCAGAAAAGAAATATTTCATAGCTTTATATGAAATGAATTTTTAATGAAAGGAACTGCACAATCATTGATAATTTTCGTGGCTATAACTGTCACTGAGATTATTAGGTAAAAAAAAAAACAACAAATGACATAAATAAATATATATATATATATATATATATATATATATATATATATATATATATATATATATATGTATTTTTTACATATTAAAATAGTAATAAATTTCTTTAGCCAAATAAGCTTGGTAAAATACAATTATTTCTGTTTTGCCCCAAAATCCTCTTCTGAAATGCTCCTCCAATTCTATTGAATCACTAAAAACAAAATATAAATTTTATAAAGTTAAACTTACATAAAGTCAGGTTGTCAAGTAATTAAAATAAAGCTTGAATTAAATATTGTATATGAAAAGAAGCTGTATGAACTAAAAACTTACATCAGCTAATCCACTAGATTATGTTGTGAATATGACAGAAAATTTAGGTTTTTCAAATCAACTATCTTTCACTTACTTTGAGGAAAGAAACTCAAAATTGAATAGTAAACCTCAAATAGTATTGAACTACATCCAAATTGTAATTAAAACATAGAAGAAAACACTACTGAATTGTTTTTTTTTGTCAGCTCTAGGAGTAGTATAGGTAAATTGTTGTTAGAAAATTGTTAAAGAAAAGTCTTTATACACATAAAACTTCTACATTCCCAACTGATTCTTAAAGTGAGATAAAAATATATGACAAAAAAGTAGAGTAAATCTTAACTTACCTTGTTATTACAATGATTTTTCGAATATTCCTGTTGTGACTTATTGGTTTGTATGAAACATCAATAACATCATACGGATAAGTTTAATAATGAAACACTGTTCCAAATAACTTTAAAAAGTTGTCCCCTTGTCAGAAACTACCATTTTTTAGGTCTAACAAATGAATATTACTAACAAACTGAAGAGGCTAATCACTATCGAATAATGGCCGACTTGTGTTTAGGGAAATAGTTCGATTTCTAAACGGTGGAGCGCTGCCCTACTTTGTTCCAAGACTTCGAACATATCTCATATTTTGGAAACATTGTTTGATCAAAGAGCGTTTACACGATAACATTTTTCGTCACATGTAACTTTGTTCCAAGCTTTGATCAAACAATGTTACCGTGTAAACAGGGCTTTAAACTTAGTATTTGATGTGTGTATGTGCCCGCGACATGACAGTCAAAATTTCATCAGAATTGATCAACCGGAGGGGGGACTTTACTTAATAAATTTTGTATAATTTTCACGTGTTTTTTTTTATTTACTCAAAAACGGCTTTAAAGCCCTGTTTACACGGTAACATTGTTGGATCAAAGCTTGGAACCAACGTTTGAACAAATGTAGTTCGTTATATTGCCGCCAGGGTCAATTACAATGTAATGTATAACCCCGTTTACACGAGAACATTTTTGGAACAAAGGTTGGATCCAAATGTAGTTCAATTATTAACCGCTAGATGTCCAACGAGTGTAACTATAAAAACTTCAGAATCTATATCATATTAACTAACTTGACTTGATTTAATATTTTATAATTAATCTTGTTAACATTTTTTTTCATATATTACTTAGATTAGTAATTAAAATTACTTAAGATAATTAAAAATGTACAAATGAACCTTAGTGCGTGTCATGTTATATTTTTGTATTTACGCTAATGGCTTATTGTTGGTAATCTTGAATTAATAAAAAACTTTTTTGCAATTTAATAAAGTCATTAAGTGACAAATAATTAGCCTTTTTCAACAACCAATTGGGCAGGCCATGGCATTGGCGGCCCACCACGATTCCTCCTCTTCCTCTATCCGATAGATTATTGAAAAAACTATATAGCTACCATGTCACGGCCTGCACTGCATTTGATTGATCATGGAAGAGAATGATAAGATAGGCGGCAATTTATTTCTACCCTGAGGAGCATTTCCCCATGCGTTTAATGTAATTAAGTAAGATTGGCTTCGCAACCTAAGAACGCGGAGAGGAGGACCATAGCAAGGAAGACCCCCGGAAGACAGAAGGCACTTCTTTAGTGAGTAAGTGATCGGAAAAACAAGCATGTGCTGGATATTTATTGTTTCTTTATTCTAATTGCAATAGTGTGTTATGCAATCATGGGTAACATCTCACTTACATCCAACTGCTGCAAATACCCGTTCTGCCTATGAGTTTGGGAAGGGTGGAAAAATTAATGAAATGGCGTTATTTATTATTCCACCCTTAATAAGAAATGATTATTATTTAGAAGGTCGTTAGTGATTTATATACTTTATAAGGTTTATCATACTTCGATATGCAGTTTTTAATGCGCAACGATACGTTATTGAAGTTATGAAATCTTCCAGCTTAGATTGCTTATAAAAAGCTGTTCTACACCCTCCCATTAAAACATTTATTCCCATTTGTATGAGAGCTGTACAGGTTGCAGAAGCAACCCATATCGAATTGTCTGAAAAAACGATAATTACGATAAAGGTTTTTGGAAATGCAATTATAAATAATATTAATCCTGTAATTTTCACTTCTTATTATTGTTTCTTTTAAAATATTTATTTTGTTTCTTGAAAATAGTAATAGCATCATGTTTTGAAATGATAAATATAATAATCCTCAAACTAATCAAAAACTAATTATACAACAATGAATGTTGTTAACAAAAAAAAAAGTAAAAACATTCACGTAGGAGAAGAATAAATTACAAAAAAAAAAATATACAGGAGAGGTTCTTTCATATTATATATTTAAAAATCAGTTTTTTTTTTCTCTATCATCAATTAAGATTATGAAGGGGATGATGCATTCTCCCTCACTCCGCACTTAATGAGGCCATATCCTTTACGCTACACAACCCCACAGTAGGCTTTCAATTACCGACTTTACCGGGCAAGGAGAATTGTTGAAAATGCTTTCGGCATTTTGAGTAATAGGTTTAGAATTTTTCTGACTACAATCAATTTGCCACCAGAAAAAGTAGACATCATAATTTTGACCTGCGTGACCCTGCACAATTTCTTGATAACGAAAAACTGCACGAGTTACTTAGATACAGGTATGGAAAAATAATTGATTGATAAATCAACTGGAATACTGCTGAAATATGTAACAACTGATACACTCGCATATTGTCCGTTTTCATATAATTTAGATTCAACTACACTAACCGGATTGCATTGTGAGGTAGGGCAAAATATTCCTACAACAGCCAAAGTAGGGGATGAGCTGTCGCAATATTTTTTTCTAAAACCCATTATGATGAAAGGAGCAATTCGTTCATATCAACTAATATTTTATAAATATTTTTATGTAATCAGATAAGAGGTTGGCCATGGCCGGGAATGGAACCAAGGCCACTCGCATTACTAGTGCGCAGGGTTCGAGTCCTCGCCATCGCCAATCTTTTACCTTATTACATAATATTATATTAGTCGAAAATACCCAAACCTATTTTCGTTAAATTGAAGATTTTACTTTGTGATTTTTGTTAATACAAAACTAATATTTCAACTATTCATTAGTTAAAAATTATACGTATTCTACCTTGTATATTATTTTAAATAGCTTGACAAACTATTTAAATATATCTATAAAATAAATTTCTTCATGTTCAACCAATTAATGAAGGGTTGGGCATTACAAGTACTCAATACTTTACTTAAATCATCTCTCTTATTATACAAAAAACGTAAAATATTGACCGTTTAATATTTTATTAGGCTATAATTAGGTGTTATAGACCGAGAGGCCGTTAGAGAAAATCAAATTCTGAGAGCGTTTTTGAAATCCTAATGGTGTTTAATTCAAGAAATCAGGGCCTGTCATTCATATAATGACAGAAAAGGGTCTACATTTACAAATTGCAGCCACCTTTAATAGAAATGTATGTCTTTATTCAAATATTTGCTTATAGATCAAAAACGATTAATCGCAGAAAATTCTTAAACTTCACGTCCAATGAAAAACCTTTTTTTCATAAAATTACTTATACAGATAGCTCACTCCTGAGTAAAGACAAAAATAAAAACGTGAAAGTATTTTTATTACGTGCTAACACCTTTTTATACTCATAAATAAAAAAATAAATACATAAATGAAAGTACGGTTTTTAAAATAAAAGTGGGATCGCAATAATGGCATAATCGTGTAGGTTGTGTATGTATATATATATATATATAATGCAATGTATATAATAAATAAAATTTTATATATAGAAAATTAAATATAACGGCAATTTTTAGCTGAATATTCTTCATAGATTATGTCATTTTTTTTTTTTTAATTCTCATCCTCTCTTCCTCGTTGAGGTGCATTAGTCTCTGGTTCAAATATTTGCAATACAGGGATTCATCACCCTCTTCATGACTTTTCTCAGTCCTGCTTACATCATGCAATGCCTAAAAACAAAATAAAAGTATTAATCATTAATATCTCTCTCACTAAAATTCCCGGAGGGCTAACTATTAAACTTCCCTCTAGTTCGCTATCCTCCGGTGGATTAAAGGTAGAACAAGAATTCCGTGATTGCACGGAATCTTGCAAGAAATCCATATACTTAAAATAAATATTTACAGCACGACAACCAAAACCAACTAATTTTAATTTAAATACCGTATCTGCACTTGCTCCACTTCTTTTTGAATTCTCAATTTTTTTCCTCCCACATAGATACGTAGTGAGTGAAATTTGTAAGAAAATTCTAAATTCAAGAAATTAGCTAAACATCGCTGAAAGATACTCTAGAAATTTTGATGTTAAGGAGCGGGGAGACCTAAAAATTAAAAACCTACATATTTTGCCCTAATGGGTAATGAGGTCAATTGGGTAGTGCTATCAATAAACATCTTTCATTTGCATACTCATTCTCGGTTAAGTAACTAGATCTTAAATATTTGTTCAGTATATCCTTTTAATTCCTATGAGATTTTTTTTATTTCATTAATGTATAGGTTCTCAATTATTTATAACAATATCAAAAGATAGTTACAACCTTTTTAGAGTATGTTGTATGAGTACTTTAATGAAATCTTTAAATATGCACATTTCATAATATACTTTAATTTTGAAAAAGCAAGCAACAAGAAAATTTGAAAAAAAAAAAAATTTATTTCATTTATTTGTTGAAATAAATAATTTATTTTATTTATTTATTGAAATAAATAATTTATTTCATTTATATATTGAAATAAATAATATATTTATTTGATGTATATTTATGTTCAGTCTGAGGTTACCCTTCGTACAGTGAGGATCTCTAGGAAAGGATTAGAACTCCAGACAGATAAGATTTCTATTTTCATATATTTAGTTTCTTTTACTCAAAATAATTTTATTTAGTTTGTAAAGTACTATTGTTCTTTAGTTTTTCAGAAATTTATTTTTTTGTTTTAATTTCATATAGCGTAAAAATTATAATTATTAGTTAGCAAAATGTCAGGTTCGAGTGATGGTAGAGACGATATCCCACCGGATAAAACAAATAGTTTAAATAACGACATAAATGAAGAAATGCCCGTAAATTTAAGCTCGACAGAAATCGAAATGAAATCTGTTGAAAATAATGATACTAAAATAATTCTGAATCAGAAAAGTTCAGAAAACATAAAAACCACAAATAAAAATAATCCAAATAACCCAATCCGTTTATACGAAGAAAGAGACTTAGGTCCTTATTTCGTATTTATAGAGAGTACAGAGGGGGCCGGGGTTAGCCGCATCCACCCTATGACCATAGGAAAGCTTTTAAATGAATCGAGCCCGGAAATTTACAACAATATTCTGTCAATTAATAGATCTGGTAGAAATAGAATAAAAGTAGAAACAAGGTTGGGGATTCACGCGATCCTCTTGGTTTCTTCGGAAAAATTAAAATCAAAAAATTTTGTAGTGTACATCCCACAATTTATGCTAGAGAGAAAAGGAGTTATAAGGGGAATAGATGTAAATCTTACCGAAGAAGACATCCTAAACCACGCCAGAACGTTATATTCGGAAACACTCAAAATCATTGGTGTTAGGAGATTTAAAAGGAAAATTTTCAATAACGATACAAAAGATTTCGATTATAAGCCAACAGGAACAGTTTTATTACATTTTAGGGGCCAATTTCTTCCAAACTACATTAGTATCCACCATGTTAGATGCGAGGTACACGAATATATTCAATCCGTAGTACAATGTCACAACTGTTTGCGATCTGGTCATTCAACTTCTCAATGTAAAAGCACTACTCCCAGGTGTTCGGATTGTGGCGAAAAACATATTAAAGAAGAATGTACTCCCGGTACTCTATTAAAATGCGTTCACTGTAAGGGTAATCATTCCTCCTTAGCAAAAAATCTTTGCCCGGAATTTAATAATCAAAAAAAGATCAAGGAATTAATGTCTAAACAAAATTTAACTTATTTAGAGGCGAAAAATTATTTGGAGGGTAAATCATACAGCTGGGCTGTTTTAAGGCATACACCTGAATCTTTTCCATCATTAGAGCATTCAGCAAACAAAAATTCATTTTATAAACAGAATCCGTCAATTAAAAGTAAAATTAGCGTGAATAAAAGGCTTAGGGTCGCAAGTCCGGATAAACATACTGGTAACGACCTGATTGACCAAACGAGAGAGATAACTAATAGCTTTGCCGTTCCATTATACCTACCCTACAACTCCTGTGTTTACTAACAAGAATATGCCGAGAAATAAACCTTCAGGAACGCTTTTTACAAAACCAACCATCTCAAATCAAATCACAGAAGCTATATACTCGATAGTAAGTTCAATAATATCAAATAAAAATTTAACAGTTACAGAGGAGGAAATTAGAAATATGATTAAAGATAGAAGTGAACACCTACATATTTAAACACTAATTATAATATATCCTTTAACCGACTCTAAACTATTTAACTTTTCATTAACATAAAACTATTTATATTATAATTAATATCGTGTTTATGATCGAAAATATAAAATTAATGCAGTGGAACGCTAGATCTGCCATATCCAATAAAAATAGCTTAGAGACATTTCTATTCACTGAAAACATAGACGTAGCTTTAATCTCAGAGACGTGGTTTAAACCCAATAGATATGTCAACATCCCCGGGTACAACGTAGTTAGAGAAGATAGAAAAGATGGCTACGGAGGAGTAGCAATAATTAAATCTAAATTCCATTTCACACAAATTTTAAATTTCCATAAAATAAATAACGTAGAAATAGTTGCTATTAAATTAATGTTATCTAATAGATTCAAACTTAATCTAGTCTCTTTATACATTTC
Source organism: Aelia acuminata (assembly GCA_911387785.2). Classification (NCBI taxonomy): domain Eukaryota; kingdom Metazoa; phylum Arthropoda; class Insecta; order Hemiptera; family Pentatomidae; genus Aelia; species Aelia acuminata. Next base: position 109,991,134 of record OU426979.1, on the reverse strand, counting down.
TCCCGAACATCTAATCACAAAATGCAACTGGGAAAAGTTCATGAATAGTTTCGAAAGCCCTGTAGTTATAGGGGAAGATGCGAATGCCCATCACTATCTATGGGGGTGTGAAAATTGCGATAATAAAGGAAATAATTTAGTTGCTGCTGTCGAAAATACGAACCTGGTATGTTTAAATAATGGGTCGCCTACTTATGTAAATAATATCCGCCAGTCAAAAAATATATGTTTAGACGTAACATTTTGTTCGATCAACATCGCAAGTATAATAGACTGGAACGTGTATGATGATCCCTTGGGTTCTAATCACCTGCCCATAGTTATGAACATTCCATACCACTCTGTTAAAATTAATTCAACTCCTCTTTTCCAATCTAATAGAAAATGGTTAATTAAATCAGCAAACTGGGATGAATTTCAATATACAACACACAACTTTCACTTACCAACTTACTTAGATTTGAAATTAATGCGTTTATGTTAAAAATTTGTTGTTGAAATTTTTGTTAATTGCTACTTCTCAAATAAACAGAACGGCTTTAATTATGAACAATGGTCTGTCATTAAAGGCGTACTCCGCATGCGTGGGGTCAACGAGTTTTATGAGTTGACTGAATATTTTTCTTTTTTCTCCTCTTTATGTTTTCTTTATTTTTATCATATCTCATATTTAGCCATTTCTTATTTTTAGGCGTAACGAGAGACAGTTAATTTCTCCATATAAACAAAAACAAAGGTACTTTATAGGAAACAAACAAACAAGAAAGGCCCCAACCCCATTTAAGCCCCTTCAGAACATTTTAAGAATGATAAAGCTTACCTGATATTAAAGAACATCTAATTTTCATTAAACAAGACGAATTTGATGGAAATCATTAAAGCCGTTTGTGAGATGATCGAAAAAAGGTAAACATTGCAAAAAAAGTTATGAAATAAAGTGCCCCCTCCGTTTGACCAATTTTGGCTATTACATCTTTGGCATATACATACATCAAATACCCAGTTTGATGAAAATCGTTAAAGCCGTTTTTGAGTAAATAAAAAAAAACACGTGAAGATGATACAAAATTTATTAAGTAAAGTGTCCCCTCCGGTTGATCAATTTTGATGAAATTTTTACAGTCATATCTCGGGCATATAAATAGATAAAATACTCAGTTTAATCAAAATCGTTAGAGCCGTTTTTGAGAAAATCGATAAAAACGTAAAAAGTTATTAAATAAAGTACCCCCTCCCTCTGAGCAATTTTGATGAAATTTTTGCTGTTACATCGTGGGCATATACATATACTAAATACCTAATTTCAGGTTCGCACGGTTTATAGTTTTTGAGCTAGTCTGTTCACACACACACACACACACACACACACACACACACACACACACACACACACACACACACACACACACACACACACACACACACACACACACACACACACACACACACACACACACAACACACACACACACACACACACACACACACACACACACACACACACACACACACACACACACACACACACACAGACCATTTCGCGGGACTTGGTTAATTGGACTCAGGGGACCCCAACAGGTGTATTTCCGTTGAAAACCGGAAGTCGAAATTTTTCACGATCGCAATACTTCCACTTACTATATATTTCATATATAAGTAAGTGAAAGTAAAAAAATAGTAATGTTCTACCTGATATCCCAACTTATTTAGAATTTATAAATTACCTTAACGATACTTGTACTAAAACAATTCCACAATACAATCCGCTTTACAATAAAAAATCAGTAGAAAATGGTGGGATAAAGAATGTACTTATTACCTTCAAAGCAGGAAAAACGCCTTCAAAACATATAAACAAGCCCCATCGACGGATAATTTAATAAACTATCAAAAGGCAGATGCTTTGTTTAAAAATATTACTCGTAAGAAACAAAAACAATCTTGGCAAACATTCTGTTCGAGTATAAATAAAAATACCCCCATGAAAGAAATATGGCAAAAGTTATCACATTTAAATAAACGAAAAACTAACAATAGATTTTCGATCACTATTGGTGAATGGTGCGAGGAATTTATAGATCTATTGGCCCCTCCTTTAGCTGGTATCCCTTATGACCCCGACAAAGATAGTCATTATTCAACTAATTATCAAGAAACCTTTCATAATACGAATAACTATTCAAATAGAAACAACCCTGCCGATGAAATCATCTGTAGTAACAAATTCAATGAGACACATACCGATAAAATATTAGAAAAATTTACATTACAGGAACTTTTAAATGCGATAAAAAGTAACAATAATACAGCACCAGGCCTGGATAATATCCACTACATCATGTTAAGTAAATAACTCCTTATTATCAAAATTCGCTTATTACACATTCTAAACAATATATGGGAAACAAATTCAGTACCAGATTCGTGGAGAGAATATTGCAAATACCAATATTGAAACCGGGAAAAGACCCAAAACTGGCTAATTCCTACCGACCTGTAGCCATTAGCTCATGTATCCTTAAAACATTTGAAAGAATGTTAAAATATAGATTAGAATGGTGGTTAGAAACTAATAACAAATTACCAGAATATCAATATGGTTTCCGTAAAGGTAAATCCACAGTAGATAGCCTTTTAGTTCTTCTTACAGACATTAATATTGCATTTTCAAATGGGGAAAAAACAATAGCTTTATTTGTAAATATAACCAAAGCTTATGATACGGTCCCGTTACACATCCTTACTAACATTATGAAAAATATAGGTATACCAAATAAATTTGTAGACTTTATAATGAATTTAATAAATAATAGAAAAATATACCTTAGAGTAAATAACTCGATAATTTCATCCAGAAATGCTAAAGTTGGACTGCCCCAGGGAGGAATTCTGAGTTGTTTGCTTTTCATAATTTTTACATCGGAATTAAGAAAATACATCCCAGAACAAGTATCAATTCTACAGTATGCGGACGACATATGTCTATATACCTCACATAAAAACACAGTTAGAGGAATCGAGGTGCTAAATGAAGCTATAAAAGGTTTCAAGAGATGGCAACTAGACTATGGAATGGAAATTTCGGAAACAAAATCGGTGGTATGTCCATTTAGTAGGGAACATGTTTTTCCTTTAGGGAGCCAAGTAGTTCTAGAGGGAAAATATTTTGATAGAGTATTTTGATAGAAAATTAAATTGGAATATACACATAAAAGAAATAATTATAAAAACGGAAAAAATGATCAATACCCTCAGAATGATAAGTGCTAACACTAAATGGGGTGCGGACCCAAACATATCCCTATTATTTTACAGGGCTACCATAAGGGCAATATTCGACTATGGAGCGGTCATATACGGTGAAGCCGCTGATACATCATTAAAAAAATTAGAGGTCATCCAAAATAGATGTATTAGAATTTCCTTAGGCCTCCTAAAGTCCACACCAATAGATATACTGTTAAATGAGGCTGTTGAAATGCCACTAAAAATCAGAAGGCAGTTATTAACCGATAAAATCATTTTTAAGATAAAAGCTAGAAATTCCTCATGTTACACCAAAATAGTAAATTTATGCTTACTTATATTAAGCAAGACTTATTGGCAAAAAAAGAAATACCAACCACTTATTTACAATAGTTTTATAAAATATCAAGTAAGATTAAACCAAGTTTATTCATCTAACATACTACCTCAATTCTCCCTCGACCTCGAAATGCTGTTACAAAAATTCAACATAATCAATATATATTATAAAGCAAAGTGTACAATGTGCGTGCCGAAAAGGCTCAAAAACGACTCCACCTGGGATTAAGGAAGTTATGTCAGCGCGTTGCTGTATAACCCCTAATGGAGAAGAAGGTTTCTGTTTTTCTCTTAAGGGTGTAAAATTGAAGAGAAAAGGACTGGAATTTTATGCCTCTCGCACCATTTAATTAGCCTCTCTGTGATTGATATACGAGTTTATGAATGAAAAATTTAGTTCGAGCTCCAGGCTACCAGGAAGCGCTAGGGTGCGTTCCACTCGATGTTTGTTGTTATAGGTTATGTATTTGTTCAGCTGTTCTTTTTAAATTACTAAAAAATCAAGCGAAAATAATTAGTTTCACCTTTTCTTTCAAAATAAAATAATGATTTTACATATCTGCAATCAATTAGAAAACCGACTTGATACCTTACAAAATTAATTTTCTCATAAGAAGGTTAATTGTTAACACATTATATTTAATCAATATATAATATATACCTTCTTAAGTAAATTTAATGCAATATGAGTGAACATTTTTGAGTAGTACAGTGAGCAAATAAAAACAGACATAAAACAAAAAAGGAGAGCTGAATTGGCTGATTATAAATCGAAAATAAAATGTTTGAAGTGTTCTTATTGTATGTAATTATGAAAAATTGTTTTATTACTATGTATGATTAGCATTCCAGTTGACAAAATGACTAACTCCAATTACAGCATTTTTTCAATAAGATTTTATCACCGCTCATAGTTCAGGATAAAAAGAAATATGATGAAAAAATTGTGCCCTCATGATATTTTGGTTTTCACTTTGTAATAGTAGGTGCAGTGTCCGGCCAAATAACGGGGGGGGGGGGGGGTATCTTATGGGAGATTGAACTGGAAGAAAGGTCTTAAAAAAAAAGTTTCTATGAATCTTCGGTAGTTTCTAAACTTCTGGATCTAATAGGACCATCACAGTAGTAGGGGCTTAAGTTGTAATCGAAATATAGTTTTTTAACTAATATATTTTTCAACCATAATCTAATAACTTATTATCTGCTGACTGCTTGGAATGGGCTTAAAGAATTCAGAATTCTTCACAGAAACCATCAAAAACGATGCATGGACTCGACTAAGTTTCAGCAAAATTAATTGTTCATTAACCTTTTCAACCCCCTTTAAAGTACGAGTATGGGGTTCCTTATTTGGGCGGACTCTGCAGATATTGAATCTTAATATTGATACCATGTTAAAAGTTCCAAGAAAGTGCTAATTTTGTTCTATATTTCCTTTATTTCCTTTAATTTTAAAGTTTTTCTGTTATTAAAACTACCGAAGCGAAGCCGGGCACCCTAGCTAGTAATAAATAAGAAAATAAACTCCCTACCTCATTTCGCAATAAATCAAGAAATAAAAGCTTTTATTACAGACAATTGGCCTCATCACATTTGCATCTACACAGACGGCTCAAAAATAAACGATGTCTCAGGCAGCGCATTATACGTCCCCAAATACAAACATTTCGATATGTTCAAACTACCACGAGGCTGTTCATCATTCACTGCAGAATTGTACGCCATTTTAGAAGGTCTTAAATATATAAACCAATCGGTCATGAATAAATTTGTATTATTAACCGACAGTGTAAGTTCTCTGGAAGCAATAACAAATTTTAAAAACATTAATAATAATATTAATTAATCCAATCTTAAATTGTGGCTGACCACCAATTTTAAATTATTTTTAAATAATTTATTTTTTGGAGAGAAAAGATTCGGCTCCGCCGGGAGTCGAACCCGGGTCTCCTGCGTTACATGCGAGGATGCTAACCGCTACACCACAGAGCTCCGGTGTAGGTATCAGTGAAGAGGAAGGATTTGCTCTGCCTTGAGCCGAGCTCTGTGGTGTAGCGGTTAGCATCCTCGCATGTAACGCAGGAGACCCGGGTTCGACTCCCGGCGGAGCCACCAGAGCTCTGTGGTGTAGCGGTTAGCATCCTCGCATGTAACGCAGGAGACCCGGGTTCGACTTCCGGCGGAGCCAAATCTTTTCTCTTCAAAAAATAAATTATTTATAAATAATAATAATATACTAGTAGACATAATAGAATTGCACCACACTATTTCAAAAAACGACAAAGAGGTTATATTTCTCTGGATTAAATCACACGTAGGGGTATCAGAAAATGAAGAAGTAGATAAATTAGCAAAAAAGGCTATAAGTATAGGGGAGCCAGTGTGCGTTCCGGTCCCATGCACTGATTTTTATTTTTCAACTATAGAAGATTGTAGAAACATCTGGCAAGAAAAATATCAAAAATCTCAAACAGGTCAATATTATAAATCTATATTCCCATTTATCGCACGCAGGCCCTGGTTTTCATCAACTAACCTAAATAAGTTCGAAATAAAAACATATTGTAGGCTTAAGTCTAACCACGGTTTATGCAATAGTTATCTGCACCGTATTGGTATTTCCAACACTGCTCAATGTGAAAATTGCGATAAACGAGAAACACTTGAGCATATTGTTATGGTATGTGAAAGATATAAATCACAAAGAAAAACTCTGTTTCATTCCTTAGGTATTAACAACATTACCTATAAACAAATACTATCACTAAACAACGATAACCAAATAAGCAGAGTTATAAGCTATCTTAAATCTATACAAAAATACATTTAAATTAAAATTCTATTTCAATTATTCAATTAACAATTAATACAATGTAATTATTCCACACGACCCATAATTATTAATTTAATCGACAGAAGAATACGATTGATTTTAAACATCGAGTAAATCCTTAAAAACTGGCTGTATGGACTTCTCCAATGCCAAAAAAAAAAAAAAAAAAAAAAAAAATATATTTATGTTATCTACGTAACTCTCGCACAATTTATAAATACAATGTTTATTAAAATGTCTTATCTTGATTAAAGTGATGTGGTAATAAAATATTCAAATAAATGGGACTTTATTTAATGTTTATTTTTGTACTTTTGAGCCCTTTTAATGTCCCAAGTTAGGCAATAATTCTTGAATTTGTACATCAATTATTTTTGACAAACACAGAAATAAAAGCACAGACCCATAATTCATAATGTTTCTGGTGAAATGAGTTAGGGAAAGTAAATAAAATTGCTTTAATTTCTTTCTTTGCTTATGATGGATTAGCATTTGAGGTAGGACATTGAAATAAAAGAGAGACTCCACTAGTGACTCAATTTAAATATGTTCTGTAGTCACTGTTGTAACTCATAACCTCTAAATTAAGAAAGAAGTAGCAGCCCTCTAAAATCACAATGTAACCGTTTCACCAACCTCAAATTATCCCTCGAATTTCCATTTTAACATCTATACTTTTTTTTTTCGTTCTTGAATTAGGATAAAGAAATCATTTTTTAAAAATAAATTGTATTAAAGCATGGTTCTTTGCCTTGTGGATTGAAGTGCTTCTTGACACTGCTTTAACATCTCTAATCGCCCAGTTCTTGACTTGTACGATTTATGTTTCACATCGTAGAACGCAGGTCTGTCCTTTACGAGCTCTATCAATTTTAATACCTGGTCATTCGTCAAAGAGTTCAATTTAAAACTAAGGAAACTGTAAAGAACCTAACCAAATTCAATTTAGGAATAATGGCGTCTTCAACGCTAGTTTTTGAGAATAGTATGTTTCCTGATCGCCAGGAGGCGCTGATATACTTTGATCCAAGACTTCGAACATGTTCGAAATATTTGATCAAACGGAGCGTTTAAATAGTAATGACAGATTAGCATTGGATGTTCAATGATAGTAACCACATATATTGTTCAGGAGGGCGTTAATATTAAATATAATGATGAAGGAGAATAATGAAGATAGCGGTGAAATTACAAGAGAGAGAAAAACAAAACTTTTATTCTTAAGGAAATCACAATTAATAAACAGCTCGAACATAAGCTAAGATAAAGCTAAACCATATGACACTTCTGTTAATAACAATATATTTAAAGGTTATGAATTAATAAAGATAAAAGAGAAAGAATCTAGAAATCTCGAAATTAAATGAAAAATTAGCACTAACAATTTTACAGTGAATTAAGGCCTTAGAGTATGTTAATATACGAGAATGATCATAAAACATTGAGAAACAAACAGAGATAAAGAAAAACAAACTAATTGACAGAGCTCTGTATTCTAACCCAATCCTGATGATTAAAATAATTAGCTATTAAATACGGCGAACAAACCAACTAGTGTTTCTGACGGCGAACTTCCTCATTGGTGAAATAGTTACTCTGTAGATAACTTAATGTCCGGTGAACTAAACTCATAGAGATATGCTTGGGTTGCACAATCTCCAACGTTAACCTCTCTTCTGCTCTGAGTCAATTCTTTTGAAGGAAAAAGGCAATTGCATATAGTAAGATCTTACTTACGTGGTCGGCTAACAATCTGACCAAATATAACACCTGCGTCGTGATGGCGGCGGGTGACAGGATGAATGAAAGATGAAGGTCTTGACGTGACGGCAGTTGGCAGCAGAATAAGCTCTCGTGGCCGGAATCACCAGTGGTGGGGGAGCGCGCGAAAAGACAGCTGTTTCATAGCCTTCTACTTGACAAACTTAAGCTATGCATTTACAATAAGTTTAGGAGGCATTGTATGGCGGGAAATCTTGTTTTTAAATTCAAACGATCTAAGACTGAACATATATTTTTATGTAAATTAGATATTTTCTTTTCTTTAAGTTAATTAATCTTGATGGAATCGCGATGTAGTTAATTATATACAAACAGAATACTTTTTCTATAAATATTTAAACTTCATACAATATTATGAAATTATATATAGTGCATTCCCACATAATTATTACATTATGTGTACTTAATTTATTGTGGTGGCTACTATTATTATGTATACATAAAACTATAGTTTCATAATTATGTGGGAATACAACTATATATAATTACATAATATAGTATAAAGTTAAATATTTATAGAAAAAAGTGTTCTGTTTGTACGAGTATATATAACTTTACATATATATATATGTGTGGGGCCGGGATGGCCGAGCGTGTAGGAGCGCGACCCGCTGTTGCACGCTCGAGCCGAACGGCGGCGGTTCGAATCCGCCCTGGGAGGGTTGACTTTTATTTCGTGGAGGCCCACGGAAAAAATCTCGAACCTCCCACCATGGTTAGAATAGGTTGGTTACACCTCTAGAGTAACCCCCCGTATGCCACACATGGCCAGGTAGGGGTACCGAACAAAAAAAAAAAAATATATATATATATATATATATATATATATATATGTGTGTGTACTATATATATATATATATATATATATATATATATATATATATATATATATATATATATATGAAATGTTTAGAATGAACATATACATTAAATAGTTATATTATTGAATTATTTACTTTGAATTTGAAACATTTTTGATTTTGTGAACTGTACCTATATATTTCTTTTATATATTCTATATAAATTCTATTCTATTCATTTGGCGCGACAACTCGATGCCGAGTCTTGGCCTCCTGCACCAGCCTCCACCAGTTGTTCCTATCCTGTGCTGCCGCCATCCAGCTCCTCACTCCCAACATGGACCTGGCATCACCAGCCACACAGTCACTCCACCGCAGCCGAGGTCTTCCTCTACGCCTTGTTCCGTGTATAACCTCAGAAATCATTTTTTTCGGAATGTCACTCTCAGCCATTCGAGCAACGTGCCCAGCCCATCTCAATCTATTGAGATTCATGAATTGAACCACATCTGGTTCCTTAAATAAATCTCTGAGCTCCTGGTTTGTCCGGCGTCTCCATACCTGTTCAACTTTAACGGCTCCAAAGATTTTACGAAGAATCTTCCTCTCAAAGACCATCAGATTCTGCTCCTCAGTCTTGGATATAGTCCATGTTTCTGAGCCATAAATGAGTATCGGCCGGATGATTGTTTTATATAATAATATCTTTGTTTCTATTGACAAAGCACGGCTCCTAAAATGTTGGTCGAGGCCATAATAACAACGATTGGCACATATGACTCTTCGCTTAATTTCCGAATCCACTGCATTATCTTGAGTTATGAGGGATCCGAGGTAAATGAATTCAGACACTTTCTCAATCCTGAATTCTCCGATGGTAATGGTTTCGCCAGGTCTGGGGTTTTCCTCAGTGACCAGATATTTGGTTTTTGCGGCGTTGACTCTAAGGCCCATTCTTCTTGCTGCGTCCACTAGTCTCAAGAATCCATCAGAGACTGCCTGGAAAGAGCGTCCAACAATGTCAATATCATCGGCATAAGCAAGAAGCTGCACAGTCCGGCTGAATATAGTTCCGCCTACTTGAATGCCAGAATCTCTAATGGACTTCTCTAAAGCTAAATTAAAGAGGAGACATGCCAGCGAATCCCCCTGCCTTAATCCTTTTCCAGAAGTGAATTCTGCAGATCTTGCTCCACCAACCTGCACAGTGCATTTCACTTCTCTCATGGTGAGTCTTACCATTCTGATAAGCTTTTCAGGGATTCCAAGTTCCTTCATCGCCTCATACAACTGTTCCCTGTGAACACTGTCATATGCTTTCTTAAAATCAACAAACAGATGGTGCGTTTTAAGCTTATATTCACGTCCTTTTTCAAGCATGATGCGCAAGCAAAATATCTGGTCAATGGTCGATCGTCCTTTCCGAAAACCACACTGGTATAGGCCTAAGATCTTCTCTGCATAGGGAAGTAGTCGTTGGAAGAGGATGTTGGACAACACCTTGTACGCACAAGAGAGTAAGGAGATGCCTCTGTAGTTACCGCAGACCAGCCGATCACCCTTTTTATATATTGGGCAGATTATCGATTTATTCCAAGATTCAGGCATTACTTCATCGGTCCAGATCCAAATCATGATATTCTGAAGGATTCTCAGTAGTTCACTTCCTCCACACTTTAGTAATTCGGCAGGCAATTCATCAACACCCGGAGCCTTATTATTGTTGAGTTTCGCTAAAGAATCCAGAATCTCCTCTTCGTCCGGCGGTTCCATTATCTGAGATAAAGGTAGATCCACATGACTGTTATTCCTAACTTCTTCCAGATCTTTGTTAAGAAGCCGAGAGAAATGTCTCTTCCATTCTTCAAGGACATCAATCCTATTGGTAAGAAGCTTACCGTCTTCATTCAAGCAGTAGGTAGGTTTGATTTCGAAGGGTTTTCTTTTCTGATTGACTGCTTTAAAGAATTCCCTATACTGCTTATTTCCTTTAAGGAGTTCAGTCCTTTCTAGTTCTTCCTTTTCCCATTTTCTTTTCTTATACTGGTGTAGACGTTTTTCTGTTCGTCTCCTCTGTCTATATAATCCGGCATTGCTCCTTGTCTCTCGTTGAACCTTCGCTTTATATGCTTCGTTTTTCGAACGTGTTGCTCTCTCACACTCCTCGTCAAACCATGGAGTTCTCGAGTCCCTCTCTTGTGGTCCAAGCAGCTTTGTCGCTGTATCTTTTATAGCCTCTGACATGTGTCTTCTATCAATAAGGATATGGTCTGTTTGGTTAAGTGTTGACCCGTCAGGTGTTTTCCATGTTCCCTTGTGGATTTTCTTATGAGGGAAAAGGGTGCTGCCTTTAGTAATATCACGAGAGGCAGCAAAATTTATAGGTCTTAAGCCGTTGTCATTACTTGACACGTGCAGGCTATGTCTGCCAATAGTTGGGTGAAATATTCTTTCCTTGCCTACCTTTGCGTTGAAGTCTCCTGCAATTATTTTCATGTCATATAGTGGGCAATCATCTAAAGTTCTCTCAAGGAGTTCATAAAAGGCTTCTTTTTCACCCTCTTCCGAGACTTCCGTGGGGGCATGCAAACTTAGCATGGAATAATTGTAAAAAGTTCCCTGGATTCTTATCACACAGATTCTTGGGCTTACAGCTTTGAACCCTATTACTTGATTTCGATACTTTCCCCTTATAATGAATCCTGTACCATATTCGTGAGTCCTTTCACTGCCACTGTAGTAAACGGTGTGGCGCTTTTTTTCAATGATTCCCTGACCGGTCCATCGTATTTCCTGGATGGCAGTAATGTCTAGATGATATTTATCAATCTGTTCTAAGAGCAGTTTAAGTGCTCCGGGTCTATACAGAGTAAGGACGTTCCAATACCCTACGTTAAATTTAAGCCTGAGGTTGCCGGGTCGATTCCGTTTTTGACTATTGAGTTCCGAGGCTGAATTAGGTTTCGTGATAAATGGATTTTCGGGTAGTGGGGCTATCAACCCAGACTACGTACCCTAGCCTGCTGGTGGGGCTGCCACCTTTGTGCCTGCAGACAGACACCCCCTCCGGGGCGGCTTCTTAGGGAAGGTGATCCTAAGGTGTGTACTGTATATGACCAAGTGTAAAGTGTGATGTATTTGTGTACTGTGTGTATGCGATAGTGTAAGTGTTCCCCCAACCTGGAGGGCCAGTGGTTGGGTACTATATAAAAATTTCTTAAAATTTTATTAAATCAATCTATTTTTGTAATTTTTGGAAGCCTCTACAAACTATTTATAGTATCTAGAAAATGAACATTTTTCCTCAAAATCATACAATTAACAAACAGGTGTCCAATAAAGGTCCTTTTCTGTTGGAATCAAAAACTAAAAGCATTAGTTTCCAATCCAAGTGACTAACTTATGTTGATATGTACCAAAACCATGTTTATGAAAAATGTTTTCAGATAACAAGAAATTGTTAATTTAGTTATCAAGAAAGCAAACTTTTGAAACAAAACCATTCTGGATAAGTATGATTCATTGCAAATAATTAGGATGAGATTGCGCAACAGCTAAAGTTTATAAACCAATTTCTATTTTATAATTACAATACATATCTCCATGGTTGACCTCAAGATGAATCAAGCACAGCAAAATCATGGTTTCGGTCAGATTAAACTTGAAATAAATAGATGAAGCTATTATTTAGTATATTAAAACCTTTCCTCTCACATTACACATCATCATCACAGCTCTTGAAGAAATTGAAAAAAGGTCAAATATTGTAGGAATAACAGCAAATTGTAAATAAAAAAACTGAGATGGTGTGAGTGTACTTAAAAGAATAACTAAATTAAATTTATAAAAGGGATGAGTATTATATTTATGAAGTTAATAATATATTAATAGAATATATTGTTCAATATATAGAATATATAATACAATAGAATATATTGTTAAATAGAAATAATAACATGAACAATAAAAAAAAGATAAGGTGGTTATAAGCAGAACATAATTATACTGGCAATGTAATCAGTGGTTACAACAACTACCTTTTTAATACAACTACCTAATAAAGATATATAAAGATTTTAAAAGTAATAAGATCATTTAAGGATTGGCAAATGTACAAAAGTATTCAATAAGAAATTAGATACATAATACACTAATGGACACCTACATCTTTTTTCAAAATTTCATCACTCAGTTAAGTATTTATTTTTTTTTTTAATTTCCTTGGTCATTATAATTTTATGTCTACTCTGTATATAATTTTAAGTATACTACTACTACTCTCAGATGCTGTATCTACCAATTTTTTTCAAAATATGATTTTTTTTTTTTTCTTTTCCACATCCAATCAATTAAAAATAATAAATAAATTTAATGCCCACAACTTAATATTACCTACTTCTTGGTATTATTTATAATCAGAAGAAATCAAATGTATTTAGATTTAACTTAAAAAAAAAAAAATACAAATCTGGTTCAGAAAAGTAACATTCCATAGCTGTATATGAAATGAATTTTTAATGAAAGGAAGTGCACAATCATTGATAATTTTCTTGGATAAAATTGTCACTGAGCTTATTGAGTAATGATGTACTCCTACTTTTAGGCGGTGGCCGCTGTTACCTGTAATAGGGATGCGACATCGATGTCGATGTTTTTAACATCGATGTTACGTAGCCGATGTTTTCCGACCATCGATGTTTGTGGGCCGATGTTAACATCGATGTTTTTAGTAGTAGGCTTTTTTTTTATTTTATTTTTTTTTAGCATAAAAAAAGTTCTTTTTAACATCGATGTTATATACAAAACCAAATATGCTCTTAACATCGATATTTTAAAAAAAGTTTTTTTATCATCGATGTTATGACAAAAAAAACATGTTTTAACATCGATGTTTTGGACAAAAAACATCAATATATATGCTCTTAAATATATATGCTCAATACATAGTTATTGCTGCTGACGCATCATCGGCAGGATCGGGGGCTGCGATTTTCCACCGCTTCAAGGATGGCTCAGACAAGCTTTCTTATGCTTTAAAATCGTTAACTTCAGCGGAAAGAAATTATGCACAAATTGAAAGGGAGGAGTTGGCAATTATTTTCGCAATAAAAAAATTTCGTTTATATTGTTGGGGAAAAGAATTTTTGCTACAAACCGATCATCGTCCACTTTTAACAATTTTCGGAAACCAGAAAGGTATACCTATTACTACAAGTTGTCGCATACAACGATGGGCATTGTTTCTTACCAATATTTCTTTAAAAATTGAGTATGTTCATACAAAAGCATTTGGGAAGGTTGGTGGTCTAAGCAGGCTTCCCACAACCACCGACAACTCGTTTGATAAAGCTGATGAAGGATATCAGACTGTAGTTGGGCTAATTTACAATGAAATATTGACCTCGGCTCCTGCCACTTATGTGGAAGTTGCGAAGGAAACTGCAGAGGATAGTGTTCTTAATTCAGTTCTAAATTACATCGATCAAGGTTGGCCCGAGCATTCACCGAGTCCGGAGTTAAAACCATTCCATACGAAGAGATAGGCGTTAACAAACTATAAAGGTTGTATATTGTGGGGAATTCGTATAGTTATTCCATCTAAATTAAGAGAATCTGTTTTAAAAAATCTTCATGAGACACACATGGGAGTCGTAAAGATGAAGGCTCTAGTGCGCGAAAAGGTCTGGTGGCCTGGACTAGATCAAGATATTGAAATGATGGTGATTTAAGACCGAAAATGGTTAAATTCTACTTCTAATTCCGAATTATTAATGCTCTTAATTTTTCCTGACTTCTGTCTTTCATTAAGTTTGTTTTTAAACCAACACAAAGATTAATGATGATAACGAATACCTTTGCCTTCATTTTCACAAATTCTACAAGGTTTGTCTTTTTCGAAAACTGCAACTGACCTTTTTTCAGAATTCTTTTTATTTACTAAATGCTCAAAGCCCCTAATGATATTAAATAAATCATTGGTTTCCCTTAAGCTAATTCTATCAATTTTATCACATATAAAGTATGGCAGCCCCATAACAATGAGATCAATTAGAGTGATCTGATCCATTAATTTATTTATTTCTAATAGAAGCCTTTCTTTTTTTAAGGCATATTCTAATAAAGAGCCTTGTAGATATTTGAATGACATAGCATACCTGACTGGCGTCCATCCCTTGTTTGCGTACGTTTTACAAAAGTTGTCTCTCCATGTTGACCAACCTGAGTTGATTGTATGTTTTATGAGCATCGAACTGTACCAATCTAGGCATGGTTCTTCTAGAAATAACCTAAGGGTTGCAATTATATCAATATCTTCTTCTATTCCCAATCGGTTACACTCACTCTCAAAAACATCCATCCATTGGTATACATTTGGGGTTTTAAGTCCAAATTTCGGTATTACAAATTTCTCTGATACATTTCTTACATTATGACTTTCAGAAGTATCTTTATTCTTCCTAGAAAGAGTTTCCATCATTTTCGCCAATGCCTGATCAGTAATGTCAGTAGCAAGAGCCTCCTGCTGCGTTGTTACCTCCTCCAACAAATAGCCCTTAAATTGCACATTCCCCTTTTCATCCATGTAAGTGTTTTTTATTGCTTCCGTTATTGAAATAAAAACCTGCCTTTCATCGTGTCTCTTTTGTAATGTATTTTTTACTTTTTCGTAAACTTGAGTTTTTGTTATTTCTTCGTGTAGTTTTGCAGGTTGGAATTTATCTGGAATAACAAAGGTTTGCTTAACCTTACCTGTAGTAATAATTGTAGTTATGCAAATTATATTTGTTTTTTTATCTTCAGCAGCTTTAACTTCGAATTGAAATCCAATTTCTCCATCCTTTATTTATAGCTGTAGCTAGTGTTGTTTTATAATGCGTTGTGAAATAAAACTATATTGCGTTTCTCTGTAACCTAAGTTTATTTTAATTAATTACAAAACTTTTTATAATTTACATTACAGGTTTATTTTAATATGAAATCTTACCTGTAACCAAAGAAATAACACTATAAGTAACTATTTCACACCTTTTAACGACAATAACTTATATTCAACTTGAAATTTAATAATCAATAATAATCACGTTTGATCACATTTAAAAGTGGTCACAATTAGTCTTATTTTCATATGTTTATAACCTTCCCGCTATCACACCTGTTCTTTCGGGATAAATCAATTACAATTCAAATTATATTAAAAGAAGTTCGGCGAACATCTTTTACATTATTATATCAATTTTAATCAACTTTGTATTATAATAGTCACATTATCAATTTTATGAATATGCACAAATTGAAAATCGTTTGCGTTAGGTGCAGTACAGACCTTTCAACACTCTCTCTACTTTGATCTTTTGTAAAGACCAATGTTCCATCGGGAAGACACATAAAACTTTTTTTCCACAATGACTTTCCACAATCTTTTTTCTTTGCGGAATATTATCTTATTACATACATACATCTGTGTTCCGAGAGGAGGTGTTCAGTTTTGCTCCGCTGTAACATGAATCCGGCCAATTCAAGATGCCGTAGATATGCCACTGAACAGTTGGGATTTTGGCCGTTTTTCGACCAGTTTTATTGGTAAATATTATAAACAACATATACGTTTGTTATTTCGGTATCTGAGAATATGACTGCCTCGAAATGGAAACAATTCTTGACAAATGACTATCTTTAAGATTTTCGTCTCTAGACTCTCTTATCGAGTATAAAAACCCGCCATCCTAGCATGAGTAACGCCACCCTAGGGACGTTATCGTAACTTAAAGAAAAAAAATTAGACAATTCACCATCATAGATGGAATTGGAGATGGAAGAAAATAATATTAAAATTTGTTAGCGGGACGTATTTATTTCATGACAGGAATAATAATAAGTCCATATTATTGTCATATCTATAATATTTTTCTTAATTTTCAAACCAAACTTAAGCTTAGTTAATATTTATCTCAAAATCAATAATTTGGCACTTAGAGCAATTTTCATCTAAACACCTCAATAGTTGCAGAAACATAATTAAAAACCTAAAATAGTAATCTGGATAACATAACAAAAGTGTCACTCCAGAGTGAAGAATCCGCACAAGATTTTATGATTACATTGTATATTAATATCCGACAGAGATCGAGTGTATCCAGAAGCTGACAGAGGTGCCTGAATCTTTTGTTAAGGCCTCTAAATCAAATGAAAAAGAGCTTTTCCAGTAAGCATTGAATTCCTTTTTAATGTGCATAACGAGTGGAAGTCGGAAATCAAAATCCAATTTAAAACAATAATGGCTACGATTTTACGAATCTCTTTTAAAAAGGGTTATTAATGCTCGGCCTTTCTTTAAATTCAATGAATTTTGTGGCTTTATGATTATGCTGTCCATCCGTCGTTTAGACATTCATTTAGGATTTTTTACTGTTATCGGTGTTTAATGTGCTTTACTCTTCTTAAATCTATAAAAAAAATCTTTCAAGCAACCCAAAAAAATGTTTTTGAGTTTTATTTCTTGGCAAAATTTTCCAGGAACAGGGTCGAAACAACAATAACTTTGCCGGAACCATAAAGAAGTGTTTCATTTTTCAGAAAACGACAGCGATATTCCACTGATATTATATATCTTTATTAACATCTATTGTTGAAAATTTATTTAAGGTTTGTTCCAACAAGCACTTAAACCACATCTATAACTAACACACTTCACATGTTCTCCTCCACTCTTTTGATTCTGAATTTGATTGGTTTGTTTTCCCAACCGGTTCATTAACCATTAAAACATTAGTGAGCATTGCTTGAAATCAACCAATCAAATTTAGAATAAAAATAAAAAAAGCGGGGATAGTACATGATCAGTTTGTTATTGTATTTATCAACGTGTTTTAATAGTTTGTTGGAGCATACCTTATGATATATGTGCCATATGTTTTTCAAATAAGTAAATATTTTGAGCGATAATTAAAAAATTATTTTCATGTTTTTTCCCAATAACTTCTTTAATAAATTAAGAACCCAAAAAAGGTTTTAATGGGACCACATTGGGAAAATACTCTACAAGATGCAAAAGGTTTCGTTCCAATTGGTCCACCAATCTCGGAGTAATCGGTGGACATACATAGAAAAAAAAAAAAAGGCACATACGTATCGAATTGAGTAACCTCCTCTTTCGAAGTCGGTTAAAAAATTGGTGTTTAATGGATGAATGGATGATTACAGAATTTAGTTATTAAAGATAACTTAAAGATCAACTTGTTAAGGATTAATCTGACAAATATAGATTTTGGGTCAATGTGCTCTGGTGGGCAGGCAGCATGCTTTTCATTTCTTGATTGCGGTGTTTCCTCTTCTCTTCATCTCCGCGTCTCTCCGCTCCACTTCTCAGCTCAGGGAGCTCTGAGCTCTATTCCATTATGATACTTTTTACAACACTTTACAAACAATGTCCGGCTCAAGCTCAACTTAATACGAACAAGAATGGCGAATTGGAAAAAGATGGTGACTGTCCAATGAACATCACTATCGATTGTTCTTTTTGATTTGTCGAATTTGAGCGGTTTCTTATGAAACGCGAACATACCGCCCACCTAAATTAGGTTATGCTAATATACAAAATGTGAACATGGTACAATATATGAAGAAACATACAATAACATAAAACTAATGTTACTCAGAAAATATATGTAATCGCTTCAGCCTCAGATTTTAGATATTAATTGATTAAAGCTAATAACTAGTGAAAATCACGAATTAAAACAAGCAACAACAAACAACAAGCAAGAACAAACAAGCAAAATTGATAAACAAGAAATCAAATTATCACTAACGAAATTGGAATCTATAATAAACTCTAATAATTGAATGAAAAAAAAAGTAAAAGAAAAAATTAAGTTTTAGAACACTCTTCCGGCTCCTCAGGATATAACAACGGAGCGACGGAAGCAACAGCTCTTATCATGGTTTTGCCGGATGAGGTAAGGATGTTTATGACATGTATCAGTCCGTCGAGGCCTTGATGGACGTCGACGACTCTTACTACAGGCCACTCTCCCAATGAAGCCTTCTTTTCCAGACTCTTTTACAACGAGATCTCGCGTCTTGATACTTACGTTGTTGCGTTTCCCCTTGGTTCGTTGTTGGAGTGCATGTAGATACTCCTTTTTCCATCTTTCCCATATGCAGCCTATCTGCTTTCTTATTGCATTCCACCTTTGAGTGAATGTACCTGCTACTATCCAATACATTCACTCAAAATTTGAAGCTGATTCAAAGCCTAGCTGCCTAGTTTTCGAAATATAATTGTCCATGTGGCCACTACTGGAACAGCGTCCACTATAGATCCGTTTAAGATCCGAAAAATAAATCCGAAAAGAAAAAAAAAATTATTCGTTGTAACCCCCTCTATTAAATTATAATAATTAAATTATTATAAGCAAACTATTTCTTGATCTGCCTTTTTTACTTGGATAGTGCCCAACGCTGCCTATAACCTAAATACAATCCTATCAGTAAATGCTAAATTACTGAAATCTGAGCGCCCCTCCTCCCGTCGAAATAAAAAATTTATAATATTTTTAAAACCTCCGTATTCGGAAACATAAGAATGCACCCTCATTTAAATAAAATAGCAAGTCAAGGACCTTGTGAATCTCTATCGCCCTGTCTTTGGCTCGGAATCCGGAAAGCCAGGTAGAACAAGCGCGGTGCGTCATAGAATCGATACTGGTGATGCACGCCCTATTCGTCAAGCTGCGCGGCGACTTCCCCAAGTCAAGAAGGAAGAGGCTGAAAATGCTCTTCAAGAGATGGTGAGAGACGGAGTGGTGGAGCCGTCGAATAGTCCATGGGCTTCTCCGGTAGTGCTCATAAAGAAGAAGGATGGAACGACCCGCTTCTGCGTCGATTACCGGAAGCTTAACGATGTGACGAAGAAGGACAGCTACCCATTGCCGAGGATCGATGACGCCCTTGACGCTTTAGCAGGATCCAGACTGTTTTCAACTCTGGACCTAAAAAGTGGATACTGGCAAGTAGAGATGGACCCTGCTGTCAAGGAAAAGACTGCTTTTACCACTGGGTCAGGACTATGGCAATTCACGGTTTTACCGTTTGGCCTCTGCAACGCTCCTGCGACCTTTGAACGCCTGATGGAGAACATCCTGAGAGGTTTGTCCTGGAAGATATGCCTCGTGTACCTCGATGATGTCATAGTGGTTGGCCGGACGTTTGAGGAACACCTGTCTAATCTTGAAGAGGTCTTCAAGAGGCTTAAAGCTGCCAATTTGACGTTAAACTCAAAGATGTGTCATCTTTTTCAAACGAAGGTAGCCTATTTAGGACACATCGTCAGTGGAGAAGGAGTTGCGGTGGACCCGGCAAAAATTCAGGTAGTCCAGCAATGGCCTACTCCTGTCAACAAACAACAGATTCGAAGCTTCCTGGGCCTTTGTTCCTACTACCGTCGGTATGTAAGGAAGTTTGGAGATATTGCGAAGCCTCTGAGTCGATTAACTGAAGAAGGTAGACCTTTCAGCTGGAACAACGAGTGTCAAGTAGCGTTTGATGCCTTGAAGGAACGGCTGACCTCGGCTCCAATATTGGGCTACCCAATTCCAGGAGGCAAATTCATCCTTGATACGGACGCTAGCGAAGAAGGCATTGGCGGTGTTTTATCACAATTGCAGGATGGCCAAGAACGGGTTATCGGATATTTCAGCAAGACGCTATCAAAACAAGAGCGTAATTATTGCGTGACCAGGCGAGAACTTCTGGCTGTTGTCAAGTCCATAGACCATTTTTACAAATACTTGTATGGTACAAGATTCTTGTTGCGGACTGACCATGCAAGCCTGAAGTGGCTGCTAAATTTCAGGAATCCTGAAGGCCAAGTTGCCAGATGGCTACAAAAGCTCCAGGAATACGATTTTGAAATTGAACACAGACCGGGTGTAAGACATCGCAATGCAGATGCCCTGTCTAGAAGACCATGCCCGCCTAATTGCTCCCACTGTAGCCGAATCGAACAAAAGGAGGCCAACCTTTGCGCCGTTGGAGTAGTTAGCGAAGAATGGACACTTGACACAATCCGGGACAGACAAGAAAATGATCCCGAGTTAAAAAAGATACGAGACTGGAAACTGGCCAATCGCCGGCCGACCTGGCAGGAGGTTGCACCATTCTCACCTGATAATGAAGTGTCAGGATGACACCTCGGTGTGACGAAAACACTCCAGAAAGTACGCGAAAGGTTCTACTGGGTGAATTGCTCTGAGAATGTCAGGGACTGGTGCCGTAAATGTAACACCTGCTCTGCAAGCAACGGACCAGCTCGCAAACGCCGTGCTCGGATGCAGCAGTATATTGCGGGGAGCCCCTTCGAAAGGGTAGCTATGGACATATTAGGACCATTCCCAGAAAGTGAAGCTGGAAATAAGTACGTTTTTGTAATCGTGGACTGTTTTTCCAAGTGGGTGGAAGCATATGCTGTCCCCAACCAAGAGGCTGCTACCCTGGCCGACGTCTTGGTGAAGGAGTTCATCACCCGTTTCGGAGTACCAATTGAACTGCATTCAGATCAGGGGAGGAACTTCGAGAGCACATTATTCCAGGAAGTCTGCAAGAGGCTTGGGATTCGAAAGACCAGGACTACGGCCCTTCATCCACAGTCTGACGGAATGGTAGAACGGATGAACCGAACCCTTATAAAGTACCTTTCCAAGGTAACCTCTGACCATCAACGAGATTGGGACCGTCAGATCCCATATTTCCTCATGGCCTACCGCTCTGCAGTTAATGAATCCTCTGGACAGACACCTACGAGAGTTCTCTTCGGTCGAGAGATGAGTTTACCTTGTGACCTCATTTTTGGCAGCAAACCTGGGGTGGATCTATCTGGGCAAGACTATGTATCCGGACTCCAAAAGAGAATAGAATACACGCACGAGCTAGTTCGCAAGAATCTTCGTTTGGCCAGCGACCGGATGAAGAGACACTACGATAGTAAAGCCGATCAGGGCGGGTACCAAGAAGGAGACCTCGTTTGGATCTATAACCCAAGAAGAAAGCGAGGATTCTGCCAAATGTTGCAGAAGAACTGGGAGGGACCCTACGTGATAAAGAAGCGCATCAACGATGTGATCTACAGGGTCTCCAAGTATCCCAAAGGAAGGCCTATAATCGTCCATTATAATCGCTTGGCGCCATATGCAAGGAACCACGACGAAGAACAGGTGCAGCGGATTACGGAAGAGACCTTTCGTTTGACCTAGGGAGCAGAAGCATGGAAAAGAAGACATCCAGGAGGAATGTATCTAAGAAAGGGGCAGTGTATCGTTAAATCGATAAGCAAATAAAAAAAAAAAACATATGGCGTAACCTCCCGGACCGAATGTTGGAACAAAATAACCGGTTGGAACGAACTGTTTTTGTCTAGATCATTCCGGAATGACGGAGAATTGCCGACATTGTTCTAGAAGATTCCAGGCCCCACTATTTACGATATATATATAAGGGGCGGAGACTGAATGAGTTAGTGGAAGTCTGTGTCTTGACGGTGTTGCTCAAGTCGTATGATTGTTTGTGATAAAGTTATCAATTTTGTAACCTGCTCATATATTTAAGTTTAAATAATTCGTTGGCACTGTGATAACTGTATATTTCAGTTAAATAAATATTTGTTACCCACAAAAGTCTTACAATATTTTTGAAATCTTCGTATACGGAAATATAAGAATGCACACTTATTTAAATGAAATCCGTAAATGTTTAATTATTTAAAAACCGAGCGCCCCCCCCCTTCCCCCACCCTCTTGTCGAAACAAGAAAACTAAATATTTTTTAAATATCCTTATCCGGAAACATAACAGTGCACCCTCGTTTCAATGAAATCCGTAAATGTTAAATTACTTGTCAAGTAAGCGCTCCCCACCCTGTCTTTGAAATAAAAAAATTAAAATATTTTTGAAATCTCCGTATCCGGAAACATAACGATGCACCCATATTTCAATAAAATCGGTAAATGTCAAATTATTTGTCAAGCAAGCGCCCCCCTCCCCACCATGTCCATGAAACAATAAAAATATAATATTTTTGAAATCTCCGTATATGAAAACATAATAATGCACCCTAATTCCATTGAAATCCGTAAATGTTCAATTATTTGATAACCGAGCATCCCCCCTTCCCCCACCCTCTCGTCGAAACAAGAAAAATATAATATGTTTGAAACCTCTGTATACGAAAACATAATAATGCACCCTCATATCGATGAAATCCGTAAATGTTAAATTATATGTGAAACGAGCGCCCCTCCCACCCTCTCGTCGAAATTAAAAAATTATAATATTTTGAAATCTCCGTATCCGGAAACATAACAATGCACCATTATTTCAATGAAATCCGTAAATGTTCAATTATATGTGAAACGAGCGCCCCTCCCACACTCTCGTTGAAAAAAAAAATTATAATATTTTGAAATCTCCGTATCCGGAAACTTAACGATGCACCATTATTTCAATGAAATCCGTAAATGTTCAATTACATGTGAAACGAGCGTCCCTCCCACCCTCTCGTCAAAAAATAAATTATAATATTTTGAAATCTCCGTATCCGGAAACATAACAATGCACCCTTATTTCAATGAAATCCGTAAATGTTTAATTATTTGAAAAGTGAGCGCCCCCCCCCCCCCTAACACCACCCTCTCGTCGAAACAAGAAAACGTAATATTTTTGAAATCTTCGTATACGGAAATATAAGAATGCACCCTTATTTAAATGAAATCCGTAAATGTTTAATTATATGAAAAGCGAGCGCCACCCCCCCTCTCGTCGAAATAAAAAAATTATAATATTTTTGAAATCTCCGTATCCGAAAATATAAGAATGCACCCTTATTTCAATGAAATCCGTAAATGTTTAATTATTTGAAAAGCGAGCGCCCCCCCCTAACCCCACCCTCTCGTCGAAATAAGAAAAATATAATATTTTTGAAATCTCCGTATACGAAAACATAATAATGCACCATTATTTCAATGAAATCCGTAAATGTTCAATTATATGTGAAACGAGCGCCCCTCCCACACTCTCGTTGAAAAAAAAAATTATAATATTTTGAAATCTCCGTATCCGGAAACTTAACGATGCACCATTATTTCAATGAAATCCGTAAATGTTCAATTACATGTGAAACGAGCGTCCCTCCCACCCTCTCGTCAAAAAATAAATTATAATATTTTGAAATCTCCGTATCCGGAAACATAACAATGCACCCTTATTTCAATGAAATCCGTAAATGTTTAATTATTTGAAAAGTGAGCGCCCCCCCCCCCCTAACACCACCCTCTCGTCGAAACAAGAAAACGTAATATTTTTGAAATCTTCGTATACGGAAATATAAGAATGCACCCTTATTTAAATGAAATCCGTAAATGTTTAATTATATGAAAAGCGAGCGCCACCCCCCCTCTCGTCGAAATAAAAAAATTATAATATTTTTGAAATCTCCGTATCCGAAAATATAAGAATGCACCCTTATTTCAATGAAATCCGTAAATGTTTAATTATTTGAAAAGCGAGCGCCCCCCCCTAACCCCACCCTCTCGTCGAAATAAGAAAAATATAATATTTTTGAAATCTCCGTATACGAAAACATAATAATGCACCCTAATTTCAATGAAATCCGTAACTGTTCAATTATTTGATAAGCGAGCGCTCCCCCTTCCCCCACCCTCTCGTCAAAACAAGCACCCCCCCCCCCACCCTGTCCTTGAAATAAAAAAAAATATAATATTTTTGAAATCACCGTATACGAAAGCATAACAATGCACCCTTATTTCAATGAAATCCGTAAATGATGAAAGTATTTGTGAAACGAGTGCCCCTCCCACCTTCTTTTCGAAATAACTTATAATAATATTTTTGAAATCTTCATATACGGAAATATAACAATATACCCTTATTTCAATGAAATCCGTAAATGTTAAATTATTTAAAAACCGAGCGCCCCCCCCCCATCCCCCACCCTCTTGTCGAAACAAGAAAACTAAATATTTTTTAAATATCCTTATCCGGAAACATAACAGTGCACCCTCGTTTCAATGAAATCCGTAAATGTTAAATTACTTGTCAAGTAAGCGCCCCCCACCCTGTCTTTGAAATAAAAAAATTAAAATATTTTTGAAATCTCCGTATCCGGAAACATAACGATGCACCCTTATTTCAATAAAATCGGTAAATGTCAAATTATTTGTCAAGCATGCGCCCCCCTCCCCACCATGTCCATGAAACAATAAAAATATAATATTTTTGAAATCTCCGTATATGAAAACATAATAATGCACCCTAATTTCATTGAAATCCGTAAATGTTCAATTATTTGATAAGCGAGCACCCCCCTTCCCCCACCCTCTCGTCGAAACAAGAAAAATATAATATGTTTGAAACCTCCGTATACGAAAACATAATAATGCACCCTCATATCGATGAAATCCGTAAATGTTAAATTATATGTGAAACGAGCGCCCCTCCCACCCTCTCGTCAAAATTAAAAAAAAATAATATTTTTTAAATTTCCGTATCCGGAAACATAACAATGCACCATTATTTCAATGAAATCCGTAAATGTTCAATTACATGTGAAACGAGCGCCCCTCCCACCCTCTCGTCCAAAAAAAAATTATAATATTTTGAAATCTCCGTATCGGGAAACATAACAATGCACCCTTATTTCAATGAAATCCGTAAATGTTTAATTATTTGAAAAGCGAGCGCCCCCCCCTAACACCACCCTCTCGTCGAAACAAGAAAACGTAATATTTTTGAAATCTCCGTATACGAAAACATAATAATGCACCCTAATTTCAATGAAATCCGTAAATGTTAAATTATTTGTCAAGCGAGCGACGACCCCCACCCTGTTCTTAAAGTGAAAAAATTATAATATTTTTTAAATTTCCGTATTCGAAAACATAAGAATACACCCTAATTTCATTGAAATCCGTAAATGTTCAATTATTTGTAAAAACGAGTGCCCCTCCCACCTTCTTTTCGAAATAACTTATAATAATATTTTTGAAATCATTATATATGGAAATATAACAATATACCCTTATTTCAATGAAATCCGTAAATGTTAAATTATTTGTGAAACGAGCGCCCCTCTCACCTTCTTGTGGAAATAAAAAAAATTATAATATTTTTGATATCTCCGTATCCGAAAATATAAGAATGTACCCTTATTTCAATGTAATCCGGAGATGTTTAATTATTTGAAAAGCGAGCGCCCCCCCCCCCCTCTAACCCCACACTCTCGTCGAAACAAGAAAACTTAATATTTTTTAAATATCCGTATCCGGAAACATAACAGTGCACCCTCATTTCAATGAAATCCGTAAATGTTGAATTACTTGTCAAGTAAGCGCCCTCCACCCTGTCCTTGAAATAAAAAAATATAATATTTTTGAAATCCCCGTAAACGATATCATAATAATGCACCCTAATTTCATTGAAATCCGTAAATGTTCAATTATTTGATAAGCGAGCACCCCCCCTTCCACCACCCTTTCGTCGAAACAAGCCCCCCCCCCCACCCTGTCCTTGAAATAAAAAAAATTATAATATTTTTGAAATCACCGTATCCGGAAACATAACAATGCACCCTTATTTCAATGAAATCCGTAAATGTTAAAAGTATTTGTGAAATTAGTGCCCCTTCCACCTTCTTGTCGAAATAAAAAAATTATAAAATTTTGAAATCTTTGTATACGGAAATATAAGAATGCACCCTTATTTAAATGAAATCCGTAAATGTTTAATTATTAAAAAGCGAGCGCCCCCCCCCCTCTCGTCAAAATAAAAAAATTATAATATTTTTGAAATCTCCCTATCCCGAAATATAAGAATACACCCTAATTTCATTGAAATCTTTAAATGTTCAATTATTTGATAAGCGAGCACCCCCCTTCCCCCACCCTCTCGTCGAAACGAGAAAAATATAATATGTTTGAAACCTCCGTATACGAAAACATAATAATGCACCCTCATATCGATGAAATCCGTAAATGTTAAATTATATGTGAAACGAGTGCCCCTCCCACCCTCTCGTCGAAATTAAAAAATTATAATACTTTTGAAATCTCCGTATCCGGAAACATAACAATGCGGCCTTATTTCAATGAAATCCGTAAATGCTCAATTATTTGATAAGCGAGAGCCTCCCTTCCCCACCTTCTCGACGAAACATGAAAAATAGAATATTTTTGAAATCTCCGTATTCGAAAACATAATAATGCACCCTTATTTCAATGAAATTCGAAAAATGTTAAATTATTTGTCAAGCGAGCGACGCCCCCCACCCTGTTCTGAAAAAAAAAATTATAACATTTTTTAAATTTCCGTATCCGGAAACATAACAATGCACCATTATTTTAATGAAATACGTAAATGTTAAATTATATCTCAAACGAGCGCCCCCCCCATCTCGTGAAAAAAAAAAATTATAATATTTTTGAAATCTTCGTATACGGAAATATAACAATATACCCTTATTTCAATGAAATCCGTAAATGTTAAATTATTTGTGAAACGAGCGCCCCTCCCACCTTCTTGTCGAAATAAAAAAAAATTATAATATTTTTTAAATCTCCGTATCCGAAAATATAAGAATGCACCCTAATTTCAATGAAATCCGTAAATGTTTAATTATTTGAAAAGCGAGGCCCCCCCCCTAACACCACCCTCTCGTCGAAATAAGAAAAATATAATATTTTTGAAATCTCCGTATACGAAAACATAATAATGCACCCTAATTTCAATGAAATCCGTAAATGTTCAATTATTTGATAAGCGAGCGCTCCCCCTTCCCCCACCCTTTCGTCAAAACAAGCACCCCCCCACCCTGTCCTTGAAATAAAAAAAATTATAATATTTTTGAAATCACCGTATACGGAAGCATAACAATGCACCCTTATTTCAATGAAATCCGTAAATGTTGAAAGTATTTGTGAAACGAGTGCCCCTCCCACCTTCTTTTCGAAATAACTTATAATAATATTTTTGAAATCTTCATATACGGAAATATAACAATATACCCTTATTTCAATGAAATCCGTAAATGTTTAATTATTTGAAAAGCGAGGCCCCCCCCCCTAACACCACCCTCTCGTCGAAATAAAAAAATTATAATATTTTTGAAATCTCCGTATCCGAAAATATAAGAATGCACCCTTATTTCAATGAAATCCGTAAATGTTTAATTATTTGAAAAGCGAGCGCCCCGGCTAACCCCACCCTCTCGTCGAAATAAGAAAAATATAATATTTTTGAAATCTCCGTATACGAAAACATAATAATGCACCCTAATTTCAATGAAATCCGTAAATGTTCAATTATTTGATAAGCGAGCACCCCCCTTCCACCACCCTCTGGTCGAAACGAGAAAAATATAATATGTTTGAAACCTCCGTATACGAAAACATAATAATGCACCCTCATATCGATGAAATCCGTAAATGTTAAATTATATCTCAAACGAGCCCCCCTCCCACACTCTCGTCGAAAAAAAAAATTATATTTTGATTCTCCGTATCCGGAAACATAACATGCACCCTAATTTCAATGAAATCCGTAAATGTTAAATTATTTGTCAAGCGAGCGACGACCCCCACCCTGTTCTTAAAGTGAAAAAATTATAATATTTTTTAAATTTCCGTATTCGAAAACATAAGAACACCCTAATTTCATTGAAATCCTTAAATGTTCAATTATTTGATAAGCGAGCACCCCCCTTCCACCACCCTCTGGTCGAAACGAGAAAAATATAATATGTTTGAAACCTCCGTATACGAAAACATAATAATGCACCCTCATATCGATGAAATCCGTAAATGTTAAATTATATCTCAAACGAGCCCCCCCTCCCACACTCTCGTCGAAAAAAAAAATTATATTTTGATTCTCCGTATCTGGAAACATAACAATGCACCCTTATTTCAATGAAATCCGTAAATGTTAAATTATTTGTGAAACGAGCGCCCCTCCCACCTTCTTGTCGAAATAAAAAAAATTATAATATTTTTGATATCTCCGTATCTGAAAATATAAGAATGCACCCTTATTTCAATGTAATCCGGAGATGTTTAATTATTTGAAAAGCGAGCCCCCCCCCCCTAACCCCACCCTCTCGTCGAAACAAGAAAACTTAATATTTTTTAAATATCCGTATCCGGAAATATAACAGTGCACCCTTATTTCAATGAAATCCGTAAATGCTCAATTATTTGATAAGCGAGCGACGCCCCCCACCCTGTTATTGAAAAAAAAAATTATAATATTTTTTAAATTTCCGTATCCGGAAACATAACAATGCACCATTATTTCAATGAAATACGTAAATGTTAAATTATATCTCAAACAAGCCCCCCTCCCACACTCTCGTCGAAAAAAAAAATTATATTTTGATTCTCCGTATCTGGAAACATAACAATGCACCCTTATTTCAATGAAATCCGTAAATGTTAAATTATTTGTGAAACGAGTGCCCCTCCAACCTTCTTTTCGAAATAACTTATAATAATATTTTTGAAATCTTCATATACGGAAATATAACAATATACCCTTATTTGAATGAAATCCGTAAATGTTTAATTATTTGAAAACCGAGCGCCCCCCCCCCTAACCCCACCCGCTCGTCGAAACAAGAAAACTTAATATTTTTTAAATATCCGTATCCGGAAACATAACAGTGCACCCTCATTTCAAAGAAATAGTAAATGTTAAATTACTTGTCAAGTAAGCGCCCCCCACCCTGTTCTTGAAATAAAAAAATATAATATTTTGGAAATCTCCGTATACGATTACATAATAATGCACCCTAATTTCATTGAAAACCGTAAATGTTCAACTATTTGATAAGCGAGCACCCCCCTTCCCCAACCCTCTCGTCGAAACGAAAAAAATATAATATGTTTGAAACCTCCGTATACGAAAACATAATAATTCACCCTCATATCGATGAAATCCGTAAATGTTAAATTATATGTGAAACGAGTTCCCCTCCCACCCTCTCGTCGAAATTAAAAAATTATAATATTTTTTAAATCTCCGTATACGAAAACATAACAGTGCACCCTCATTTCAATTAATCCGTAAATGTTAAATTACTTGTCAAGTAAGCGCCCCCCACCCTGTCCTTGAAATAAAAAAAATATAATATTTTTGAAATCTCCATATCCGGAAACATAACAATGCACCATTATTTCAATAAAATACGTAAATGTTAAAATATATCTCCAACGAGCACCGCCTCTTCCCCCACCCTCTCGTCGAAACAAGAAAAATATAATATGTTTGAAACCTCCGTATACGAAAACATAATAATGCACCCTCATATCGATGAAATCCGTAAATGTTAAATTATATGTGAAACGAGTGCCCCTCCCACCCTCTCGTCGAAATTAAAAAATTATAATATTTTTTAAATCTCCGTATACGAAAACATAACAGTGCACCCTCATTTCAATTAAATCCGTAAATGTTAAATTACTTGTCAAGTAAGCGCCCCCCACCCTGTCCTTGAAATAAAAAAAATATAATATTTTTGAAATCTCCGTATCCGGAAACATAACAATGCACCATTATTTCAATGAAATACGTAAATGTTAAAATATATCTCCAACGAGCGCCCCTCCCACACTCTCGTCGAAAAAAAAAATTATAATATTTTGAAATCTCCGTATCCGGAAACATAACAATGCACCCTTATTTCAATGAAATCCATAAATGTTAAATTATTTGTGAAACGAGTGTCCCTCCCACCTTCTTTCGAAATAAAAAAAATTATAATATTTTTGAAATCTCCGTATCCGAAAATATAAGAATGCACCCTTATTTCAATGAAATCCGTAAATGTTTAATTATTTGAAAAGCGAGGCCCCCCCCCCCTAACACCACCCTCTCGTCGAAACAAGAAAACGTAATATTTTTGAAATCTTCGTATACGGAAATATAAGAATGCACCCTTATTCAAATGGAGTCCGTAAATGTTTAATTATATGAAAAGCGAGCGCCGCCCCCCCTCTCGTCGAAATAAAAAAATTGAAATATTTTTGAAATCTCCGTATCCGAAAATATAAGAATGCACCCTTATTTCAATGAAATCCGTAAATGTTTAATTATTTGAAAAGCGAGCGCCCCCCCTAACCCCACCCTCTCGTCGAAATAAGAAAAATATAATATTTTTGAAATCTCCGTATACGAAAACATAAGAATACACCCTAATTTCATTGAAATCCGTAAATGTTCAATTTTTTGATAAGCGAGCACCCCCCTTCCACAACCCTCTCGTCGAAAAATTCGCCTCCCCACCCTGTCCTTGAAATAAAAAAAATTATGATACTTTTGAAATCTCCGTATACGAAAACATAATAATGCACCCTCATATCGATGAAATCCGTAAATGTTAAATTATATGTGAAACGAGTGCCCCTCCCACCTTCTTGTCGAAATAAAAAAAATTATAATATTTTTCAAATTTCCGTATACGGAAACATAACAATGCACCATTATTTCAATGAAATACGTAAATGTTAAATTATATCTCAAACGAGCCCCCCTCCCACACTCTCGTCGAAAAAAAAAATTATATTTTGATTCTCCGTATCTGGAAACATAACAATGCACCCTTATTTCAATGAAATCCGTAAATGTTAAATTATTTGTGAAACGAGTGCCCCTCTCACCTTCTTTTCGAAATAACTTATAATAATATTTTTGAAATCTTCATATACGGAAATATAACAATATACCCTTATTTCAATGAAATCCGTAAATGTTTAATTATTTGAAAACCGAGCGCCCCCCCCCCCCACCATGTCCATGGAACAGTGCCCCTCATTTCAATGAAATAGTAAATGTTAAATTACTTGTCAAGTAAGCGCCCCCCACCCTGTTCTTGAAATAAAAAAATATAATATTTTTGAAATCTCCGTATACGATTACATAATAATGCACCCTAATTTCATTGAAATCCGTAAATGTTCAATTTTTTGATAAGCGAGCACCCCCCTTCCACCACCCTCTCGTCGAAATAAGAAAAATATAATATTTTTGAAATCTCCGTATACGAAAACATAATAATGCACCCTAATTTCAATGAAATCCGTAAATGTTCAATTATTTGATAAGCGAGCGCTCCCCCTTCCCCCACCCTCTCGTCGAAACAAGCGCCTCCCCACCCTGTCCTTGAAATAAAAAAAATTATAATACTTTTGAAATCTCCGTATACGAGATACGAAAACATAATAATGCACCCTCATATCGATGAAATCCGTAAATGTTAAATTATATGTGAAACGAGTGCCCCTCCCACCTTCTTTCGAAATAAAAAAAATTATAATATTTTTGAAATCTCCGTATCCGAAAATATAAGAATGCACCCTTATTTCAATGAAATCCGTAAATGTTTAATTATTTGAAAAGCGAGGCCCCCCCCCTAACACCATCCTCTCGTCGAAACAAGAAAACGTAATATTTTTGAAATCTTCGTATACGGAAATATAAGAATGCACCCTTATTCAAATGGAGTCCGTAAATGTTTAATTATATGAAAAGCGAGCGCCACCCCCCCTCTCGTCGAAATAAAAAAATTGAAATATTTTTGAAATCTCCGTATCCGAAAATATAAGAATGCACCCTTATTTCAATGAAATCCGTAAATGTTTAATTATTTGAAAAGCGAGCGCCCCCCCCTAACCCCACCCTCTCGTCGAAATAAGAAAAATATAATATTTTTGAAATCTCCGTATACGAAAACATAAGATCACACCCTAATTTCATTGAAATCCGTAAATGTTCAATTTTTTGATAAGCGAGCACCCCCCTTCCACCACTCTCTCGTCGAAACAATCGCCTCCCCACCCTGTCCTTGAAATAAAAAAAATTATGATACTTTTGAAATCTCCGTATACGAAAACATAATAATGCACCCTCATATCGATGAAATCCGTAAATGTTAAATTATATGTGAAACGAGTGCCCCTCCCACCTTCTTGTCGAAATAAAAAAAATTATAATATTTTTCAAATTTCCGTATCCGGAAACATAACAATGCACCATTATTTCAATGAAATACGTAAATGTTAAATTATATCTCAAACGAGCCCCCCTCCCACACTCTCGTCGAAAAAAAAAATTATATTTTGATTCTCCGTATCTGGAAACATAACAATGCACCCTTATTTCAATGAAATCCGTAAATGTTAAATTATTTGTGAAACGAGTGCCCCTCTCACCTTCTTTTCGAAATAACTTATAATAATATTTTTGAAATCTTCATATACGGAAATATAACAATATACCCTTATTTCAATGAAATCCGTAAATGTTTAATTATTTGAAAACCGAGCGCCCCCCCCCTCCACCATGTCCATGGAACAGTGCCCCTCATTTCAATGAAATAGTAAATGTTAAATTACTTGTCAAGTAAGCGCCCCCCACCCTGTTCTTGAAATAAAAAAATATAATATTTTTGAAATCTCCGTATACGATTACATAATAATGCACCCTAATTTCATTGAAATCCGTAAATGTTCAATTTTTTGATAAGCGAGCACCCCCCTTCCACCACCCTCTCGTCGAAATAAGAAAAATATAATATTTTTGAAATCTCCGTATACGAAAACATAATAATGCACCCTAATTTCAATGAAATCCGTAAATGTTCAATTATTTGATAAGCGAGCGCTCCCCCTTCCCCCACCCTCTCGTCGAAACAAGCGCCCCCCCACCCTGTCCTTGAAATAAAAAAAATTATAATACTTTTGAAATCTCCGTATACGAAAACATAATAATGCACCCTCATATCGATGAAATCCGTAAATGTTAAATTATATGTGAAACGAGTGCCCCTCCCACCTTCTTTCGAAATAAAAAAAATTATAATATTTTTGAAATCTCCGTATCCGAAAATATAAGAATGCACCCTTATTTCAATGAAATCCGTAAATGTTTAATTATTTGAAAAGCGAGGCCCCCCCCCCCTAACACCATCCTCTCGTCGAAACAAGAAAACGTAATATTTTTGAAATCTTCGTATACGGAAATATAAGAATGCACCCTTATTCAAATGGAGTCCGTAAATGTTTAATTATATGAAAAGCGAGCGCCACCCCCCCCTCTCGTCGAAATAAAAAAATTGAAATATTTTTGAAATCTCCGTATCCGAAAATATAAGAATGCACCCTTATTTCAATGAAATCCGTAAATGTTTAATTATTTGAAAAGCGAGCGCCCCCCCCTAACCCCACCCTCTCGTCGAAATAAGAAAAATATAATATTTTTGAAATCTCCGTATACGAAAACATAAGATCACACCCTAATTTCATTGAAATCCGTAAATGTTCAATTTTTTGATAAGCGAGCACCCCCCTTCCACCACCCTCTCGTCGAAACAATCGCCTCCCCACCCTGTCCTTGAAATAAAAAAAATTATGATACTTTTGAAATCTCCGTATACGAAAACATAACAATATACCCTTATTTCAATGAAATCCGTAAATGTTAAATTATTTGAAAAAACCGAGCGCCCCCCCCCCCCTTCCACCACCCTCTTGTCGAAACAAGAAAACTAAATATTTTTTAAATATCCTTATCCGGAAACATAACAGTGCACCCTCGTTTCAATGAAATCCGTAAATGTTAAATTACTTGTCAAGTAAGCGCCCCCCACCCTGTCCTTGAAATAAAAAAAATATAATATTTTTGAAATCTCCGTATCCGGAAACATAACAATGCACCATTATTTCAATGAAATACGTAAATGTTAAAATATATCTCCAACGAGCGCCCCTCCCACACTCTCGTCGAAAAAAAAAAATTATAATATTTTGAAATCTCCGTATCCGGAAGCATAACAATGCACCCTTATTTCAATGAAATCCATAAATGTTAAATTATTTGTGAAACGAGTGTCCCTCCCACCTTCTTTCGAAATAAAAAAAATTATAATATTTTTGAAATCTTCGTATCCGAAAATATAAGAATGCACCCTTATTTCAATGAAATCCGTAAATGTTTAATTATTTGAAAAGCGAGCCCCCCCCCCTAACACCACCCTCTCGTCGAAACAAGAAAACGTAATATTTTTGAAATCTTCGTATACGGAAATATAAGAATGCACCCTTATTCAAATGGAGTCCGTAAATGTTTAATTATATGAAAAGCGAGCGCCACCCCCCCTCTCGTCGAAATAAAAAAAATGAAATATTTTTGAAATCTCCGTATCCGAAAATATAAGAATGCACCCTTATTTCAATGAAATCCGTAAATGTTTAATTATTTGAAAAGCGAGCGCCCCCCCTAACCCCACCCTCTCGTCGAAATAAGAAAAATATAATATTTTTGAAATCTCCGTATACGAAAACATAAGAATACACCCTAATTTCATTGAAATCCGTAAATGTTAAATTTTTTGATAAGCGAGCACCCCCCTTCCACAACCCTCTCGTCGAAACAATCGCCTCCCCACCCTGTCCTTGAAATAAAAAAAATTATGATACTTTTGAAATCTCCGTATACGAAAACATAATAATGCACCCTCATATCGATGAAATCCGTAAATGTTAAATTATATGTGAAACGAGTGCCCCTCCCACCTTCTTGTCGAAATAAAAAAAATTATAATATTTTTCAAATTTCCGTATCCGGAAACATAACAATGCACCATTATTTCAATGAAATACGTAAATGTTAAATTATATCTCAAACGAGCCCCCCTCCCACACTCTCGTCGAAAAAAAAAATTATATTTTGATTCT
This sequence comes from Aelia acuminata, assembly GCA_911387785.2. Lineage (NCBI taxonomy): Eukaryota > Metazoa > Arthropoda > Insecta > Hemiptera > Pentatomidae > Aelia > Aelia acuminata. Next base: position 109,955,343 of record OU426979.1, on the reverse strand, counting down.
CCGTATCTGGAAACATAACAATGCACCCTTATTTCAATGAAATCCGTAAATGTTAAATTATTTGTGAAACGAGTGCCCCTCTCACCTTCTTTTCGAAATAACTTATAATAATATTTTTGAAATCTTCATATACGGAAATATAACAATATACCCTTATTTCAATGAAATCCGTAAATGTTTAATTATTTGAAAACCGAGCGCCCCCCCCCTCCACCATGTCCATGGAACAGTGCCCCTCATTTCAATGAAATAGTAAATGTTAAATTACTTGTCAAGTAAGCGCCCCCCACCCTGTTCTTGAAATAAAAAAATATAATATTTTTGAAATCTCCGTATACGATTACATAATAATGCACCCTAATTTCATTGAAATCCGTAAATGTTCAATTTTTTGATAAGCGAGCACCCCCCTTCCACCACCCTCTCGTCGAAACAATCGCCTCCCCACCCTGTCCTTGAAATAAAAAAAATTATAATACTTTTGAAATCTCCGTATACGAAAACATAATAATGCACCCTCATATCGATGAAATCCGTAAATGTTAAATTATATGTGAAACGAGTGCCCCTCCCACCTTCTTTCGAAATAAAAAAAATTATATTTTTGAAATCTCCGTATCCGAAAATATAAGAATGCACCCTTATTTCAATGAAATCCGTAAATGTTTAATTATTTGAAAAGCGAGGCCCCCCCCCTAACACCATCCTCTCGTCGAAACAAGAAAAACGTAATATTTTTGAAATCTTCGTATACGGAAATATAAGAATGCACCCTTATTCAAATGGAGTCCGTAAATGTTTAATTATATGAAAAGCGAGCGCCACCCCCCCCTCTCGTCGAAATAAAAAAATTGAAATATTTTTGAAATCTCCGTATCCGAAAATATAAGAATGCACCCTTATTTCAATGAAATCCGTAAATGTTTAATTATTTGAAAAGCGAGCGCCCCCCCTAACCCCACCCTCTCGTCGAAATAAGAAAAATATAATATTTTTGAAATCTCCGTATACGAAAACATAAGATCACACCCTAATTTCATTGAAATCCGTAAATGTTCAATTTTTTGATAAACGAGCACCCCCCTTCCACCACCCTCTCGTCGAAACAATCACCTCCCCACCCTGTCCTTGAAATAAAAAAATTATGATACTTTTGAAATCTCCGTATACGAAAACATAACAATATACCCTTATTTCAATGAAATCCGTAAATGTTAAATTATTTGAAAAAAACCGAGCGCCCCCCCCCCTTCCACCACCCTCTTGTCGAAACAAGAAAACTAAATATTTTTTAAATATCCTTATCCGGAAACATAACAGTGCACCCTCGTTTAAATGAAATCCGTAAATGTTAAATTACTTGTCAAGTAAGCGCCCCCCACCCTGTCTTTGAAATAAAAAAATTAAAATATTTTTGAAATCTCCGTATCCGGAAACATAACGATGCACCCTTATTTCAATAAAATCGGTAAATGTCAAATTATTTGTCAAGCATGCGCCCCCCCTCCCCACCATGTCCATGGAACAATAAAAATATAATATTTTTGAAATCTCCGTATATGAAAACATAATAATGCACCCTCATATCGATGAAATCCGTAAATGTTCAATTACATGTGAAACGAGCGCCCCTCCCACCCTCTCGTCAAAAAAAAAATTACAATATTTTGAAATCTCCGTATCCGGAAACATAACAATGCACCCTTATTTCAATGAAATCCGTAAATGTTTAATTATTTGAAAAGCGAGCACTCCCCCCCCTAACACCATCCTCTCGTCAAAACAAGAAAACGTAATATTTTTGAAATCTTCGTATACGGAATTATAAGAATGCACCCTTATTTAAATGAAATCCGTAAATGTTTAATTATATGAAAAGCGAGCGCCACACCCCCTCTCGCCGAAATAAAAAAATTATAATATTTTTGAAATCTCCGTATCCGAAAATATAAGAATGCACCCTTATTTCAATGAAATCCGTAAATGTTTAATTATTTGAAAAGCGAGCACCCCCCTTCCCCCACCCTCTCGTTTAAACAAGCACCCCCCCCCCCCACCCTGACCTTGAAATAAAAAAAATTATAATATTTTTGAAATCACCGTATACGGGAGCATAACAATGCACCCTTATTTCAATGAAATCCGTAAATGTTGAAAGTATTTGTGAAACGAGTGCCCCTCCCACCTTCTTTTCGAAATAACTTATAATAATATTTTTAAAATCTTCATATACGGAAATATAACAATATACCCTTATTTCAATGAAATCCGTAAATGTTAAATTATTTGTCAAGCGAGCGACGACCCCCACCCTGTTCTTAAAGTAAAAAAATTATAATATTTTTTAAATTTCCGTATTCGAAAACATAAGAATACACCCTAATTTCATTGAAATCCGTAAATGTTCAATTATTTGTGAAACGAGTGCCCCTCCCACCTTCTTTTCGAAATAACTTATAATAATATTTTTGAAATCTTCATATACGGAAATATAACAATATACCCTTATTTCAATGAAATCCGTAAATGTTAAATTATTTGTGAAACGAGCGCCCCTCCCACCTTCTTGTGGAAATAAAAAAAATTATAATATTTTTGATATCTCCGTATCCGAAAATATAAGAATGTACCCTTATTTCAATGTAATCCGGAGATGTTTAATTATTTGAAAAGCGAGCGCCCCCCCTTCCTCCACCCTTTCGTCGAAACGAGAAAAATATAATATGTTTGAAACCTCCGTATACGAAAACATAATAATGCACCCTCATATCGATGAAATCCGTAAATGTTAAATTATATGTGAAACGAGTGCCCCTCCCACCCTCTCGTCGAAATTAAAAAATTATAATACTTTTGAAATCTCCGTATCCGGAAACATAACAATGCACCCTTATTTCAATGAAATCCGTAAATGTTTAATTATTTGAAAAGCGAGCGCCCCCCCCCCCCTAACACCACCCTCTCGTCGAAACAAGAAAACGTAATATTTTTGAAATCTCCGTATACGAAAACATAATAATGCACCCTAATTTCAATGAAATCCGTAAATGTTAAATTATTTGTCAAGCGAGCGACGACCCCCACCCTGTTCTTAAAGTAAAAAAATTATAATATTTTTTAAATTTCCGTATTCGAAAACATAAGAATACACCCTAATTTCATTGAAATCCGTAAATGTTCAATTATTTGATAAGCGAGCGCTCCCCCTTCCCCCACCCTCTCGTCAAAACAAGCCCCCCCCCCCCCCACCCTGTCTTTGAAATAAAAAAAATTATAATATTTTTGAAATCACCGTATACGGAAGCATAACAATGCACCCTTATTTCAATGAAATCCGTAAATGTTGAAAGTATTTGTGAAACGAGTGCCCCTCCCACCTTCTTTTTCGAAATAACTTATAATAATATTTTTGAAATCTTCATATACGGAAATATAACAATATACCCTTATTTCAATGAAATCCGTAAATGTTAAATTATTTAAAAGCCGAGCGCCCCCCCCCCCCTTCCCCCACCCTCTTGTCGAAACAAGAAAACTAAATATTTTTTAAATATCCTTATCCGGAAACATAACAGTGCACCCTCGTTTCAATGAAATCCGTAAATGTTAAATTACTTGTCAAGTAAGCGCCCCCCACCCTGTCTTTGAAATAAAAAAATTAAAATATTTTTGAAATCTCCGTATCCGGAAACATAACGATGCACCCTTATTTCAATAAAATCGGTAAATGTCAAATTATTTGTCAACTATGCGCCCCCCTCCCCACCATGTCCATGGAACAATAAAAATATAATATTTTTGAAATCTCCGTATATGAAAACATAATAATGCACCCTAATTTCATTGAAATCCGTAAATGTTCAATTATTTGATAAGCGAGCACCCCCCCCTTCCCCCACCCTCTCTTCGAAACAAGAAAAATATAATATGTTCGAAACCTCCGTATACGAAAACATAATAATGCACCCTCATATCGATGAAATCCGTAAATGTTAAATTATATGTGAAACGAGCGCCCCCTCCCACCCTCTCGTCGAAATTAAAAAATTATAATATTTTTTAAATTTTCGTATCCGGAAACATAACAATGCACCATTATTTCAATGAAATCCGTAAATGTTCAATTACATGTGAAACGAGCGCCCCTCCCACCCTCTCGTCAAAAAAAAAAATTATAATATTTTGAAATCTCCGTATCCGGAAACATAACAATGCACCCTTATTTCAATGAAATCCATAAATGTTTAATTATTTGAAAAGCGAGCGCCCCCCCCCCCCTAACACCACCCTCTCGTCGAAACAAGAAAACGTAATATTTTTGAAATCTTCGTATACGGAATTATAAGAATGCACCCTTATTTAAATGAAATCCGTAAATGTTTAATTATATGAAAAGCGAGCGCCACCCCCCCCTCTCGTCGAAATAAAAAAATTATAATATTTTGAAATCTCCAAATCCGAAAATATAAGAATGCACCCTTATTTCAATGAAATCCGTAAATGTTTAATTATTTGAAAAGCGAGCGCCCCCCCCCTAACCCCACCCTCTCGTCAAAACAAGCACCCCCCCCCACCCTGACCTTGAAATAAAAAAAATTATAATATTTTTGAAATCACCGTATACGGGAGCATAACAATATACCCTTATTTCAATGAAATCCGTAAATGTTAAATTATTTGTGAAACGAGCGCCCCTCCCACCTTCTTGTGGAAATAAAAAAAATTATAATATTTTTGATATCTCCGTATCCGAAAATATAAGAATGCACCCTTATTTCAATGTAATCCGGAGATGTTTAATTATTTGAAAGCGAGCGCCCCCCCCCCTCTAACCCCACACTCTCGTCGAAACAAGAAAACTTAATATTTTTTAAATATCCGTATCCTGGAAACATAACAGTGCACCCTCATTTCAATGAAATCCGTAAATGTTGAATTACTTGTCAAGTAAGCGCCCTCCACCCTGTCCTTGAAATAAAAAAATATAATATTTTTGAAATCTCCGTATACGATATCATAATAATGCACCCTTATTTCAATGAAATCCGTAAATGTTTAATTATTTGATAAGCGAGCACCCCCCTTCCCCCACCCTCTCGTCAAAACGAGAAAAATATAATATGTTTGAAACCTCCGTATACGAAAACATAATAATGCACCCTCATATCGATGAAATCCGTAAATGTTAAATTATATGTGAAACGAGCGCCCCTCCCACCCTCTCGTCGAAATTAAAAAATTATAATATTTTTTAATTTTCGTATCCGGAAACATAACAATGCACCATTATTTCAATGAAATCAGTAAATGTTCAATTACATGTGAAACGAGCGCCCCTCCCACCCTCTCGTCAAAAAAAAAATTATAATATTTTGAAATCTCCGTATCCGGAAACATAACAATGCACCCTTATTTAAATGAAATCCGTAAATGTTTAATTATAATGAAAAGCGAGCGCCACCCCCCCTCTCGTCGAAATAAAAAAATTATAATATTTTTGAAATCTCCGTATCCGAAAATATAAGAATGCACCCTTATTTCAATGAAATCCGTAAATGTTTAATTATTTGAAAAGCGAGCGCCCCCCCCCCTAACCCCCACCCTCTCGTCAAAACAAGCACCCCCCCCCCCACCCTGACCTTGAAATAAAAAAAATTATAATATTTTTGAAATCACCGTATACGGGAGCATAACAATATACCCTTATTTCAATGAAATCCGTAAATGTTAAATTATTTGTGAAACGAGCGCCCCTCCCACCTTCTTGTGGAAATAAAAAAAAATTATAATATTTTTGATATCTCCGTATCCGAAAATATAAGAATGCACCCTTATTTCAATGTAATCCGGAGATGTTTAATTATTTGAAAAGCGAGCGCCCCCCCCCCCTCTAACCCCACACTCTCGTCGAAACAAGAAAACTTAATATTTTTTAAATATCCGTATCCGGAAACATAACAGTGCACCCTCATTTCAATGAAATCCGTAAATGTTGAATTACTTGTCAAGTAAGCGCCCTCCACCCTGTCCTTGAAATAAAAAAATATAATATTTTTGAAATCTCCGTATACGATATCATAATAATGCACCCTTATTTCAATGAAATCCGTAAATGTTTAATTATTTGATAAGCGAGCACACCCCTTCCCCCACCCTCTCGTCGAAACGAGAAAAATATAATATGTTTGAAACCTCCGTATACGAAAACATAATAATGCACCCTCATATCGATGAAATCCGTAAATGTTAAATTATATGTGAAACGAGTGCCCCTCCCACCCTCTCGTCGAAATTAAAAAATTATAATACTTTTGAAATCTCCGTATCCGGAAACATAACAATGCACCCTTATTTCAATGAAATCCGCAAATGTTAAATTATTTGAAAAGCGAGCGCCCCCCCCCCTAACACCACCCTCTCGTCGAAACAAGAAAACGTAATATTTTTGAAATCTCCGTATACGAAAACATAATAATGCACCCTAATTTCAATGAAATCCGTAAATGTTAAATTATTTGTCAAGCGAGCGACGACCCCCACCCTGTTCTTAAAGTAAAAAAATTATAATATTTTTAAATTTCCGTATTCGAAAACATAAGAATACACCCTAATTTCATTGAAATCCGTAAATGTTCAATTATTTGTGAAACGAGTGCCCCTCCCACCTTCTTTTCGAAATAACTTATAATAATATTTTTGAAATCTTCATATATGGAAATATAACAATATACCCTTATTTCAATGAAATCCGTAAATGTTAAATTATTTGTGAAACGAGCGCCCCTCCCACCTTCTTGTGGAAATAAAAAAAATTATAATATTTTTGATATCTCCGTATCCGAAAATATAAGAATGTACCCTTATTTCCTTATTTCAATGTAATCCGGAGATGTTTAATTATTTGAAAAGCGAGCGCCCCCCCCCCCCCTCTAACCCCACACTCTCGTCGAAACAAGAAAACTTAATATTTTTTAAATATCCGTATCCGGAAACATAACAGTGCACCCTCATTTCAATGAAATCCGTAAATGTTGAATTACTTGTCAAGTAAGCGCCCTCCACCCTGTCCTTGAAATAAAAAAATATAATATTTTTGAAATCTCCGTATACGATATCATAATAATGCACCCTTATTTCATTGAAATCCGTAAATGTTCAATTATTTGATAAGCGAGCACCCCCCCATCCACCACCCTTTCGTCGAAACAAGCACCCCCCCCCCCCACCCTGTCCTTGAAATAAAAAAAATTATAATATTTTTGAAATCACCGTATCCGGAAACATAACAATGCACCCTTATTTCAATGAAATCCGTAAATGTTAAAAATATTTGTGAAATTAGTGCCCCTCCCACCTTCTTGTCGAAATAAAAAAATTATAAAATTTTGAAATCTTTGTATACGGAAATATAAGAATGCACCTTTATTTAAATGAAATCCGTAAATGTTTAATTATTAAAAGGCGAGCGCCCCCCTCTCTTGTCAAAATAAAAAAATTATAATATTTTTGAAATCTCCCTATCCCGAAATATAAGAATGCACCCTTATTTCAATGTAATCCGGAGATGTTTAATTATTTGAAAAGCGAGCGCCCCCCCCTCTAACCCCACACTCTCGTCGAAACAAGAAAACTTAATATTATTTAAATATCCGTATCCGGAAACATAACAGTGCACCCTCATTTCAATGAAATCCGTAAATGTTGAATTACTTGTCAAGTAAGCGCCCTCCACCCTGTCCTTGAAATAAAAAAATATAATATTTTTGATATCTCTTATTTCAATGAAATCCGTAAATGTTTAATTATTTGATAAGCGAGCAACCCCCTTCCCCCACCCTCTCGTCGAAACGAGAAAAATATAATATGTTTGAAACCTCCGTATACGAAAACATAATAATGCACCCTCATATCGATGAAATCCGTAAATGTTAAATTATATGTGAAACGAGTGCCCCTCCCACCCTCTCGTCGAAATTAAAAAATTATAATACTTTTGAAATCTCCGTATCCGGAAACATAACAATGCACCCTTATTTCAATGAAATCCGTAAATGTTTAATTATTTGAAAAGCGAGCGCCCCCCCCCCTAACACCACCCTCTCGTCGAAACAAGAAAACGTAATATTTTTGAAATCTCCGTATACGAAAACATAATAATGCACCCTAATTTCAATGAAATCCGTAAATTTTAAATTATTTGTCAAGCGAGCGACGACCCCCACCCTGTTCTTAAAGTAAAAAAATTATAATATTTTTTAAATTTCCGTATTCGAAAACATAAGAATACACCCTAATTTCATTGAAATCCGTAAATGTTCAATTATTTGTGAAACGAGTGCCCCTCCCACCTTCTTTTCGAAATAACTTATAATAATATTTTTGAAATCTTCATATATGGAAATATAACAATATACCCTTATTTCAATGAAATCCGTAAATGTTAAATTATTTGTGAAACGAGCGCCCCTCCCACCTTCTTGTGGAAATAAAAAAAATTATAATATTTTTGATATCTCCGTATCCGAAAATATAAGAATGTACCCTTATTTCAATGTAATCCGGAGATGTTTAATTATTTGAAAAGCGAGCGCCCCCCCCCCTCTAACCCCACACTCTCGTCGAAACAAGAAAACTTAATATTTTTTAAATATCCGTATCCGGAAACATAACAGTGCACCCTCATTTCAATGAAATCCGTAAATGTTGAATTACTTGTCAAGTAAGCGCCCTCCACCCTGTCCTTGAAATAAAAAAATATAATATTTTTGAAATCTCCGTATACGATATCATAATAATGCACCCTAATTTCATTGAAATCCGTAAATGTTCAATTATTTGATAAGCGAGCACCCCCCTTCCACCACCCTTTCGTCGAAACAAGCACCCCCCCCACCCTGTCCTTGAAATAAAAAAAATTATAATATTTTTGAAATCACCGTATCCGGAAACATAACAATGCACCCTTATTTCAATGAAATCCGTAAATGTTAAAAGTATTTGTGAAATTAGTGCCCCTCCCACCTACTTGTCGAAATTAAAAAATTATAAAATTTTGAAATCTTTGTATACGGAAATATAAGAATTCACCCTTATTTAAATGAAATCCGTAAATGTTTAATTATTAAAACATTTCTTAAGTCTTGGTGAAGGAGTTCATCACCCGTTTCGGAGTACCAATTGAACTGCATTCAGATCAGGGGAGGAACTTCGAGAGCACATTATTCCAGGAAGTCTGCAAGAGGCTTGGGATTCGAAAGACCAGGACTACGGCCCTTCATCCACAGTCTGACGGAATGGTAGAACGGATGAACCGAACCCTTATAAAGTACCTTTCCAAGGTAACCTCTGACCATCAACGAGATTGGGACCGTCAGATCCCATATTTCCTCATGGCCTACCGCTCTGCAGTTAATGAATCCTCTGGACAGACACCTACGAGAGTTCTCTTCGGTCGAGAGATGAGTTTACCTTGTGACCTCATTTTTGGCAGCAAACCTGGGGTGGATCTATCTGGGCAAGACTATGTATCCGGACTCCAAAAGAGAATAGAATACACGCACGAGCTAGTTCGCAAGAATCTTCGTTTGGCCAGCGACCGGATGAAGAGACACTACGATAGTAAAGCCGATCAGGGCGGGTACCAAGAAGGAGACCTCGTTTGGATCTATAACCCAAGAAGAAAGCGAGGATTCTGCCAAATGTTGCAGAAGAACTGGGAGGGACCCTACGTGATAAAGAAGCGCATCAACGATGTGATCTACAGGGTCTCCAAGTATCCCAAAGGAAGGCCTATAATCGTCCATTATAATCGCTTGGCGCCATATGCAAGGAACCACGACGAAGAACAGGTGCAGCGGATTACGGAAGAGACCTTTCGTTTGACCTAGGGAGCAGAAGCATGGAAAAGAAGACATCCAGGAGGAATGTATCTAAGAAAGGGGCAGTGTATCGTTAAATCGATAAGCAAATAAAAAAAAAAACATATGGCGTAACCTCCCGGACCGAATGTTGGAACAAAATAACCGGTTGGAACGAACTGTTTTTGTCTAGATCATTCCGGAATGACGGAGAATTGCCGACATTGTTCTAGAAGATTCCAGGCCCCACTATTTACGATATATATATAAGGGGCGGAGACTGAATGAGTTAGTGGAAGTCTGTGTCTTGACGGTGTTGCTCAAGTCGTATGATTGTTTGTGATAAAGTTATCAATTTTGTAACCTGCTCATATATTTAAGTTTAAATAATTCGTTGGCACTGTGATAACTGTATATTTCAGTTAAATAAATATTTGTTACCCACAAAAGTCTTACAATATTTTTGAAATCTTCGTATACGGAAATATAAGAATGCACACTTATTTAAATGAAATCCGTAAATGTTTAATTATTTAAAAACCGAGCGCCCCCCCCCTTCCCCCACCCTCTTGTCGAAACAAGAAAACTAAATATTTTTTAAATATCCTTATCCGGAAACATAACAGTGCACCCTCGTTTCAATGAAATCCGTAAATGTTAAATTACTTGTCAAGTAAGCGCTCCCCACCCTGTCTTTGAAATAAAAAAATTAAAATATTTTTGAAATCTCCGTATCCGGAAACATAACGATGCACCCATATTTCAATAAAATCGGTAAATGTCAAATTATTTGTCAAGCAAGCGCCCCCCTCCCCACCATGTCCATGAAACAATAAAAATATAATATTTTTGAAATCTCCGTATATGAAAACATAATAATGCACCCTAATTCCATTGAAATCCGTAAATGTTCAATTATTTGATAACCGAGCATCCCCCCTTCCCCCACCCTCTCGTCGAAACAAGAAAAATATAATATGTTTGAAACCTCTGTATACGAAAACATAATAATGCACCCTCATATCGATGAAATCCGTAAATGTTAAATTATATGTGAAACGAGCGCCCCTCCCACCCTCTCGTCGAAATTAAAAAATTATAATATTTTGAAATCTCCGTATCCGGAAACATAACAATGCACCATTATTTCAATGAAATCCGTAAATGTTCAATTATATGTGAAACGAGCGCCCCTCCCACACTCTCGTTGAAAAAAAAAATTATAATATTTTGAAATCTCCGTATCCGGAAACTTAACGATGCACCATTATTTCAATGAAATCCGTAAATGTTCAATTACATGTGAAACGAGCGTCCCTCCCACCCTCTCGTCAAAAAATAAATTATAATATTTTGAAATCTCCGTATCCGGAAACATAACAATGCACCCTTATTTCAATGAAATCCGTAAATGTTTAATTATTTGAAAAGTGAGCGCCCCCCCCCCCCTAACACCACCCTCTCGTCGAAACAAGAAAACGTAATATTTTTGAAATCTTCGTATACGGAAATATAAGAATGCACCCTTATTTAAATGAAATCCGTAAATGTTTAATTATATGAAAAGCAAGCGCCACCCCCCCTCTCGTCGAAATAAAAAAATTATAATATTTTTGAAATCTCCGTATCCGAAAATATAAGAATGCACCCTTATTTCAATGAAATCCGTAAATGTTTAATTATTTGAAAAGCGAACGCCCCCCCCTAACCCCACCCTCTCGTCGAAATAAGAAAAATATAATATTTTTGAAATCTCCGTATACGAAAACATAATAATGCACCATTATTTCAATGAAATCCGTAAATGTTCAATTATATGTGAAACGAGCGCCCCTCCCACACTCTCGTTGAAAAAAAAAATTATAATATTTTGAAATCTCCGTATCCGGAAACTTAACGATGCACCATTATTTCAATGAAATCCGTAAATGTTCAATTACATGTGAAACGAGCGTCCCTCCCACCCTCTCGTCAAAAAATAAATTATAATATTTTGAAATCTCCGTATCCGGAAACATAACAATGCACCCTTATTTCAATGAAATCCGTAAATGTTTAATTATTTGAAAAGTGAGCGCCCCCCCCCCTAACACCACCCTCTCGTCGAAACAAGAAAACGTAATATTTTTGAAATCTTCGTATACGGAAATATAAGAATGCACCCTTATTTAAATGAAATCCGTAAATGTTTAATTATATGAAAAGCGAGCGCCACCCCCCCTCTCGTCGAAATAAAAAAATTATAATATTTTTGAAATCTCCGTATCCGAAAATATAAGAATGCACCCTTATTTCAATGAAATCCGTAAATGTTTAATTATTTGAAAAGCGAGCGCCCCCCCCTAACCCCACCCTCTCGTCGAAATAAGAAAAATATAATATTTTTGAAATCTCCGTATACGAAAACATAATAATGCACCCTAATTTCAATGAAATCCGTAACTGTTCAATTATTTGATAAGCGAGCGCTCCCCCTTCCCCCACCCTCTCGTCAAAACAAGCACCCCCCCCCCCCACCCTGTCCTTGAAATAAAAAAAAATATAATATTTTTGAAATCACCGTATACGAAAGCATAACAATGCACCCTTATTTCAATGAAATCCGTAAATGATGAAAGTATTTGTGAAACGAGTGCCCCTCCCACCTTCTTTTCGAAATAACTTATAATAATATTTTTGAAATCTTCATATACGGAAATATAACAATATACCCTTATTTCAATGAAATCCGTAAATGTTAAATTATTTAAAAACCGAGCGCCCCCCCCCCATCCCCCACCCTCTTGTCGAAACAAGAAAACTAAATATTTTTTAAATATCCTTATCCGGAAACATAACAGTGCACCCTCGTTTCAATGAAATCCGTAAATGTTAAATTACTTGTCAAGTAAGCGCCCCCCACCCTGTCTTTGAAATAAAAAAATTAAAATATTTTTGAAATCTCCGTATCCGGAAACATAACGATGCACCCTTATTTCAATAAAATCGGTAAATGTCAAATTATTTGTCAAGCATGCGCCCCCCTCCCCACCATGTCCATGAAACAATAAAAATATAATATTTTTGAAATCTCCGTATATGAAAACATAATAATGCACCCTAATTTCATTGAAATCCGTAAATGTTCAATTATTTGATAAGCGAGCACCCCCCTTCCCCCACCCTCTCGTCGAAACAAGAAAAATATAATATGTTTGAAACCTCCGTATACGAAAACATAATAATGCACCCTCATATCGATGAAATCCGTAAATGTTAAATTATATGTGAAACGAGCGCCCCTCCCACCCTCTCGTCAAAATTAAAAAAAAATAATATTTTTTAAATTTCCGTATCCGGAAACATAACAATGCACCATTATTTCAATGAAATCCGTAAATGTTCAATTACATGTGAAACGAGCGCCCCTCCCACCCTCTCGTCCAAAAAAAATTATAATATTTTGAAATCTCCGTATCGGGAAACATAACAATGCACCCTTATTTCAATGAAATCCGTAAATGTTTAATTATTTGAAAAGCGAGCGCCCCCCCCTAACACCACCCTCTCGTCGAAACAAGAAAACGTAATATTTTTGAAATCTCCGTATACGAAAACATAATAATGCACCCTAATTTCAATGAAATCCGTAAATGTTAAATTATTTGTCAAGCGAGCGACGACCCCCACCCTGTTCTTAAAGTGAAAAAATTATAATATTTTTTAAATTTCCGTATTCGAAAACATAAGAATACACCCTAATTTCATTGAAATCCGTAAATGTTCAATTATTTGTAAAAACGAGTGCCCCTCCCACCTTCTTTTCGAAATAACTTATAATAATATTTTTGAAATCATTATATATGGAAATATAACAATATACCCTTATTTCAATGAAATCCGTAAATGTTAAATTATTTGTGAAACGAGCGCCCCTCTCACCTTCTTGTGGAAATAAAAAAAATTATAATATTTTTGATATCTCCGTATCCGAAAATATAAGAATGTACCCTTATTTCAATGTAATCCGGAGATGTTTAATTATTTGAAAAGCGAGCGCCCCCCCCCCCCTCTAACCCCACACTCTCGTCGAAACAAGAAAACTTAATATTTTTTAAATATCCGTATCCGGAAACATAACAGTGCACCCTCATTTCAATGAAATCCGTAAATGTTGAATTACTTGTCAAGTAAGCGCCCTCCACCCTGTCCTTGAAATAAAAAAATATAATATTTTTGAAATCCCCGTAAACGATATCATAATAATGCACCCTAATTTCATTGAAATCCGTAAATGTTCAATTATTTGATAAGCGAGCACCCCCCCTTCCACCACCCTTTCGTCGAAACAAGCCCCCCCCCCACCCTGTCCTTAAAATAAAAAAAATTATAATATTTTTGAAATCACCGTATCCGGAAACATAACAATGCACCCTTATTTCAATGAAATCCGTAAATGTTAAAAGTATTTGTGAAATTAGTGCCCCTTCCACCTTCTTGTCGAAATAAAAAAATTATAAAATTTTGAAATCTTTGTATACGGAAATATAAGAATGCACCCTTATTTAAATGAAATCCGTAAATGTTTAATTATTAAAAAGCGAGCGCCCCCCCCCTCTCGTCAAAATAAAAAAATTATAATATTTTTGAAATCTCCCTATCCCGAAATATAAGAATACACCCTAATTTCATTGAAATCTTTAAATGTTCAATTATTTGATAAGCGAGCACCCCCCTTCCCCCACCCTCTCGTCGAAACGAGAAAAATATAATATGTTTGAAACCTCCGTATACGAAAACATAATAATGCACCCTCATATCGATGAAATCCGTAAATGTTAAATTATATGTGAAACGAGTGCCCCTCCCACCCTCTCGTCGAAATTAAAAAATTATAATACTTTTGAAATCTCCGTATCCGGAAACATAACAATGCGGCCTTATTTCAATGAAATCCGTAAATGCTCAATTATTTGATAAGCGAGAGCCTCCCTTCCCCACCTTCTCGACGAAACATGAAAAATAGAATATTTTTGAAATCTCCGTATTCGAAAACATAATAATGCACCCTTATTTCAATGAAATTCGAAAAATGTTAAATTATTTGTCAAGCGAGCGACGCCCCCCACCCTGTTCTGAAAAAAAAAATTATAACATTTTTTAAATTTCCGTATCCGGAAACATAACAATGCACCATTATTTTAATGAAATACGTAAATGTTAAATTATATCTCAAACGAGCGCCCCCCCCCATCTCGTGAAAAAAAAAATTATAATATTTTTGAAATCTTCGTATACGGAAATATAACAATATACCCTTATTTCAATGAAATCCGTAAATGTTAAATTATTTGTGAAACGAGCGCCCCTCCCACCTTCTTGTCGAAATAAAAAAAATTATAATATTTTTTAAATCTCCGTATCCGAAAATATAAGAATGCACCCTTATTTCAATGAAATCCGTAAATGTTTAATTATTTGAAAAGCGAGGCCCCCCCCCTAACACCACCCTCTCGTCGAAATAAGAAAAATATAATATTTTTGAAATCTCCGTATACGAAAACATAATAATGCACCCTAATTTCAATGAAATCCGTAAATGTTCAATTATTTGATAAGCGAGCGCTCCCCCTTCCCCCACCCTCTCGTCAAAACAAGCACCCCCCCACCCTGTCCTTGAAATAAAAAAAATTATAATATTTTTGAAATCACCGTATACGGAAGCATAACAATGCACCCTTATTTCAATGAAATCCGTAAATGTTGAAAGTATTTGTGAAACGAGTGCCCCTCCCACCTTCTTTTCGAAATAACTTATAATAATATTATTGAAATCTTCATATACGGAAATATAACAATATACCCTTATTTCAATGAAATCCGTAAATGTTTAATTATTTGAAAAGCGAGGCCCCCCCCCTAACACCACCCTCTCGTCGAAATAAAAAAATTATAATATTTTTGAAATCTCCGTATCCGAAAATATAAGAATGCACCCTTATTTCAATGAAATCCGTAAATGTTTAATTATTTGAAAAGCGAGCGCCCCGGCTAACCCCACCCTCTCGTCGAAATAAGAAAAATATAATATTTTTGAAATCTCCGTATACGAAAACATAATAATGCACCCTAATTTCAATGAAATCCGTAAATGTTCAATTATTTGATAAGCGAGCACCCCCCTTCCACCACCCTCTGGTCGAAACGAGAAAAATATAATATGTTTGAAACCTCCGTATACGAAAACATAATAATGCACCCTCATATCGATGAAATCCGTAAATGTTAAATTATATCTCAAACGAGCCCCCCTCCCACACTCTCGTCGAAAAAAAAAATTATATTTTGATTCTCCGTATCCGGAAACATAACATGCACCCTAATTTCAATGAAATCCGTAAATGTTAAATTATTTGTCAAGCGAGCGACGACCCCCACCCTGTTCTTAAAGTGAAAAAATTATAATATTTTTTAAATTTCCGTATTCGAAAACATAAGAACACCCTAATTTCATTGAAATCCTTAAATGTTCAATTATTTGATAAGCGAGCACCCCCCTTCCACCACCCTCTGGTCGAAACGAGAAAAATATAATATGTTTGAAACCTCCGTATACGAAAACATAATAATGCACCCTCATATCGATGAAATCCGTAAATGTTAAATTATATCTCAAACGAGCCCCCCTCCCACACTCTCGTCGAAAAAAAAAATTATATTTTGATTCTCCGTATCTGGAAACATAACAATGCACCCTTATTTCAATGAAATCCGTAAATGTTAAATTATTTGTGAAACGAGCGCCCCTCCCACCTTCTTGTCGAAATAAAAAAAATTATAATATTTTTGATATCTCCGTATCTGAAAATATAAGAATGCACCCTTATTTCAATGTAATCCGGAGATGTTTAATTATTTGAAAAGCGAGCCCCCCCCCTAACCCCACCCTCTCGTCGAAACAAGAAAACTTAATATTTTTTAAATATCCGTATCCGGAAATATAACAGTGCACCCTTATTTCAATGAAATCCGTAAATGCTCAATTATTTGATAAGCGAGCGACGCCCCCCACCCTGTTATTGAAAAAAAAAATTATAATATTTTTTAAATTTCCGTATCCGGAAACATAACAATGCACCATTATTTCAATGAAATACGTAAATGTTAAATTATATCTCAAACGAGCCCCCCTCCCACACTCTCGTCGAAAAAAAAAATTATATTTTGATTCTCCGTATCTGGAAACATAACAATGCACCCTTATTTCAATGAAATCCGTAAATGTTAAATTATTTGTGAAACGAGTGCCCCTCCAACCTTCTTTTCGAAATAACTTATAATAATATTTTTGAAATCTTCATATACGGAAATATAACAATATACCCTTATTTGAATGAAATCCGTAAATGTTTAATTATTTGAAAACCGAGCGCCCCCCCCCCTAACCCCACCCGCTCGTCGAAACAAGAAAACTTAATATTTTTTAAATATCCGTATCCGGAAACATAACAGTGCACCCTCATTTCAAAGAAATAGTAAATGTTAAATTACTTGTCAAGTAAGCGCCCCCCACCCTGTTCTTGAAATAAAAAAATATAATATTTTGGAAATCTCCGTATACGATTACATAATAATGCACCCTAATTTCATTGAAAACCGTAAATGTTCAACTATTTGATAAGCGAGCACCCCCCTTCCCCAACCCTCTCGTCGAAACGAAAAAAATATAATATGTTTGAAACCTCCGTATACGATAACATAATAATTCACCCTCATATCGATGAAATCCGTAAATGTTAAATTATATGTGAAACGAGTTCCCCTCCCACCCTCTCGTCGAAATTAAAAAATTATAATATTTTTTAAATCTCCGTATACGAAAACATAACAGTGCACCCTCATTTCAATTAATCCGTAAATGTTAAATTACTTGTCAAGTAAGCGCCCCCCACCCTGTCCTTGAAATAAAAAAAATATAATATTTTTGAAATCTCCATATCCGGAAACATAACAATGCACCATTATTTCAATAAAATACGTAAATGTTAAAATATATCTCCAACGAGCACCGCCTCTTCCCCCACCCTCTCGTCGAAACAAGAAAAATATAATATGTTTGAAACCTCCGTATACGAAAACATAATAATGCACCCTCATATCGATGAAATCCGTAAATGTTAAATTATATGTGAAACGAGTGCCCCTCCCACCCTCTCGTCGAAATTAAAAAATTATAATATTTTTTAAATCTCCGTATACGAAAACATAACAGTGCACCCTCATTTCAATTAAATCCGTAAATGTTAAATTACTTGTCAAGTAAGCGCCCCCCACCCTGTCCTTGAAATAAAAAAAATATAATATTTTTGAAATCTCCGTATCCGGAAACATAACAATGCACCATTATTTCAATGAAATACGTAAATGTTAAAATATATCTCCAACGAGCGCCCCTCCCACACTCTCGTCGAAAAAAAAAATTATAATATTTTGAAATCTCCGTATCCGGAAACATAACAATGCACCCTTATTTCAATGAAATCCATAAATGTTAAATTATTTGTGAAACGAGTGTCCCTCCCACCTTCTTTCGAAATAAAAAAAATTATAATATTTTTGAAATCTCCGTATCCGAAAATATAAGAATGCACCCTTATTTCAATGAAATCCGTAAATGTTTAATTATTTGAAAAGCGAGGCCCCCCCCCTAACACCACCCTCTCGTCGAAACAAGAAAACGTAATATTTTTGAAATCTTCGTATACGGAAATATAAGAATGCACCCTTATTCAAATGGAGTCCGTAAATGTTTAATTATATGAAAAGCGAGCGCCACCCCCCCTCTCGTCGAAATAAAAAAATTGAAATATTTTTGAAATCTCCGTATCCGAAAATATAAGAATGCACCCTTATTTCAATGAAATCCGTAAATGTTTAATTATTTGAAAAGCGAGCGCCCCCCCCTAACCCCACCCTCTCGTCGAAATAAGAAAAATATAATATTTTTGAAATCTCCGTATACGAAAACATAAGATCACACCCTAATTTCATTGAAATCCGTAAATGTTCAATTTTTTGATAAGCGAGCACCCCCCTTCCACCACTCTCTCGTCGAAACAATCGCCTCCCCACCCTGTCCTTGAAATAAAAAAAATTATGATACTTTTGAAATCTCCGTATACGAAAACATAATAATGCACCCTCATATCGATGAAATCCGTAAATGTTAAATTATATGTGAAACGAGTGCCCCTCCCACCTTCTTGTCGAAATAAAAAAAATTATAATATTTTTCAAATTTCCGTATCCGGAAACATAACAATGCACCATTATTTCAATGAAATACGTAAATGTTAAATTATATCTCAAACGAGCCCCCCTCCCACACTCTCGTCGAAAAAAAAAATTATATTTTGATTCTCCGTATCTGGAAACATAACAATGCACCCTTATTTCAATGAAATCCGTAAATGTTAAATTATTTGTGAAACGAGTGCCCCTCTCACCTTCTTTTCGAAATAACTTATAATAATATTTTTGAAATCTTCATATACGGAAATATAACAATATACCCTTATTTCAATGAAATCCGTAAATGTTTAATTATTTGAAAACCGAGCGCCCCCCCCCCTCCACCATGTCCATGGAACAGTGCCCCTCATTTCAATGAAATAGTAAATGTTAAATTACTTGTCAAGTAAGCGCCCCCCACCCTGTTCTTGAAATAAAAAAATATAATATTTTTGAAATCTCCGTATACGATTACATAATAATGCACCCTAATTTCATTGAAATCCGTAAATGTTCAATTTTTTGATAAGCGAGCACCCCCCTTCCACCACCCTCTCGTCGAAATAAGAAAAATATAATATTTTTGAAATCTCCGTATACGAAAACATAATAATGCACCCTAATTTCAATGAAATCCGTAAATGTTCAATTATTTGATAAGCGAGCGCTCCCCCTTCCCCCACCCTCTCGTCGAAACAAGCGCCTCCCCACCCTGTCCTTGAAATAAAAAAAATTATAATACTTTTGAAATCTCCGTATACGAGATACGAAAACATAATAATGCACCCTCATATCGATGAAATCCGTAAATGTTAAATTATATGTGAAACGAGTGCCCCTCCCACCTTCTTTCGAAATAAAAAAAATTATAATATTTTTGAAATCTCCGTATCCGAAAATATAAGAATGCACCCTTATTTCAATGAAATCCGTAAATGTTTAATTATTTGAAAAGCGAGGCCCCCCCCCTAACACCATCCTCTCGTCGAAACAAGAAAACGTAATATTTTTGAAATCTTCGTATACGGAAATATAAGAATGCACCCTTATTCAAATGGAGTCCGTAAATGTTTAATTATATGAAAAGCGAGCGCCACCCCCCCTCTCGTCGAAATAAAAAAATTGAAATATTTTTGAAATCTCCGTATCCGAAAATATAAGAATGCACCCTTATTTCAATGAAATCCGTAAATGTTTAATTATTTGAAAAGCGAGCGCCCCCCCCTAACCCCACCCTCTCGTCGAAATAAGAAAAATATAATATTTTTGAAATCTCCGTATACGAAAACATAAGATCACACCCTAATTTCATTGAAATCCGTAAATGTTCAATTTTTTGATAAGCGAGCACCCCCCTTCCACCACTCTCTCGTCGAAACAATCGCCTCCCCACCCTGTCCTTGAAATAAAAAAAATTATGATACTTTTGAAATCTCCGTATACGAAAACATAATAATGCACCCTCATATCGATGAAATCCGTAAATGTTAAATTATATGTGAAACGAGTGCCCCTCCCACCTTCTTGTCGAAATAAAAAAAATTATAATATTTTTCAAATTTCCGTATCCGGAAACATAACAATGCACCATTATTTCAATGAAATACGTAAATGTTAAATTATATCTCAAACGAGCCCCCCTCCCACACTCTCGTCGAAAAAAAAAATTATATTTTGATTCTCCGTATCTGGAAACATAACAATGCACCCTTATTTCAATGAAATCCGTAAATGTTAAATTATTTGTGAAACGAGTGCCCCTCTCACCTTCTTTTCGAAATAACTTATAATAATATTTTTGAAATCTTCATATACGGAAATATAACAATATACCCTTATTTCAATGAAATCCGTAAATGTTTAATTATTTGAAAACCGAGCGCCCCCCCCCTCCACCATGTCCATGGAACAGTGCCCCTCATTTCAATGAAATAGTAAATGTTAAATTACTTGTCAAGTAAGCGCCCCCCACCCTGTTCTTGAAATAAAAAAATATAATATTTTTGAAATCTCCGTATACGATTACATAATAATGCACCCTAATTTCATTGAAATCCGTAAATGTTCAATTTTTTGATAAGCGAGCACCCCCCTTCCACCACCCTCTCGTCGAAATAAGAAAAATATAATATTTTTGAAATCTCCGTATACGAAAACATAATAATGCACCCTAATTTCAATGAAATCCGTAAATGTTCAATTATTTGATAAGCGAGCGCTCCCCCTTCCCCCACCCTCTCGTCGAAACAAGCGCCTCCCCACCCTGTCCTTGAAATAAAAAAAATTATAATACTTTTGAAATCTCCGTATACGAAAACATAATAATGCACCCTCATATCGATGAAATCCGTAAATGTTAAATTATATGTGAAACGAGTGCCCCTCCCACCTTCTTTCGAAATAAAAAAAATTATAATATTTTTGAAATCTCCGTATCCGAAAATATAAGAATGCACCCTTATTTCAATGAAATCCGTAAATGTTTAATTATTTGAAAAGCGAGGCCCCCCCCCCTAACACCATCCTCTCGTCGAAACAAGAAAACGTAATATTTTTGAAATCTTCGTATACGGAAATATAAGAATGCACCCTTATTCAAATGGAGTCCGTAAATGTTTAATTATATGAAAAGCGAGCGCCACCCCCCCTCTCGTCGAAATAAAAAAATTGAAATATTTTTGAAATCTCCGTATCCGAAAATATAAGAATGCACCCTTATTTCAATGAAATCCGTAAATGTTTAATTATTTGAAAAGCGAGCGCCCCCCCCTAACCCCACCCTCTCGTCGAAATAAGAAAAATATAATATTTTTGAAATCTCCGTATACGAAAACATACGATCACACCCTAATTTCATTGAAATCCGTAAATGTTCAATTTTTTGATAAGCGAGCACCCCCCTTCCACCACCCTCTCGTCGAAACAATCGCCTCCCCACCCTGTCCTTGAAATAAAAAAAATTATGATACTTTTGAAATCTCCGTATACGAAAACATAACAATATACCCTTATTTCAATGAAATCCGTAAATGTTAAATTATTTGAAAAAACCGAGCGCCCCCCCCCCTTCCACCACCCTCTTGTCGAAACAAGAAAACTAAATATTTTTTAAATATCCTTATCCGGAAACATAACAGTGCACCCTCGTTTCAATGAAATCCGTAAATGTTAAATTACTTGTCAAGTAAGCGCCCCCCACCCTGTCCTTGAAATAAAAAAAATATAATATTTTTGAAATCTCCGTATCCGGAAACATAACAATGCACCATTATTTCAATGAAATACGTAAATGTTAAAATATATCTCCAACGAGCGCCCCTCCCACACTCTCGTCGAAAAAAAAAAATTATAATATTTTGAAATCTCCGTATCCGGAAGCATAACAATGCACCCTTATTTCAATGAAATCCATAAATGTTAAATTATTTGTGAAACGAGTGTCCCTCCCACCTTCTTTCGAAATAAAAAAAATTATAATATTTTTGAAATCTTCGTATCCGAAAATATAAGAATGCACCCTTATTTCAATGAAATCCGTAAATGTTTAATTATTTGAAAAGCGAGCCCCCCCCCCTAACACCACCCTCTCGTCGAAACAAGAAAACGTAATATTTTTGAAATCTTCGTATACGGAAATATAAGAATGCACCCTTATTCAAATGGAGTCCGTAAATGTTTAATTATATGAAAAGCGAGCGCCACCCCCCCTCTCGTCGAAATAAAAAAAATGAAATATTTTTGAAATCTCCGTATCCGAAAATATAAGAATGCACCCTTATTTCAATGAAATCCGTAAATGTTTAATTATTTGAAAAGCGAGCGCCCCCCCTAACCCCACCCTCTCGTCGAAATAAGAAAAATATAATATTTTTGAAATCTCCGTATACGAAAACATAAGAATACACCCTAATTTCATTGAAATCCGTAAATGTTAAATTTTTTGATAAGCGAGCACCCCCCTTCCACAACCCTCTCGTCGAAACAATCGCCTCCCCACCCTGTCCTTGAAATAAAAAAAATTATGATACTTTTGAAATCTCCGTATACGAAAACATAATAATGCACCCTCATATCGATGAAATCCGTAAATGTTAAATTATATGTGAAACGAGTGCCCCTCCCACCTTCTTGTCAAAATAAAAAAAATTATAATATTTTTCAAATTTCCGTATCCGGAAACATAACAATGCACCATTATTTCAATGAAATACGTAAATGTTAAATTATATCTCAAACGAGCCCCCCTCCCACACTCTCGTCGAAAAAAAAAATTATATTTTGATTCTCCGTATCTGGAAACATAACAATGCACCCTTATTTCAATGAAATCCGTAAATGTTAAATTATTTGTGAAACGAGTGCCCCTCTCACCTTCTTTTCGAAATAACTTATAATAATATTTTTGAAATCTTCATATACGGAAATATAACAATATACCCTTATTTCAATGAAATCCGTAAATGTTTAATTATTTGAAAACCGAGCGCCCCCCCCCCTCCACCATGTCCATGGAACAGTGCCCCTCATTTCAATGAAATAGTAAATGTTAAATTACTTGTCAAGTAAGCGCCCCCCACCCTGTTCTTGAAATAAAAAAATATAATATTTTTGAAATCTCCGTATACGATTACATAATAATGCACCCTAATTTCATTGAAATCCGTAAATGTTCAATTTTTTGATAAGCGAGCACCCCCCTTCCACCACCCTCTCGTCGAAACAATCGCCTCCCCACCCTGTCCTTGAAATAAAAAAAATTATAATACTTTTGAAATCTCCGTATACGAAAACATAATAATGCACCCTCATATCGATGAAATCCGTAAATGTTAAATTATATGTGAAACGAGTGCCCCTCCCACCTTCTTTCGAAATAAAAAAAATTATATTTTTGAAATCTCCGTATCCGAAAATATAAGAATGCACCCTTATTTCAATGAAATCCGTAAATGTTTAATTATTTGAAAAGCGAGGCCCCCCCCCCTAACACCATCCTCTCGTCGAAACAAGAAAACGTAATATTTTTGAAATCTTCGTATACGGAAATATAAGAATGCACCCTTATTCAAATGGAGTCCGTAAATGTTTAATTATATGAAAAGCGAGCGCCACCCCCCCTCTCGTCGAAATAAAAAAATTGAAATATTTTTGAAATCTCCGTATCCGAAAATATAAGAATGCACCCTTATTTCAATGAAATCCGTAAATGTTTAATTATTTGAAAAGCGAGCGCCCCCCCTAACCCCACCCTCTCGTCGAAATAAGAAAAATATAATATTTTTGAAATCTCCGTATACGAAAACATAAGATCACACCCTAATTTCATTGAAATCCGTAAATGTTCAATTTTTTGATAAACGAGCACCCCCCTTCCACCACCCTCTCGTCGAAACAATCACCTCCCCACCCTGTCCTTGAAATAAAAAAAATTATGATACTTTTGAAATCTCCGTATACGAAAACATAACAATATACCCTTATTTCAATGAAATCCGTAAATGTTAAATTATTTGAAAAAACCGAGCGCCCCCCCCCTTCCACCACCCTCTTGTCGAAACAAGAAAACTAAATATTTTTTAAATATCCTTATCCGGAAACATAACAGTGCACCCTCGTTTAAATGAAATCCGTAAATGTTAAATTACTTGTCAAGTAAGCGCCCCCCACCCTGTCTTTGAAATAAAAAAATTAAAATATTTTTGAAATCTCCGTATCCGGAAACATAACGATGCACCCTTATTTCAATAAAATCGGTAAATGTCAAATTATTTGTCAAGCATGCGCCCCCCTCCCCACCATGTCCATGGAACAATAAAAATATAATATTTTTGAAATCTCCGTATATGAAAACATAATAATGCACCCTCATATCGATGAAATCCGTAAATGTTCAATTACATGTGAAACGAGCGCCCCTCCCACCCTCTCGTCAAAAAAAAAATTACAATATTTTGAAATCTCCGTATCCGGAAACATAACAATGCACCCTTATTTCAATGAAATCCGTAAATGTTTAATTATTTGAAAAGC
Organism: Aelia acuminata; assembly: GCA_911387785.2. Classification (NCBI taxonomy): domain Eukaryota; kingdom Metazoa; phylum Arthropoda; class Insecta; order Hemiptera; family Pentatomidae; genus Aelia; species Aelia acuminata. The sequence continues at coordinate 109,930,186 of OU426979.1, read as the reverse complement.
GAGCACTCCCCCCCCTAACACCATCCTCTCGTCAAAACAAGAAAACGTAATATTTTTGAAATCTTCGTATACGGAATTATAAGAATGCACCCTTATTTAAATGAAATCCGTAAATGTTTAATTATATGAAAAGCGAGCGCCACACCCCCTCTCGCCGAAATAAAAAAATTATAATATTTTTGAAATCTCCGTATCCGAAAATATAAGAATGCACCCTTATTTCAATGAAATCCGTAAATGTTTAATTATTTGAAAAGCGAGCACCCCCCTTCCCCCACCCTCTCGTTTAAACAAGCACCCCCCCCCCCCACCCTGACCTTGAAATAAAAAAAATTATAATATTTTTGAAATCACCGTATACGGGAGCATAACAATGCACCCTTATTTCAATGAAATCCGTAAATGTTGAAAGTATTTGTGAAACGAGTGCCCCTCCCACCTTCTTTTCGAAATAACTTATAATAATATTTTTAAAATCTTCATATACGGAAATATAACAATATACCCTTATTTCAATGAAATCCGTAAATGTTAAATTATTTGTCAAGCGAGCGACGACCCCCACCCTGTTCTTAAAGTAAAAAAATTATAATATTTTTTAAATTTCCGTATTCGAAAACATAAGAATACACCCTAATTTCATTGAAATCCGTAAATGTTCAATTATTTGTGAAACGAGTGCCCCTCCCACCTTCTTTTCGAAATAACTTATAATAATATTTTTGAAATCTTCATATACGGAAATATAACAATATACCCTTATTTCAATGAAATCCGTAAATGTTAAATTATTTGTGAAACGAGCGCCCCTCCCACCTTCTTGTGGAAATAAAAAAAATTATAATATTTTTGATATCTCCGTATCCGAAAATATAAGAATGTACCCTTATTTCAATGTAATCCGGAGATGTTTAATTATTTGAAAAGCGAGCGCCCCCCCCCCCTCTAACCCCACACTCTCGTCGAAACAAGAAAACTTAATATTTTTTAAATATCCGTATCCGGAAACATAACAGTGCACCCTCATTTTAATGAAATCCGTAAATGTTGAATTACTTGTCAAGTAAGCGCCCTCCACCCTGTCCTTGAAATAAAAAAATATAATATTTTTGAAATCTCCGTATACGATATCATAATAATGCACCCTTATTTCAATGAAATCCGTAAATGTTTAATTATTTGATAAGCGAGCACCCCCCTTCCTCCACCCTTTCGTCGAAACGAGAAAAATATAATATGTTTGAAACCTCCGTATACGAAAACATAATAATGCACCCTCATATCGATGAAATCCGTAAATGTTAAATTATATGTGAAACGAGTGCCCCTCCCACCCTCTCGTCGAAATTAAAAAATTATAATACTTTTGAAATCTCCGTATCCGGAAACATAACAATGCACCCTTATTTCAATGAAATCCGTAAATGTTTAATTATTTGAAAAGCGAGCGCCCCCCCCCCTAACACCACCCTCTCGTCGAAACAAGAAAACGTAATATTTTTGAAATCTCCGTATACGAAAACATAATAATGCACCCTAATTTCAATGAAATCCGTAAATGTTAAATTATTTGTCAAGCGAGCGACGACCCCCACCCTGTTCTTAAAGTAAAAAAATTATAATATTTTTTAAATTTCCGTATTCGAAAACATAAGAATACACCCTAATTTCATTGAAATCCGTAAATGTTCAATTATTTGATAAGCGAGCGCTCCCCCTTCCCCCACCCTCTCGTCAAAACAAGCACCCCCCCCCCCACCCTGTCTTTGAAATAAAAAAAATTATAATATTTTTGAAATCACCGTATACGGAAGCATAACAATGCACCCTTATTTCAATGAAATCCGTAAATGTTGAAAGTATTTGTGAAACGAGTGCCCCTCCCACCTTCTTTTCGAAATAACTTATAATAATATTTTTGAAATCTTCATATACGGAAATATAACAATATACCCTTATTTCAATGAAATCCGTAAATGTTAAATTATTTAAAAGCCGAGCGCCCCCCCCCCCTTCCCCCACCCTCTTGTCGAAACAAGAAAACTAAATATTTTTTAAATATCCTTATCCGGAAACATAACAGTGCACCCTCGTTTCAATGAAATCCGTAAATGTTAAATTACTTGTCAAGTAAGCGCCCCCCACCCTGTCTTTGAAATAAAAAAATTAAAATATTTTTGAAATCTCCGTATCCGGAAACATAACGATGCACCCTTATTTCAATAAAATCGGTAAATGTCAAATTATTTGTCAACTATGCGCCCCCCTCCCCACCATGTCCATGGAACAATAAAAATATAATATTTTTGAAATCTCCGTATATGAAAACATAATAATGCACCCTAATTTCATTGAAATCCGTAAATGTTCAATTATTTGATAAGCGAGCACCCCCCCTTCCCCCACCCTCTCTTCGAAACAAGAAAAATATAATATGTTCGAAACCTCCGTATACGAAAACATAATAATGCACCCTCATATCGATGAAATCCGTAAATGTTAAATTATATGTGAAACGAGCGCCCCTCCCACCCTCTCGTCGAAATTAAAAAATTATAATATTTTTTAAATTTTCGTATCCGGAAACATAACAATGCACCATTATTTCAATGAAATCCGTAAATGTTCAATTACATGTGAAACGAGCGCCCCTCCCACCCTCTCGTCAAAAAAAAAATTATAATATTTTGAAATCTCCGTATCCGGAAACATAACAATGCACCCTTATTTCAATGAAATCCATAAATGTTTAATTATTTGAAAAGCGAGCGCCCCCCCCCCCTAACACCACCCTCTCGTCGAAACAAGAAAACGTAATATTTTTGAAATCTTCGTATACGGAATTATAAGAATGCACCCTTATTTAAATGAAATCCGTAAATGTTTAATTATATGAAAAGCGAGCGCCACCCCCCCTCTCGTCGAAATAAAAAAATTATAATATTTTTGAAATCTCCGTATCCGAAAATATAAGAATGCACCCTTATTTCAATGAAATCCGTAAATGTTTAATTATTTGAAAAGCGAGCGCCCCCCCCTAACCCCACCCTCTCGTCAAAACAAGCACCCCCCCCCACCCTGACCTTGAAATAAAAAAAATTATAATATTTTTGAAATCACCGTATACGGGAGCATAACAATATACCCTTATTTCAATGAAATCCGTAAATGTTAAATTATTTGTGAAACGAGCGCCCCTCCCACCTTCTTGTGGAAATAAAAAAAATTATAATATTTTTGATATCTCCGTATCCGAAAATATAAGAATGCACCCTTATTTCAATGTAATCCGGAGATGTTTAATTATTTGAAAAGCGAGCGCCCCCCCCCTCTAACCCCACACTCTCGTCGAAACAAGAAAACTTAATATTTTTTAAATATCCGTATCCTGGAAACATAACAGTGCACCCTCATTTCAATGAAATCCGTAAATGTTGAATTACTTGTCAAGTAAGCGCCCTCCACCCTGTCCTTGAAATAAAAAAATATAATATTTTTGAAATCTCCGTATACGATATCATAATAATGCACCCTTATTTCAATGAAATCCGTAAATGTTTAATTATTTGATAAGCGAGCACCCCCCTTCCCCCACCCTCTCGTCAAAACGAGAAAAATATAATATGTTTGAAACCTCCGTATACGAAAACATAATAATGCACCCTCATATCGATGAAATCCGTAAATGTTAAATTATATGTGAAACGAGCGCCCCTCCCACCCTCTCGTCGAAATTAAAAAATTATAATATTTTTTAAATTTTCGTATCCGGAAACATAACAATGCACCATTATTTCAATGAAATCAGTAAATGTTCAATTACATGTGAAACGAGCGCCCCTCCCACCCTCTCGTCAAAAAAAAAAATTATAATATTTTGAAATCTCCGTATCCGGAAACATAACAATGCACCCTTATTTAAATGAAATCCGTAAATGTTTAATTATATGAAAAGCGAGCGCCACCCCCCCTCTCGTCGAAATAAAAAAATTATAATATTTTTGAAATCTCCGTATCCGAAAATATAAGAATGCACCCTTATTTCAATGAAATCCGTAAATGTTTAATTATTTGAAAAGCGAGCGCCCCCCCCCCTAACCCCACCCTCTCGTCAAAACAAGCACCCCCCCCCCCACCCTGACCTTGAAATAAAAAAAATTATAATATTTTTGAAATCACCGTATACGGGAGCATAACAATATACCCTTATTTCAATGAAATCCGTAAATGTTAAATTATTTGTGAAACGAGCGCCCCCCCCCACCTTCTTGTGGAAATAAAAAAAATTATAATATTTTTGATATCTCCGTATCCGAAAATATAAGAATGCACCCTTATTTCAATGTAATCCGGAGATGTTTAATTATTTGAAAAGCGAGCGCCCCCCCCCCCTCTAACCCCACACTCTCGTCGAAACAAGAAAACTTAATATTTTTTAAATATCCGTATCCGGAAACATAACAGTGCACCCTCATTTCAATGAAATCCGTAAATGTTGAATTACTTGTCAAGTAAGCGCCCTCCACCCTGTCCTTGAAATAAAAAAATATAATATTTTTGAAATCTCCGTATACGATATCATAATAATGCACCCTTATTTCAATGAAATCCGTAAATGTTTAATTATTTGATAAGCGAGCACCCCCCTTCCCCCACCCTCTCGTCGAAACGAGAAAAATATAATATGTTTGAAACCTCCGTATACGAAAACATAATAATGCACCCTCATATCGATGAAATCCGTAAATGTTAAATTATATGTGAAACGAGTGCCCCTCCCACCCTCTCGTCGAAATTAAAAAATTATAATACTTTTGAAATCTCCGTATCCGGAAACATAACAATGCACCCTTATTTCAATAAAATCCGCAAATGTTAAATTATTTGAAAAGCGAGCGCCCCCCCCCTAACACCACCCTCTCGTCGAAACAAGAAAACGTAATATTTTTGAAATCTCCGTATACGAAAACATAATAATGCACCCTAATTTCAATGAAATCCGTAAATGTTAAATTATTTGTCAAGCGAGCGACGACCCCCACCCTGTTCTTAAAGTAAAAAAATTATAATATTTTTTAAATTTCCGTATTCGAAAACATAAGAATACACCCTAATTTCATTGAAATCCGTAAATGTTCAATTATTTGTGAAACGAGTGCCCCTCCCACCTTCTTTTCGAAATAACTTATAATAATATTTTTGAAATCTTCATATATGGAAATATAACAATATACCCTTATTTCAATGAAATCCGTAAATGTTAAATTATTTGTGAAACGAGCGCCCCTCCCACCTTCTTGTGGAAATAAAAAAAATTATAATATTTTTGATATCTCCGTATCCGAAAATATAAGAATGTACCCTTATTTCAATGTAATCCGGAGATGTTTAATTATTTGAAAAGCGAGCGCCCCCCCCCCCTCTAACCCCACACTCTCGTCGAAACAAGAAAACTTAATATTTTTTAAATATCCGTATCCGGAAACATAACAGTGCACCCTCATTTCAATGAAATCCGTAAATGTTGAATTACTTGTCAAGTAAGCGCCCTCCACCCTGTCCTTGAAATAAAAAAATATAATATTTTTGAAATCTCCGTATACGATATCATAATAATGCACCCTAATTTCATTGAAATCCGTAAATGTTCAATTATTTGATAAGCGAGCACCCCCCCATCCACCACCCTTTCGTCGAAACAAGCACCCCCCCCCCCCCCCACCCTGTCCTTGAAATAAAAAAAATTATAATATTTTTGAAATCACCGTATCCGGAAACATAACAATGCACCCTTATTTCAATGAAATCCGTAAATGTTAAAAATATTTGTGAAATTAGTGCCCCTCCCACCTTCTTGTCGAAATAAAAAAATTATAAAATTTTGAAATCTTTGTATACGGAAATATAAGAATGCACCTTTATTTAAATGAAATCCGTAAATGTTTAATTATTAAAAGGCGAGCGCCCCCCTCTCTTGTCAAAATAAAAAAATTATAATATTTTTGAAATCTCCCTATCCCGAAATATAAGAATGCACCCTTATTTCAATGTAATCCGGAGATGTTTAATTATTTGAAAAGCGAGCGCCCCCCCCTCTAACCCCACACTCTCGTCGAAACAAGAAAACTTAATATTATTTAAATATCCGTATCCGGAAACATAACAGTGCACCCTCATTTCAATGAAATCCGTAAATGTTGAATTACTTGTCAAGTAAGCGCCCTCCACCCTGTCCTTGAAATAAAAAAAATATAATATTTTTGATATCCCTTATTTCAATGAAATCCGTAAATGTTTAATTATTTGATAAGCGAGCAACCCCCTTCCCCCACCCTCTCGTCGAAACGAGAAAAATATAATATGTTTGAAACCTCCGTATACGAAAACATAATAATGCACCCTCATATCGATGAAATCCGTAAATGTTAAATTATATGTGAAACGAGTGCCCCTCCCACCCTCTCGTCGAAATTAAAAAATTATAATACTTTTGAAATCTCCGTATCCGGAAACATAACAATGCACCCTTATTTCAATGAAATCCGTAAATGTTTAATTATTTGAAAAGCGAGCGCCCCCCCCCCTAACACCACCCTCTCGTCGAAACAAGAAAACGTAATATTTTTGAAATCTCCGTATACGAAAACATAATAATGCACCCTAATTTCAATGAAATCCGTAAATTTTAAATTATTTGTCAAGCGAGCGACGACCCCCACCCTGTTCTTAAAGTAAAAAAATTATAATATTTTTTAAATTTCCGTATTCGAAAACATAAGAATACACCCTAATTTCATTGAAATCCGTAAATGTTCAATTATTTGTGAAACGAGTGCCCCTCCCACCTTCTTTTCGAAATAACTTATAATAATATTTTTGAAATCTTCATATATGGAAATATAACAATATACCCTTATTTCAATGAAATCCGTAAATGTTAAATTATTTGTGAAACGAGCGCCCCTCCCACCTTCTTGTGGAAATAAAAAAAATTATAATATTTTTGATATCTCCGTATCCGAAAATATAAGAATGTACCCTTATTTCAATGTAATCCGGAGATGTTTAATTATTTGAAAAGCGAGCGCCCCCCCCCCCCTCTAACCCCACACTCTCGTCGAAACAAGAAAACTTAATATTTTTTAAATATCCGTATCCGGAAACATAACAGTGCACCCTCATTTCAATGAAATCCGTAAATGTTGAATTACTTGTCAAGTAAGCGCCCTCCACCCTGTCCTTGAAATAAAAAAATATAATATTTTTGAAATCTCCGTATACGATATCATAATAATGCACCCTAATTTCATTGAAATCCGTAAATGTTCAATTATTTGATAAGCGAGCACCCCCCTTCCACCACCCTTTCGTCGAAACAAGCACCCCCCCCACCCTGTCCTTGAAATAAAAAAAATTATAATATTTTTGAAATCACCGTATCCGGAAACATAACAATGCACCCTTATTTCAATGAAATCCGTAAATGTTAAAAGTATTTGTGAAATTAGTGCCCCTCCCACCTACTTGTCGAAATTAAAAAATTATAAAATTTTGAAATCTTTGTATACGGAAATATAAGAATTCACCCTTATTTAAATGAAATCCGTAAATGTTTAATTATTAAAAGGCGAGCGCCCCCCTCTCTCGTCATAATAAAAAAATTAGTATATTTTTGAAATCTCCCTATCCCGAAATATAAGAATACACCCTAATTTCATTGAAATCCGTAAATGTTTAATTATTTGATAAGCGAGCACCCCCCTTCCCCCACCCTCTCGTCGAAACGAGAAAAATATAATATGTTTGAAACCTCCGTATACGAAAACATAATAATGCACCCTCATATCGATGAAATCCGTAAATGTTAAATTATATGTGAAACGAGTGCCCCTCCCACCCTCTCGTCGAAATTATGCATAATAATGCACCCTAATTTCAATGAAATACGTAAATGTTAAATTATTTGTCAAGCGAGCGACGACCCCCACCCTGTTCTTAAAGTGAAAAAATTATAATATTTTTTAAATTTCCGTATTCGAAAACATAAGAATACACCCTAATTTCATTGAAATCCGTAAATGTTCAATTATTTGATAAGCGAGCACCCCCCTTCCACCACCCTCTGGTCGAAACGAGAAAAATATAATATGTTTGAAACCTCCGTATACGAAAACATAATAATGCACCCTCATATCGATGAAATCCGTAAATGTTAAATTATATGTGAAACGAGTGCCCCTCCCACCCTCTCGTCGAAATTAAAAAATTATAATATTTTTGAAATCTCCGTATACGAAAACATAATAATGCACCCCAATTTCAATGAAATCCGTAAATGTTAAATTATTTGTCAAGCGAGGGACGCCCCCCACCCTGTTCTTAAAATAAAAAAATTATAATATTTTTTAAATTTCCGTATCCGGAAACATAACAGTGCACCATTATTTCAATGAAATAGTAAATGTTAAATTACTTGTCAAGTAAGCGCCCCCCACCCTGTCCTTGAAATAAAAAAATATAATATTTTTGAAACTCCGTATACGATAACATAATAATGCACCCTAATTTCATTGAAATCCGTAAATGTTCAATTATTTGATAAGCGAGCACCCCCCTTCCACCAACCTCTCGTCGAAACGAGAAAAATATAATATGTTTGAAACCTCCGTATACGAAAACATAATAATGCACCCTCATATCGATGAAATCCGTAAATTTTATATTATATGTGAAACGAGTGCCCCTCCCACCCTCTCGTCGAACTTAAAAAATTATAATATTTTTGAAATCTCCGTATACGAAAACATAATAATGCACCCCAATTTCAATGAAATCCGTAAATGTTAAATTATTTGTCATGCGAGGGACGCCCCTCACCCTGTTCTTAAAATGGAAAAATTATAATATTTTTTAAATTTCCGTATCCGGAAACATAACAGTGCACCATTATTTCAATGAAATCCGTAAATGCTCAATTATTTGATAAGCAAGCGACGCCCCCCACCCTGTTCTTGAAAAAAAAATTATAATATTTTTTAAATTTCCGTATCCGGAAACATAACAATGCACCATTATTTCAATGAAATACGTAAATGTTAAAATATATCTCCAACGAGCGCCCCTCCCACACTCTCGTCGAAAAAAAAAATTATAATATTTTGAAATCTCCGTATCCGGAAACATAACAATGCACCCTTATTTCAATGAAATCCATAAATGTTAAATTTTTTGTGAAACGAGTGCCCCTCCCACCTTCTTGTCGAAATAAAAAAAATTATAATATTTTTGAAATCTCCGTATCCGAAAATATAAGAATGCACCCTTATTTCAATGAAATCCGTAAATGTTTAATTATTTGAAAAGCGAGGCCCCCCCCCCCCTAACACCACCCTCTCGTCGAAACAAGAAAACGTAATATTTTTGAAATCTTCGTATACGGAAATATAAGAATGCACCCTTATTCAAATGAAGTCCGTAAATGTTTAATTATTTAAAAAGCGAACGACCCCCCCTCTCGTCGAAATAAGAAAAATATAATATTTTTGAAATCTCCGTATACGAAAACATAAGAATACACCCTAATTTCATTGAAATCCGTAAATGTTCAATTATTTGATAAGCGAGCACCCCCCTTCCACCAACCTCTCGTCGAAACGAGAAAAATATAATATGTTTGAAACCTCCGTATACGAAAACATAATAATGCACCCTCATATCGATGAAATCCGTAAATGTTAAATTATATGTGAAACGAGTGCCCCTCCCACCCTCTCGTCGAAATTAAAAAATTATAATATTTTTGAAATCTCCGTATACAAAAACATAAGAATACACCCTAATTTCAATGAAATACGTAAATGTTAAATTATATCTCAATCGAGCCCCCCTCCCACTCTCGTCGAAAAACAAAATTATATTTTGATTCTCCGTATCTGGAAACATAACAATGCACCCTTATTTCAATGAAATCCGTAAATGTTAAATTATTTGTGAAACGAGTGCCCCTCCCACCTTCTTTTCGAAATAACTTATACTAATATTTTTGAAATCTTCATATACGGAAATATAACAATATACCCTTATTTCAATGAAATCCGTAAATGTTTAATTATTTGAAAACCGAGCGCCCCCCCCCCTAACCCCGCCCCCTCGTCGAAACGAGAAAACTTAATATTTTTTAAATATCCGTATCCGGAATCATAACAGTGCACCCTCATTTCAATGAAATAGTAAATGTTAAATTACTTGTCAAGTAAGCGCCCCCCACCCTATCCTTGAAATAAAAAAATATAATATTTTTGAAACTCCGTATACGATAACATAATAATGCACCCTAATTTCATTGAAATCCGTAAATGTTCAATTATTTGATAAGCGAGCACCCCCCTTCCACCAACCTCTCGTCGAAACGAGAAAAATATAATATGTTTGAAACCTCTGTATACGAAAACATAATAATGCACCCTCATATCGATGAAATCCGTAAATGTTAAATTATATGTGAAACGAGTGCCCCTCCCACCCTCTCGTCGAACTTAAAAAATTATAATATTTTTGAAATCTCCGTATACGAAAACATAATAATGCACCCCAATTTCAATGAAATCCGTAAATGTTAAATTATTTGTCATGCGAGGGACGCCCCTCACCCTGTTCTTAAAATGGAAAAATTATAATATTTTTTAAATTTCCGTATCCGGAAACATAACAGTGCACCATTATTTCAATGAAATACGTAAATGTTAAATTATATCTCAATCGAGCCCCCCTCCCACTCTCGTCGAAAAACAAAATTATATTTTGATTCTCAGTGTCTGGAAACATAACAATGCACCCTTATTTCAATGAAATCCGTAAATGTTAAATTATTTGTGAAACGAGTGCCCCTCCCACCTTCTTTTCGAAATAACTTATACTAATATTTTTGAAATCTTCATATACGGAAATATAACAATATACCCTTATTTCAATGAAATCCGTAAATGTTTAATTATTTGAAAACCGAGCGCCCCCCCCCTAACCCCGCCCCCTCGTCGAAACGAGAAAACTTAATATTTTTTAAATATCCGTATCCGGAATCATAACAGTGCACTCTCATTTCAATGAAATAGTAAATGTTAAATTACTTGTCAAGTAAGCGCCCCCCACCCTGTCCTTGAAATAAAAAAATATAATATTTTTGAAATCTTCATATACGGAAATATAACAATATACCCTTATTTCAATGAAATCCGTAAATGTTTAATTATTGAAAAACCGAGCGCCCCCCCCCCACCATGTCCATGGAACAGTGCCCCTCATTTCAATGAAATAGTAAATGTTAAATTACTTGTCAAGTAAGCGCCCCCCACCCAGTTCTTGAAAAAAAAAAATATAATATTTTTGAAATCTCCGTATACGATTACATAATAATGCACCCTAATTTCATTGAAATCCGTAAATGTTCAATTTTTTGATAAGCGAGCACCCCCCTTCCACCACCCTCTCGTCGAAATAAGAAAAATATAATATTTCTGAAATATCCGTATACGAAAACATAATAATGCACCCTAATTTCAATGAAATCCGTAAATGTTCAATTATTTGATAAGCGAGCGCTCCCCCTTCCCCCACCCTCTCGTCGAAACAAGCGCCTCCCCACCCTGTACTGGAAATAAAAAAAATTATAATACTTTTGAAATCTCCGTATACGAAAACATAATAATGCACCCTCATATCGATGAAATCCGTAAATGTTAAATTATATGTGAAACGAGCGCCCCTCCCACCTTCTTGTCGAAATAAAAAAAATTATAATATTTTTGATATCTCCGTATCTGAAAATATAAGAATGCACCCTTATTTCAATGTAATCCGGAGATGTTTAATTATTTGAAAAGCGAGCCCCCCCCCTAACCCCACTCGCTCGTCGAAACAAGAAAACTTAATATTTTTTAAATATCCGTATCCGGAAACATAACAGTGCACCCTCATTTCAATGAAATAGTAAATGTTAAATTACTTGTCAAGTAAGCGCCCCCCACCCTGTCCTTGAAATAAAAAAATATAATATTTTTGAAACCTCCGTATACGATAACATAATAATGCACCCTAATTTCATTGAAATCCGTAAATGTTCAATTATTTGATAAGCGAGCACCCCCCTTCCCCCACCCTCTCGTCGAAACGAAAAAAATATAATATGTTTGAAACCTCCGTATACGAAAACATAATAATGCACCCTCATATCGATGAAATCCGTAAATGTTAAATTATATGTGAAACGAGTGCCCCTCCCACCCTCTCGTCGAAATTAAAAAATTATAATATTTTTTAAATCTCCGTATACGAAAACATAACAGTGCACCCTGATTTCAAATAAATCCGTAAATGTTAAATTACTTGTCAAGTAAGCGCCCCCCACCCTGTCCTTGAAATAAAAAAAATATAATATTTTTGAAATCTCCGTATCCGGAAACATAACAATTCACCCTTATTTCAATGAAATCCGTAAATGCTCAATTATTTGATAAGCAAGCGACGCCCCCCACCCTGTTCTTGAAAAAAAAATTATAATATTTTTTAAATTTCCGTATCCGGAAACATAACAATGCACCATTATTTCAATGAAATACGTAAATGTTAAAATATATTTCCAACGAGCGCCCCTCCCACACTCTCGTCGAAAAAAAAAATTATAATATTTTGAAATCTCCGTATCCGGAAACATAACAATGCACCCTTATTTCAATGAAATCCATAAATGTTAAATTATTTGTGAAACGAGTGCCCCTCCCACCTTCTTGTCGAAATAAAAAAAATTATAATATTTTTGAAATCTCCGTATCCGAAAATATAAGAATGCACCCTTATTTCAATGAAATCCGTAAATGTTTAATTATTTGAAAAGCGAGGCCCCCCCCCCCCCCTAACACCACCCTCTCGTCGAAACAAGAAAACGTAATATTTTTGAAATCTTCGTATACGGAAATATAAGAATGCACCCTTATTCAAATGAAGTCAGTAAATGTTTAATTATTTAAAAAGCGAACGACCCCCCCTCTCGTCGAAATAAGAAAAATATAATATTTTTGAAATCTCCGTATACGAAAACATAAGAATACACCCTAATTTCATTGAAATCCGTAAATGTTCAATTATTTGATAAGCGAGCACCCCCCTTCCACCAACCTCTCGTCGAAACGAGAAAAATATAATATGTATATATATATACCAAAGATGTGATAGCCAACATTTCATCAAAATTGGTCAAAAGGAGGGGGCACTTTATATTATAACTTTTATACTAATTTTAACCTTTTTTTTCGATTATCTCAAAGCAGCTTTAACGATTTTCATCAAATTCGTCGTGTTTAATGAAAATTAGGTGTTCTTTAATATCAGGTAAGCTTGATTATTATTAAAATGTTCTGAGGGGGCTTAAATGGGGAAGGGGCCTTTTTTGTTTTCCTATAAAGTACCTTTGTATTTGTTTATAAGGAGAAATTATCTGTCTCTCGTTTTGCCTAAAAATAAGAAATTGCTAAATATGAGATATGATAAGTAGACATATAGAGGAGAAAAAAAGAAAAATATTTTGTGAACACATAAAACACATTGAGCCCAGGCATGCGGAGTACGCCTTTAATGAGACAGATCATTGTGTCGGTGTGAAGTTGGAAAATTGATTTGGATGTGTGCACTTAGCTATAGTTTTTATTTTATTTAAACTGTTTAGGTTTATAATCATATTTTGTGTGTTTCCTCACTTACTATGTACGTTTTAGAATTTAAAAATTTGCTTAGGTATCTTGAATGTCTGTATTTCCGGTTTCTAATTCAATTTATTTCATAAAAAATTGTCGCGGTGTGGCTTTTTTTTTTAATTTAAAAATGTTGTTGAAAAACAAACTTTTTGTTTGTTTTTTCGATTTAAAATTATTGTAGAACTCTTAAGGAGGTATAAATCTAACACCTAGTTGGTTTTCCTCCCCGAAATTAAGTACTTTTAGAAAATGATACGCCAGCGTGAAGTTGGCGTATCACTTTTTACAAGGGTTTTTTTTTTGTACCTTAATGTCCATTTTTTTTATTTTAAACTATGAGGAACTCTAAACGGGGTTAAGGTGCGGAGGGAGGTAGCACCCTCTCCAGGGTTGACCTGTAGATTGGTCCTCCTTCTTCACCACGGGAGTAGCTGAGAGGCCTGCGAACCATAATGGGGAGGTCTTAAGGACGCTATAAACCCAAGACCGTCCGTGCATGGTGAAGAACCACATCCTGTTCGAGGTGGCCCTGCTTTAACAGAACACGGCGGATCTAGACTGGGAGGTCAATAAACATCCCTGGTGTGAGGCAGCAGTAGCACCAGTACTGGCATGGAGCCGAAGGCGGTAGGAGTCGGTTGGGTCCATGACTAGACATCACCAGGCGGAGCTGGAGACCAGCAGAAAGGCTGGTGAACTGCGAGGGCAGATGGGGCTCCTTAGCCGTAGCGAAGGCAACCTATCTAGGGACCCTGGCTCCTGATTGAAGCTAGGATCCTGTTGTCCCGAGGTAACGGGGCCTTTTAGGCTGGGCCAATCACCCACCTAGGAGTAACTACACCTGATTCAAAGTAACTTAGTGAATAGCCTCGGATTTGGACAGTCTAGAAGGAAACGACATGGCGTGGATAAGGATATACGAATTGGAACCTGGAACGTGAGATCACTCACCGGCAAAGAAGTTGAAATAATCGATGAAATGATGAAATACAGGCTAGATATTCTTGGGTTAAGTGAAGTGAAAAAGAAAAGCTCTGGTGAAGTTAAGATGGATAGAGGGCACGCGCTTATTTATTCAGGAGTCCTCCCTGAGCGCAGAGCAGTGGAAGGTGTTGGCATCATCATGAAGGATGAAAAAATATGGTGGAAGGACTACTATCAAGACAAATCACCAGATAAATGGCGGATGTATGTGATGACACGAAATAGGGCAAAGGAAGCTGTCAAAAGAGCGAAGAAAAAATCATGGATCGAATTCGGAGAGAAACTGAAACAAGACCATGCAGAGAACATTAAACAATTTTGGAGGAAAATTAAGGCTTTAAGAGGATGCAAAAGCAAACCTATAAGAAATGTGAAAAATGAGCGAGGGAAGGTCGTCACAGAAGACAAAGCCATTCTAGAAGTCTGGCGGCTGTATTATAACAAACAATTCGGCAGGGATTATAATTATCCAGTGAACTCCGAAGGACAGTGGAATGAGGATGAGTTTGACGAGGTGATTGAAGAAGACGAAATATATAGAGCTATCTTGAAAATGAAGAATGGAAAAGCGCCAGGTCGAGATAATATAATAGCAGAGTTTGTGAAGTATGGTGGCCCCGAGCTAGAGAAGGCATTACAAGTTCTCTTCCAAAGAGCCTGGGACGAAAAGAGGATCCCAACTGAGTGGGAATATAATGTCATTATCCCAATCCACAAGAAAGGATCCCAGGCCGAATGCTCCAACTATCGACCCATATGCCTTTCACCTATTGTTTACAAACTATATACAACTGTCCTGGAAGGAAGACTAAGGCCCCTAGTTGAACATCTTATTGGGGAAGAGCAAGCTGGGTTTAGACCAGGGCGGCAGACCCAGGACCACATATTTTCCCTAAGAAATGTTATCCAGAAATCGTGGGACCGAGATAAAAGTTTATACTTCGCTTTCCTAGACCTTAAAGCAGCATTCGACACGGTTCCCAGACATGAAATATGGGAGGCTCTTAGAGCAAAGAACCTAGTGGACGCTATTAAATCCACTTACCAACACCCAAAGGGAGTTGTTCGGTTGAACGGGGTGGAATCTGGTCTCTTCAACATAACAAGGGGGGTCAAACAAGGAGATAGTTTAAGCCCATTGTTATTCCTAATCTATATTGATGAAGTGGCGGTTATATGTAAAAGAAGAACAGAAAGGACGTTCCTTGGGAGAAGAAACCTTCGTCCAGTAGTGATACAGCTTCTACTCTATGCTGATGACGTTGTTCTTATCACTGATTCAGTTGAAAAGTTACAGCAAGCAGTGAGTGAATGGTACGAAGAACTTCGCCGAAAGGGGATGGAGATCAATACCAGCAAAAGCAAGGTGCTACAAGTTGGAAGACGGATCGAAGACCTACATGTGCATTGCAATTGAGAAGAGCTGGAAGTGGTCACGGACTTCAACTACTTAGGAACAGTCATAGAAAGATCTGGGAAAGTGGACTCAGAAATATCGAACAGAATAAGTAAAGCTAATGCTGTCTACTACCAGATCTGCAACACTGTTGTAGGAAAGCGAGAGGTAACTAAGGACGTCAAGCTCCATGTATTTAAATCGGTGTACCTTCCAATACTTTTGTACGGCGCAGAAAGCTGGGTATCGACAGACAAGCAGGAGAGCAGAGTCACTGCTGCTGAAATGAAATTTTTACGCAGAATCGCCGGTAGGACTAAAAGGGACCATGTTCGAAATGAAAGAATACGACAGGAACTCGAGATCGCCCCATTGAAAGAGGTTCTGCAAACCCGCCAATTGAAATGGTTCGGCCATGTAGTTAGGATGGAGGAACATAGGGACCCACTAAAGACGATGGACTATGTTCCGGATGGCAGAAGACCTAGAGGACGCCCAAGAATGTCCTATCTCGAATATATTGATAGACTTTGCAGAGGAAGAGGCAAAGATCTCCGACAGGCCAGGAATCTGGTAAGGAACAGAGAGGAGTGGAATTCCTGGCTATGCACTCCCCAACGCTGAAAGGCACGAAGGGGATAAGCGAAAGAAGAAGAAGAAGAAGAAGGAACTCTAAACTATTCAGTAGGAAACCAGAACTCTCAAAGTTTTTGAGTTTCCACCAAATGATTTTTCAACTTCACACCGACGCGCTGAGCGGGTCTCCATGCATTTCACTCCCCACGCTAAGGCCTGCAGGCCACTCTTCGCCGCTGACCGCTTCAACTCCTCATAACCTTCACCAACTATTTATTCATGTTTTATTTATTTTTTATGATTCTTCAATGATGATGATGATTTATTTTTTTATGATTATTTCAATAAATTAAAATGCTAGATTACCGATTACAATAAGAGATTACGTGATATAAGAAGGTAATTATGTACAGTAATATAATAATGTTAATACTTTATATACATTTTTTTAATTTAATTAATTTTTAATAAGTAATATTTTTTTAAATTAATAAATACTAAAAAATAGCGAAATAAAACAGTGAATATCACCAGAAAAACAGAGGATTATCGCTCAGAGCGGCAAAATATGTCCTTCAGACCCTTGGCGGTAGCCGAGGGAGGGATAAGGAACAGAAAAAAAAAATACCAGGTAAAAAGGGGTGAGCCGGGCTTCCCCGAACGCCCGACCCAGATGACAGGCAGCTATCGGGGCGACACAAATATTTCCGCGATAGAGATACCCCTGCACCCTAGCGGCCGCTAGATCTATTTATTAAGTCGCCGTGGATCCGCTAGGATGTGCCTCAGTCACGATAACTTATCTCTTGTGAAGCTGAGGACGGTAAATAAGTAAAACGAGTTATCTCGTCATTAGCTTGTGGGGACTGACTTTATTTCGCGATATACCTCGTCTAGAGCCAAGAAAGGGTTAACGCTGTTTCTCGCTCAATATTGACTTATTGGGCACAGGTTTGGGGATCAGAAGAATTTGTAGAGGTTGAAAAGGTATTAAGGTTCTTTATAAGGAAGTTTTTTGCTTTGCCGCCGTTTACTCCAATTTACATCCTGCACCTTGAAACTGGCTTAGAATCAATTTATTTCTATACTTTGTAAGGACAAAGTAGACAATTACGCAAGGTTTTAAGTATGGATTTCCCTAGGTTCCCCCGATTAGTTGCTGAAGAGGTTATTAAAAAAAATGTTTTCTGGGTTCATAATTGGATGGTTTTGGGTGAGAAAACTGGTATCTCCATTAGTTTTGTTGAGGATGAGAGAGAGTGTTTTTTTTTCTAAATTTGTAGGTATAACTATACTTGTGTACTACTAAAGAAAGGATTGGGATCGTGAAAAACTTTCACTGCCGGTTTTCAACGGAATTACATGTTTTGGGTTCCCCTGAGTCCAAATAACCAACCACGTTGAGCCTACGCATGCGGAGTACGCCTTTAATGACAGACCATTTGTTACTGTAAAAATTATTTTAAGCTAAGAAATAAGTTAGCTTGCAATTCTCAGAACAAACAAAAATGATTTAATGACCAAACTTTCTCAACAATAATGAATTATTTCAACAGTACACATAAATAATGCCAAATGATAATTTAGACCAAATTTAATATGATAATAGACAATATGAGCCAAAACCAGGAATTTAGAATTAATAATACCATAAACATCCTCCCTCCCTTTGTAGCGGCGGCTATAAGCCAGAAGGCAGGAGAGGAAGAAGCTTGGTAACCGGACGCCTGATGATCCCTTCGCTGGTCTTCCCATCCAGGACTCGCGTCCTCCCGTCGGCTCCAGGATATACCGCCACAATCCTTCCAGGCTTCCATACACCTCGTCGCTCTTTGGGTTCTGTTAGATAGATCAGCTGGTTGATCTTGATCTCTTCGGTCTTCCCGAACCAACGTGATGACTTTATTTGGCTCGGTAGGTATTCTTTCAGCCATCTGCTCCAGAAGTTGTCCGCTAATTACTGAGCTAGCTGCCATCTTTTACGCAGGCCAAAGTTCTCATCATTGGGGGCCCATCGAGGCAAGCCATTGCTAGATCCAAGGAGGAAATGGTTTGGTGTCAAAGCCTCAGGATCTTCTGGATCATCTGATACCGTGGTTATTGGTCTACTGTTTATCAGGTACTCAGCCTCCACCAACAGTGTGTTTAGAGCATCTTCTCCCGGAGCTTGACATTTCAGGGTATGCGTCAAGGACTTCTTAACCGAGCGGATTAATCTCTCCCAGCTTCCTCCCATGTGAGGTGCCGCAGGGGGCAAGAAGTTCCATTCTATTTTATGGCTACTAAGTTCTTGCGCCATAGTGTCCTGGTCCATCCTTTTCAAACAGTCCTTGATTATTTTTTCTGCTCCACGGAAATTGGTTCCATTGTCTGACCACATCTTCTCGGGATATCCTCTTCTTGCAGACATCCTTCTTATTGCTAGGAGGGTTCCCTCCGTGGTAAGATCTCGGATGAGCTCTAGATGGATAGCTTTAGTAGTCATGCATGAAAACAAAGCTATACATAACGTTTCTCCTTTGAACGCTTCACTGTCACCATCAGTGGTCCGAAATAATCCAGTCCAACATTTGTGAAAGGACGAGCATAATGATGAAGTCTCTCGATAGGGAGGGGACCCATAGGCTGTTGAAACGGCTTCGACCGCTCCTTTGCGCATAGAAGGCAACGATGCCAAAAACGCCTTACTGCTCGACGAAGACCTAAAATCCAATAAATTTGTCGTGGCTCATTCATCACATACTCCTGCCCTTGATATTTGTCAATTAGAAGTTTACGAAACGATTGCGTGAATCTAGGATGACGGGGTGCTTTGAGTCGTAAGGAACATCGATAACCTTTCCAATTAGCCCTCTAACGCGTAAGACACTCTGGTCGTCTAAGAAGGGACAGAGACGATAAATCTTACTACTATAATGCACCGCTTTTCCATCCTTCAAACAAGTTATTTCTTGAGAGAAATGGAGCAGCTGAAGATGTTTCCACCAGAACACTTCCGCCGAACGTCCTTCAACAGGTAACAAATGAAATTTTGCGGAAAAGCTCTGAGATTTACATCCTAAGAGACATTTCTTCATATTTTCAATAAATCTCAGGGTCCAAGCTGATGCTCTAATTAATCGAGAAAAGTTCGAAAAACGGTTGATGTCTCGTAAAAATTCAAACCCCGGTTGAGAAGAAAGAACTAAATTCATCCGCTCTAGCTCACACAAATTTCCAGCGTCCATTTCGGTGCCAAAAGGGGAAATTGGCCACGTTTCTTCTCCACCTTGAAGAAATTTTGGACCCTTAAACCACTGGTTTAATTCTTTGTTGCCCAATCAGCTGGAATTAATGTACCTGGCACCCACCTCCATCGCTCAGGATTTGTTAGCCTTGCTATTTCACCTACTCGATGTGCGACAAACATCTTGTAACGAGCGTCACAGTTACGAACCCAATGGAGGACAGTTCTCGAATCGCTCCAAAAGAACTGTTTATTGAAATGAATCCCAGACTCCCTAATCAAAAACGTTGCAAGCCTAGCTCCTAAGAAAGCCGCTTGAAGCTCAAGACGGGGTACGGAAAGTTGTTTAAGAGGAGCCACCCGAGATTTTGATGCCATTAAACAAACTGATGAGATATCTCCCTGAATTATTTTAATGTAGCAAGTAGCTGCAAATGCCCGGTCACTTGCGTTGCAAGAAGTGTGCAAGTGAATTTCATTCGCGTTCGTTAAAAGTGGGGAAAATGACGGTTTATTTTTAATTTTTCTACTGTTTCAATTTCTTGAAACCAATCCTCCCATCTCACTCCGATTTTTTCGCTAACCTCGTCGTCCCAATCGATTTTAGATCTTCAAATATCTTGAACTAATAATTTAGCCTTAATGGTCCACCAAGATAGGAAACCCCAGGGGTCAAAAATGGACAAATTTTTTAAAAATTCACGTTTCGTGATTCGTCTAACATGACATATGATTTCGGGACGAATACGCTTTCGGTCAAATTTAAATACAAAGCAATCGTGATGGGGAATATAACGGAGCCCAAGAACCTTTTCTATGCTACTCGGTTCTAGATGAACGTCTTCAGCACTCTTTAACATGATTTTCAAAGATTCAAGAACGTTAGTGGAATTGGAAAACCAACGGACCATCTCGAAACCCCCACTAGCATGAATTAAGATTACTTCTTTGATTAACTTTATCCTTGATTTGATCCTCTTCCCTTATCCTTATCTTGAGGAACATATCCCTGATATCTCCCCCAAATGCTATTTTTCCCTTGCGGAAACGCAATATAATCCCTGGGATTGAGTTATAAAGGTCAGGCCCTCTGAGCAGTTGATCGTTTAAACTAATTTTCGCCGACGCGTCAAACACAACTCGTATCTTACCGGGTTTGTTCTGATTGAAGACAGCTAGATGTGGAAGGTACCATATTCTTCCAGATATACGACCATTTTCAATTCCGTTTAATTTTTGCGCACAACCTTTCGAAATATAGTCAGCCATTTTATTTGTATACTGTTTTGCGAATTTCGCGTCTTTAGACATTTTATTTTCGACGCAATAAAACCGTCGAAGAGCGCTTGCACAGCTATCGACTGCATGATTTTGCTCATACTTCCACAATAAGCCTAGTTCACATTGTTCACCTACGAGTTTGGCCGTTTTATTCAAAATTGCTAGAGCTTTTTTATCATCCATCGATAGAGATTTATTAAAATTATCTTCAATCTCAAAACAGCTATCACTATTGAAATTTTCGGCTACTAGCTGCTGTAAGTTTTCGTCAGATTTTTGAACCTGGCATAAATGCAGGGGGTGACAAATGACCGATTGTCAGCCCTTCCGTGAAGGACCCAACCCAATTTTGTCTTGCTAATCCCGAGACCATTCCAAGACTATCGCCGACTTTTACAGGTCTCTATAATGCTCCAGTGGTCTTGGCCAATTAATAATTTTGGAGCTTCATCACGAAAATTAATGGGAATATATTTTATTTGAGGCCACGAATTATCTAATTGTTTTAGGTTAATTTGTTGTCTTGGCAATGATAAATTATTAACAGTTCGAACACCTGTGAGGTTATAAACCTAACTTTTTTTATTTATTCACCCAATAGATAAATCAACCTCCTCTGAATCATTTTCTGATCTTGTTTCCCCTTGCATCCACTGAATACATAAAGGAGACCTTTTCCCCTTTAACCCTAAAGACTTTGCCAGCTTGCTGTTCTCTTGAGACATGTCATAAGTGATATGGTTATTGATATATTAAATCAATCCAGAGGTATCACTGAAGATATTCCAAAAGATTTCAGATCCGAAAACGTCCGAATCGTTGAATGAGATATCATAGTTAGGAATGCGTGAACGGGAGTGCCGTTTGATTAAGTGTCCCCTCTTCCAGGTGCAATGTTTTCAATCGCTAATACTCTTCTATTCAAACTGTATACGTTCAACCGAGTACGCTTCTGGATAAAAATGGATTTGTCAATATGTGAACAATTGTTTATTTGCCTCAGTTTTCAGTTTTCTTTCAGCGAAGAGAGTGAAATATTTATCATCATCATAATTGTCATTTATTTAAAATTTGCTATGGACAAATACGTCTTTTCCTACTGCGATCTATGCTGATGAATAAGAATTCGTCGCTAGAGCAGGCGTTACCAGCATTAATTCCAGGGGTGGAAGGTGTGCCCTTATTTACAATTATTTCGGAAATAAAAAAAAGATTTGTTAGACATTTTAATAAATGCTTTAAGGAAGCGTCATACAATGAGGACGTTGTTTGAAGAAAAAACAGTAAATGGTTGTAAAACAACTTTATCGTGCCCTTTGTATCGATGGGTTGGGAGACCGACCATGAACCTGGTTCTAGAAATTTGGGGGGGGGGGGGGGGAGACCAACCAAAGATTTTTCTGAATGTAGTAAGAAATCTCGAAGAGCAATGAACGAAAATGTATTCAATTTTATGTTGGTGTTATCTGACCCATACATCAGTAACTTGAGGCCTAATTTGTAAAAAAAGAAAATACTTCTGGTTGTCGATGCGCCAGATTAAATTTTAGAAGAGTAATATCCCATCATAAATATGTATATAAATGAATGATTTATTGGTGTACCAAGTGAAACCCATCTACAATTGTATTGTTTATGTTAGAAAAAGAGTATTAATTTTATTTTCGTAGTTATTTTTGTATACACACACATATATATATATATATATATATATATATATATATATATATATATATATACTTAATTTTAGTTCAAATTCTGTTGGTTCCTATAATATTTATTACGATCCAAGTAAAATCAAAATTTTATTTTTAATAGTGCGTATATTTTTACCCTGTAACCCTTAAAATGAAATATTACAGCTTTGAAAGTGGTATAAAACGATTCAGCGACCCAAAAAACCATGGAATGTTTATATACAATCGTCATTTGTGACCGGTTAAGGGTTTTGTCCCTAAATTGGTCATTTTGAACCACTGTGCGCCTGTAGATAACGCATTTAGACAGTGTTAAATTAAAATGTAATAACAAAAAAATTTATTAGATAAAGGTTTTAACTAGCTAAAGAGCTTTACATCTTTTGGAATCAATACAAAACTAAATAATCAAATATTTTATTCAGGTGTCATTAAAATACAAAATACAGAAAACTATAAAATGCGGCTTTATTAGAATTTAACAAAGATTAATTGACTTAATCTGAGGCCGCTTAATACATTATTATATCGTACAATTTACCAAATTACAGTGTTCTAGCAGTGGACTGTAAATTTTTATTTGAACAAACTTTTTTAAACTCTTAATTATAGAATTAAATCTAAACTCACCTGGAGAGAAAGTCACTTCTTTGTGGTTCAGTTCTTAGGGTGATTAAGAAAAATGGGTGAGGATTTGGATTAGATTTTCTAGGATTTATTTGAACCTTTTAAAGATGATCGTGACATTCTATATCCGCTTCTCCAGGCAAAAATCAGAGATTGTACCCAGCTTCATCGAACAATTAAAAGAATTAGAAACCAGGTCCTACTATCGCTTCACGAACGATAGAAGCCAAGTCACTTCCTAGACTGAACTTTAAAATGTGGCGGATAAAATAAGTCTAAGTGTCCCGAGAGAGAGCTGCACCTCCCGGACTATCAATATACTGATTTTAAATTTATAATTTCATACAGTTCAATCTAATGACATCAGCGAAACGAATTCACGGTCTTAGAAAAATATTATACAAGAGATAATCCCGTATCTTTCCCTGGACCTTTAATGTTGTAATTCTCCATCAATATATCTTACACTGCTAAGGCACGTCAGTTTCTGAGGTCTATAAACTTCTTTCCCCAACTCAAAAATTGATTTGTGCCAGGTTAGCTCAATGGTAAAAGCTCTGCAACCCTATACAGAGAGCCGAGTTCGATTCCTGGCTGTGACCAATCCTTTCTCTTCAAATAAAATTATTATAATAAAATAAAAGACAAAATAAGAGTGTGGAATTATAAACAGAAGTTAGTTCCTAAATAATTAGGTGTACCTGGATTTCTGGAATTGGAGGGAAACATTACATCCCAAATAAAAAATATTAGCCAAGAAGCTAATAATATGCATCATTTTTAGAAACACTGATGTTGAATTAAGGGACTAAGGAATTTTATGTTATAGAAAAGACGGATTTTTAACCAAAAAAATTTATAATTACAAAAAGAATACAATCTTAAAAGTTGTGCAAGTGCACATGATTCTGAATATATTTTTTTACAATAGTCTGTATTTAACATATGTGTTAAAAGGAACCTCACATTATCATAAACTCGATCGATAATAGATTTTTCAACATACCTTGAGGAGTGTAACGACTCAACAAAATAATTAAACTCGATTATCGCGTACCTAGCTCCAGTGATCTGCCGTTAGCTTGGAACACCTCTCCTACCTTCTTTTCCCGGTCTTCTTAAGTTGCTTCACGTCGTGAGTCTTTCTTATAATCTGCATGCGGAAGAGGCATTTCTACAGAATAATGTATACTTGCTGAATCGATTGCTACTCTCTTCCCATCTTCATATACATCCCATGAACTACTTTGCGTTCTCTAATTTCGATTTGAATCTTCCAACCTTAGCTTTTGCCCTTTAAGATCTTCTTTCTCTCCTTCTAGACATTGGTAAAAGCCTGGAATTCCTCCCACCTTACCAGAGGTATCAATGACGGGTCTAATATGTTTAGTGCTACCCCCTTTAACTACGGACCTATGCGGAGAATAATACCCGTTGCCCTTGTACCCTTTTGGTACTTCTAATTGCACCAATCAATATATTCTTAGTACACCAAGGAACAACACATTTACTGGAAATTACTATTTTATTTATTCCACATAAAGTCAACGATTTTCATATATTTTAACAGGTATTTTTCAACACTCACTAATTAAAACAGATGATTTTTATAATTTATAAATAATTGACAGTGTTGCCATACGGTTGCACAAATTAAGAAAAAAAATATTTACACCATTTTTTACTATATTAATATTATACTAGTTATTTTCTAATAACATAATTAATAATATTTTACAAATAGAATGTTACTAGCTAGGGTGCCCGGTAGTTGTGTGGTAGTTTTAATGACAGAAAAACTTTAAAATTAAAGGAAATATAGAACAAAATTAGCACTTTCTTCAAAATTCGTTTGTAACTTGGTATCAATATTCTGCAGACTTGAGATCTGCAGAGTCCGCCCAAATAAGGAACCCTGTATAATTTACAGGGGGTTGAAAATGGTAAATGAACAATTAATTTTGCTGCAACTTAGTCGAGTTATGCATCGTTTGATGGTTTCTGTGATTCTGAATCCTATAAGCCTATTCCAAGTAGACAGAAGATAATAAGTTATTAGAGTATTGTTGAAAAATCTGGTATCTTAGTTATATTATTATAAAATTATATTTCGAGTAAAACTTAATCACTGACTACTATGATGGTCCTATTTGATCCAGAAGTATAGAAACTACCGAAGATTCATAGAAACTATTTTTTAAGACCTTTCTTCTATTTCAACCTCCCTTAAGATATCCCCCCGTAATTTGAACGGTTTCTGCATATCTAGAATCTTACTACTATAACAAAGTGAAATCCAAAATTTCTTAAAGGCATAATTTTTTCATCATATTTCTTTTTATCCTGAACTATGAGCGGTGATAAAATCTTATTAAAAACATGTATATTTGGAGTCAATTCATCATTTTGTCAACTGGAATGCTCTTCATACATAGTAATAAAACCATTTTTCATAACTACATACAATAAGAACACTTCAAACTTGTTATTTTCGGTTTATAATCAGTCTATTCAGCTCTTCTTTTTTGTTTTATGTCTGTTTTTATTCGCTCACTCATATTGCATTAAATTTACTTAAGTATATGTTAGATATTGATTAAATGTAATGTGTTAATCAATTAACCTTCTTATCAGAAAATTAATTTTGTAAAGTATCCAGTCGGTTTTCTCATTGATTGCAAATATGTAAAATCATTAATTTATTTTAAAAGAAAAGGTGAAACTAATTATTTTCGCTTGATTTTTTAGTAATTTAAAAAGAACAGCTGACAAAATATATAACCTTTACAAATATAACGGAATGAATGAACAATAAACATTAAGTGAAACACACCCTAGCGCTTCCTGGTGGTCTGCAGCTCGAACTAAATTTTTCATTCATAAACTCGTATGTCATTCTCAGGTAGGCTAATTAAATGTTGCGAGAGCCTTAAAATTCCAGTCCTTTTCTCTTCAATTTCACACCCTTAAGAGAAAAACGGAAACCTTCTCCGTTATGGGACCTACAGTTACACGCTGACATAAATCTCTTAATCGTATGTGGAGTCGTTTCTGAGCCTTTTCGGCACGCACATTGTACACTTTGCTTTATAATATATATTGATTAAATATAAATAACTTTTAAAAAGTTTATATAAAAATTTATATACATGGGCAACACTGCTACATCGACATACATGGGCAACACTGCTACACCCTTTAACAGTTCCTTCTGCTGTCAGCTCTTTAAAAACTTGACCATATTTCTACTCCAAAATGTTATCCTTAGCCACATCTATCATTTCCTTTTTGTGTTTGATTGAGCATGATCCTGGATATAGGAAATTTCTAATTTTCTTAAATCAGTTACATGAAAACCTGCTGTTAACAAACACATATTACTCATAAACTGTGAATAATCGCTACCCATCCTATTCATCAATGTCCACCCTAACACAGTCTCGATAGCCACTAAACCACAACTTAAAACCTCCCTTCTACCAGTTAAGATATGTTCAGCAATATCGGCTCCAATCAGAATATCAATTGGCCCTGATCTAGCATCTGAAAGCGAAAAACCTTTTTGTTGCATTTCTTCTATCCATGGGCCTACTGCTGGTGCTGTTGGAGGTATTGCATTACATATATTCTCTGAATCTAATACTTCCAAATTCACAGAACTATCATTTGTTAAACTACAAATTTCCATAATGTAACATTTGTGAACATTAAAATGAGTTTGTTTGCCTCCAAATAACACATAAGTAATTCTCTCTTTTCGGAATGGAGATCAATTCATGAGTTTCGCTACTCTTTGAGTCACGTAGGACCTTTGCGATCCTGAATCAATGCATCCTGTGGTGCAGTGGTTAGCATACCGCGCCTGTCCCGGTAGAAGACCCGGGTTCGACTCCCGGCAGAGCCCAATCTTTTCTCTTCAAAAAATAAATTATTTAATATGCTTTTATAGAAATCAAAAATGTAAAAATGTTGACCTATCTGCTATTGAGATTATTTTCCTTATCTGTTCAACATCACTGCAAAAATAGTGGTCAGGTCAGAGAATTGGATTTACCAATCTATAAATTAATTCCTGGAAGATTAAACGTTCCTCAAAATTATCGCCTTCAATTAAAGACTCTCAAAGGATACAAGTATGCTCAACACGAATATTATCAATATGAAATGCATTTTTGCGATTTCTTATTGATTGTATGATCTGTTCACAGTCTGCTACATCAATGATCCTAACCCTCGCAAAATAGTCTTTCGCCCCCTGAGTGTGTGTTTGCATTAAAATAGGACTGTAACCTATCTCACTTACATTATTAATAGAAAGATTGTTACTGATATATCTGTTAAAGAATTAAGTTGTTATTAATAGTTTTGACTTCTAGTTTATTTATTAATTAACCATATGTTTTTATAAAACCATATGTTTTCATTAATTCAGTTGTTACAATGGAGGTTACCTGTGTGCTTGAATAAAATTGTTTATTTCAAATAATGTTAAATTATTATTTAGTATAGGAATACTTCAGTGGCGACGAGTTTCAAGAATCCACTATGCCATCAAAAGGAGTGATAAAACTTGAGAAGGAGAAAGACATTATTGTGAATCAAGTAAGACAAATATTTTCTTCTATTGAGAGAGGCTTGAAGACAAAAGCTGAGGTAGAGCGGAAGCTGACCCGTTTGGAAGCCCTCAGTGAACAGTTGAGCAACATACTGACAGATCTGCAGCGTGCATCAGATAACTTTGATGACCTGAGAGGCACCATCGAAGATGAAGTGGACATAGCACTCGCTACCCTGCTCACTATGAAGATGGACTTCGAGAAGGCAGAGCAGCCGACACCTCCGGTAGGGGCTCCCAATTCTCAACAAGGTGGCGTGAGTACACATTTTATCCCCTTGCAAGGTAATGAAAACATTACTAATTTTATAAGAAGATTAGAAACTCATATGGTTCTGAGGGGCATTACTGATGATTCTGTTAAAACCTACACCCTCATGAGTGGGCTACCACCAGACGTACACCAAAAGGTGTATGATTTATGCTCTCCAGACAACCCACTTAAAAAATCATATGAGGAGTTAGTAAACACACTTTCAACACATTTCGATCCTAAGCCTAGTACATGGGCAATGCAACATAAATTCCTCTCACGTACGCAAGAGTCTAATGAGAGTGTGAATGATTTTGCCTCGGAGTTAAAACGTCTTTCAGCTGATTGTAAGTTTAATTGTGAGTGTGGTAAAACAGTAGCAGATTTGTTTCTTTCTGTTCAGTTTGTCCGAGGTCTGAGAGAAGATTATATTAAGACAAAACTATTGCAGGAAAGGGATACACATTCTTTCAAAGAAATTGTAAATAACGCCCAGTTATTAGAATTATCTTTAACTGATTCTAAGGTCTTGACTCAACCTAAATTAGAATTAAATACTTATAAATTAATAAAATCAGAGGTTAAAAGTAAATCAGCTGTTCCATTAAACAGTAGGAACTGTTATAGATGTGGAAGCAGTTCACACTTAGCTAATCGGTGTCAGTTTAAAAACACAGAATGCAGATGCTGTAAGAAAACAGGGCATTTAGCAAGGGTTTTTAGGTCAAGGGGGAAAGTTCAAAAGCAAGTTGAAGAGTGTCATTCTGATAGTGAATCTTATTCTGAGATAAATAAAATTCTATGCAGTTCAAACGACAAAATAGAATTGAATCTTAAAATAGAAAATACTGATATTACAATGGAATTAGACACAGGCGCTGCATTATCGGCTATTTCATATCAGCAGTTTAAAAGAATGGGGCTTAAAAATAGAATACTTAAAACTGATACAAAAATGAAAACTTATACGGGGGAAGTAATTAAGCCAAAAGGTGTTGTTTACGTTAACTGCAGTTACAAAAATCAAATGTTTCGTGGAAGGTTATTTTTAATTGATGATGAGGTAGATCCAATTTTCGGTCGTGAATGGTTACGGGAAATAAGACTGGATTGGGCTGAAATTAAGGCGTTAAATTTAAATTTGTCAAACAATAATTTAGAGGATTTGCTATATGAATATGAGGATGTTTTTAAAGCTGAAGTTGGATTAATACCAAACGTGAAGGGGCATTTCAAACTAAAACCAGGTTCTAAACCTATTTATTGCAAACCAAGGGTGGTTCCTTTTGCCCTCAGAGATAAAGTTGGCAAAGAAATAGATAGATTAGAAGCTCGAGGATCTATCACCCGCGTTGATCACTCACCGTGGGGAACACCGGTCGTTCCCGTCCTGAAACCATCAGGGGAAGTCCGACTTTGTGCCGATTACAAAGTCACGCTTAACAAATGCATTGAAGATGAGCATTATCCGATACCCCGGATCGAGGACATATTTGCACAAATGAATGGGGGAAAACTATTCACAACCCTGGACATACGGGAGGCTTACCTTAACTTAGAAATGGATGAAGAAAGTTCTATGATGCAAACTCTAAGCACTCCGAAGGGTCTTTACAAAGTCAATAGACTCATGTTTGGTGTGAAAAATGCTCCGTTAATTTGGCAAAAACAAATGGATAACATGCTTCATGGGATTAAAGGGGTCCAATGCTTTTACGATGATATAATCATTCAAGGGGGAAATTACGAGGAAGCTTTTCAAAGATTAAAAGAAGTTTTGGAAGTAATTAGGCAGAACGGCTTGCGCCTTAACAAAGAAAAGTGTAAATTCTTTCAAAAAAGTATTAATTACTTGGGTCATACAATTGATGAGCATGGACTGCATAAAACCAAAGAAAAGACAGAAGCACTGAAAAATTCTAAGCCCCCTTCAAACATAGGTGAACTCCGAACATTTTTAGGATTCGTTAATTATTACAATAGATTTATTCCGCATCTTGCTACACTTTTGACTCCTCTTTATAAATTATTGAAACAAAATACAAAATTTCTATGGAACAAGAATTGTGAAAATGCGTTTCAGCAAGTAAAGTCTGAAATCATGAGTGAAAAGGTCCTCTGCCATTACGATCCTTCGTTACCAATCATTCTAGCCACAGATGCATCACCTGTCGGTCTTGGGGCCGTCCTTTCACATCGATTAAGAGATGGAAGTGAGAGACCAATTGCCTTCGCATCTCGTACACTAACAAAAAGTGAAGAGCGCTATAGCCTAATCGATAAAGAGGCAACTGCAATATTTTGGGGTCTTAAGAAATTTATGCACTATTGTTACGGTCATAAATTCATAATCGTCACAGATCATAAACCTCTAATCTCAATTTTTAACCCTTCAAAAACACTCCCAACTCTCTCTGCACAACGAATGTTCCACTACGCACATTTTCTATCAGGTTTTGATTATATAATTGAATATAGGGGTACTAAAGAACATGTTAATGCTGATTATTTTTCCCGTTTCCCCCTTGCATTGGCCAAAACAGACAATAACCTTGACCAATATGCAAAATTTCAGCTGAACCAAATTTCAGTGCTGCCTATATGCAAAAAAGTTATCTCGGAAGAAACAAAAAAGGATGCTGAACTAAGTAATATTCTAAAAAACCTTTACAGTGGAGAAAGCGTTGAAAAGTTTGGTTTTCATGACAACGAGCTATCTCTTCAAGATGGATGTTTGCTCAAGGGTCCAAGGGTCCTCATACCGAAAGCATTGCAGAAGAGAGTTCTACATGAATTACACACTGGACACTTAGGTATGTCAAAGATGAAGGGTTTGGCACGTTCGTATTGTTATTGGAAAAACATTGACAAGGACATTGAAGATTTGGTGAAGAAATGTATGAATTGTTGCATGAATCGAAATAATCCAGCAAAAGTTCCTCTTCACCCCTGGGAGGAAGCGACAGGCCCTTGGCAAAGAATTCATATAGATTTTGCAGAACCAGAGTCAGGGAAATACTTCTTAATAGTTGTTGATTCGTTTTCTAAATGGGTCGAGGTTTTCCCTAGCAAGACAACTACGGCCAGTTGGTGTATATCTAAACTGAGGGGATTATTTTCAACTTTTGGTCTCCCATACGTAATAGTAAGTGATAATGGACGGCAATTCCTTTCTCGGGAGTTCAAAGATTTTCTAAAAAATCATTGCATTACTCATAAGACGACAGCACCGTATCATCCTGCGACAAATGGCCAAGTAGAACGGTTTGTACAAACAATAAAGAAATCTCTTCTGGCTATGGCAGAAGAAGCCGGAGATGAACTTTCAAAAGTTTCACAACTTTTAACCCAACTACGGAAAGCTCCAAACTCAACGGGGAGGTGCTCATATGAGTTAATGTTTGGCAGAAATATTCGTACTAAAATTGACCTGATGAATGAAGGGTCTCAAGAGAAAGTAGAAAAGAAAGAAATAGAAGGTGTGCGCTCGCTGAAGATAGAAGACAGAGTTCAGGCGCGATCATACTCCATGAAGAAGAGGAAGTGGGAATTCGGCAATATCATTCAGCGGGACGGTGTTCTACACTACTCGGTTAAAATGGACAACGGACAGATATGGAGAAGACATATAGATCAGCTCCTACCATCAAAATTTAGTGGGGAGGACTGATATATCTGTTAAAGAATTAAGTTGTTATTAATAGTTTTGACTTCTAGTTTATTTATTAATTAACCATATGTTTTTATAAAACCATATGTTTTCATTAATTCAGTTGTTACAATGGAGGTTACCTGTGTGCTTTAATAAAATTGTTTATTTCAAATAATGTTAAATTATTATTTAGTATAGGAATACTTCAGTTACCTTCCGTTTTGGTTTCCTGAGTAGCCTTTTCTTTTTTCTTTCTTCGCTCTGGACACAGCAGAGCTAAATGTCTCCCATCACAAACAACACATTTTAAGAATTTCCTACATTTTTGTTTAATGTGGCCTCTACGCAAATACCTAAAACAACAACCTTTGCTTCTTAAGATGGTTTTTGTTTATTCCAAAGAATAATCTCGGGCCTTGTAACATTTTTCACTAGAGTGGCGACCTAGGAAAAATACACAATAAGCTCTAGCTTGTTGTCTTACAAATCCTAGTAGCTGTAACTGGTCTCTTGCTAGATTCTAAATTTTTCATTTCTATATTTGAAGAGGAACTTTTATTTTCACCTGTTATATAAAGCTTCGATAACCTTAACCTTTCCTCTCCTTCCACTTTTTCTCTTAAGAAATCCATCAGTTTTTCTAATGTTCGACATTCTGACCTGTTAGTTTTCCTATCCCATTCTCTTAATATCATATCTGGAAGTGCTGACTCTACAAACGGTCTTTACATGCATTGATACTTATATTTTCTAACTCCCAAGGTTTCTAGAGAACGTAATTTAGTTTCTAAGCTATCATAAAGTTCTCTGAGAGATAGCATATCGTCTTTAGCCCTTGATAAGATCCGATTAAATAACTGTGTTAAATAACCGTAACTCCGGTTAAATAACTGTATTAAATAACCGTAATGGAACGGTATCTAAAACCAGACAAGTTTGAAGTTGAACTTAATTCAAGCACGGCTACTTCCCAATGGTTACATTGGAAACGAATCTTTGAAGCTTTCTTAGACAGTATTCTTGCAGACAAAGCGGCCAAAGTGGAAACTGCAGTCGAAGTGGACAAGTTAGCACTACTCAACAATCACGTAAGTCACTATGTTTATCAGTTGATTAATGAATGTCAGACGTATAACGAGGCTATTCAAAAACTCGATTCTCTCTAAAACAAGCCTAAAAATGAAATATTTGCTAGGCACTGTCTTGCTACGCGTAGGCAACGTTCTGATGAAAATGTAGACCAATATCTACAGGCGTTGCGTCTTTTGGCAAAGGACTGCAACTTTAAAAGTGTTTCATCGGAGATTAATCGGGATGAATACATTCGCGATGCTTTTATCAGCGGTCTAACATCGAACTGTATCAGGCAGCGTTTGCTGGAACAGGTTTCTCTCGATCTGGAAGAGGCCTACTCTAAGGCGAGGTCACTCGAGTCGGCGAGTCTCTATTCTGAAACGTATCAGTCTTCGGTATCTCACCTCGCTTCATCCGTATCTCAGCCGATCCCAGACTCCCATTCATCGGATAACGTAGTTGCTGCGGTAAGCCAAAAATGTTATTTCTGCGGGCAAAACAAACATTCCAGAAACCAGTGTCCGGCACGAGACGCGGAGTGTAGGAGCTGCGGCAAGCGTGGGCACTACGCTAAAGTCTGTAGGTCAGCAAAAACCAAAAGATCAACGATTGCATCTATCTGTGCTACTTCCGTTAAGAGTCTCGCAAAGTCCACGGTCAAACTCACAGTGAACGACAGCATTTCTGCCGAGGCCTTGATCGATACCGGAAGCTCCGAAAGTTTTCTAAACTCTGATTTTGTTCGAAAACATAAATTAAATACCTACCCGACTCATGGCCAAGTTTCAATGGCATCTTCATCCTTTTCAACATCTATCAGATCGTACTGTATTGTGAAACTCAATATTCTCGGTACAATTTACGATAATATTACGCTGATATTATAATTGGGCATGATGTTTTAAGTCGACATTCTAATTTATCCATAACCTTCGGAGGGGAGAAGCCATCTCTTCAAGTTTGTTCCGTGACTTGCGCTAACGTCACACCTGCCTCATTATTCGAATACTTATCTCCGAACTGTAAACCCGTTTCTATAAAGTCAAGAAGACATTCTCAGGAGTACGAAACATTCATTAAATCAGAAATCACTAAATTACTCTCTGACGGGGTTATCGAGAAAAGCAATTCTCCTTGGCGAGCACAGGTCCTAGTCGTCAACAACAAACTGAAAAGGCGTATGGTAATCGATTATTCCCAAACGATAAATAAATATACTATGCTAGACGCATATCCATTACCATCGATTGAGAAAATAGTTTCGGACTTAGCTAAGTATAAGGTGTTCAGTACTATTGATCTTCGAAGTGCCTATCACCAAATCCCGATTCGAAAAGAAGATAAACAATATACCGCATTTGAGACAGCCGGTAGACTTTATAAATTCTGCAGAATACCCTTCGGTGTGACAAATGGTGTAGCTTGTTTTCAGCGAAAAATGGATGAGATTATTGATAAGCACAAGTTGCGGGGAACAAAAGCATATTTGGACGATGTGACCGTTGGGGGAGAGAATGAAGAGGAGCACGATAAAAATTTAGAAAGGTTCATGGAAGTTGCTAAGTTATATAACCTCTCTATAAATGAAGAAAAATCAAAATTTCGTCAGAAGTCCATAAAATTGTTAGGTTGTTGTATCGAAAACAATACACTGAAACCAGATCCTCATAGGTTAAAACCGTTAATGAATTTACCCATTCCAGATACAAATAAATCCTTAAAACGTGCAATTGGAATGTTCTCTTATTATTCAAGATGGATTCCTCGTTTCTCTGAAAAAATACATCAGTTGAACTCTTGCAAAATATTCCCTCTCGGTCCTGAATTAATCGAAGACTTCGAAAAATTAAAGACGCGTGTTGCTAACGCATTTGTTGTGAACGTAGAAGAAGATATGCCATTTATCGTCGAAACTGGCGCATCTGATTATGCGATTGCTGCCATTCTCACGCAAAATAAAAGCCATTCTCGATTTCATAAATCTCAAAGTAGTCTCATTAAGGCTACATCACCATTTGAAAGACTTAGTTTGGATTTTAAAGGACCATTGCCGTCAGAATCTCGAAACAAATATATCCTGACTGTTGTGGATGAATACTCTAGATATCCATTTGCTATCCCTTGTTCTAATATATCTTCTGGTTCCGTTATTCAAGCATTAAACCATGTTTTCAGTATGTTTGGATGCCCTTCTTATATTCACACATCACATCTCTACGAAGGTCGACAAGGACCAAGCGGCTGCCTTCATACTTGAAGGATTATGTTTTAGAATAAAGCGGGGAAGAATGTCATAGTATGATTTAAATATTCAGTGTTTTGTATTTTAACATGTGTTTAAAATGTTCAATTATTTACTTTCTATTCATTGTAAAAGATGTGAATTTCTTTAGCTAATTGAAGCCTTACTCAAGTAAAAGGTTTTGTTATTACAATAACTCCCTGACATAACATTCAATTAATAATTCGTGTATACCGAATTGTTGTTTTAACAATTCGATAGCCTTATAATAATTCCCTGGAGAAGGAGGAAAACTTTCTACTAATTGTCTAGCTGGAGACCCATCCACAGTTGCCTGAATTAAATATTGAAATTTGTGAGCCACCGGCACCTCCACATTCTCATGAATAGGCTCAAACTGGGCCCAAACATTAATATAGTTTTTTATACTACCATTTGGTAATCTTACATAATTTTTATAACTAGAACTTACGATTTCTTGGTTATCCGTCGTCTTATGTTGCCCTTTTATGTCTACATTATGTTGCGCTTGTAAATAATTTTCTCTATAAGATTCCGCAAAGTCAAAATCGTTCTCTACTTCCTTTTCCTCTAAATTTAAATCAAATATTAGGTCTCGAATAGCATCATCTACCTAAAATAACCTCTCAGCTTTATCTTTTAACTGTTTGAAGTATAATTGTATTTCCTGCTTATTCTCACCATCTAAAACATCATTGAGTTTATTCAAAGTAGAAGAAAAAGTTCTCCTTACCTGTTTTCTTTCAAGCTTTAATGATATAAATTTACGTTTCTTTTCTGTTAAATCCATCTTTTCTTCTCGATTAGATTAAATAAAAATTCCTTTCTACAAAAGTCCCCAAAAGGGATGCCAAATGTTGAATAAGTGTCCCGAGAGAGAGCTGCACCTCCCGGACTATCAATATACTGATTTTAAATTTATAATTTCATACAGTTCAATCTAATGACATCAGCGAAACGAATTCACGGTCTTAGAAAAATATTATACAGGAGATAATCCCGTATCTTTCCCTGGACCTTTAATGTTGTAATTCTCCATCAATATATCTTACACTGCTAAGGCACGTCAGTTTCTGAGGACTATAAACTTCTTTCCCCAACTCAAAAATTGATTTGTGCCAGGTTAGCTCAATGGTAAAAGCTCTGCAACTCTATACAGAGAACCGAGTTCGATTCCTGGCTGTGACCAATCCTTTCTCTTCAAATAAAATTATTATAATAAAATAAAAGACAAAATAAGAGTGTGGAATTATAAACAGAAGTTAGTTCCTAAATAATTAGGTGTACCTGGATTTCTGGAATTGGAGGGAAACATTACATCCCAAGTAAAAAATATTAGCCAAGAAGCTAATAATATGCATCATTTTTAGAAACACTGATGTTGAATTAAGGGACTAAGGAATGTTATTTTATAGAAAAGACGAATTTTTAACCAGCAAAATTTATAATTACAGAAAGAAAAAAATCTTGAAAGTTGTGCAAGTACACATGATTCTGAATAATTTTTTTACAATAGTCTGTATTTAACATACATATGTGTTAAAAGGAACCTCACATTATCATAAACTCAATCGATAATAGATTTCTCAACAACTGACGTTTCTTCTATTAGCTCGTATTTATAGAATAAGTATGAAAGATCTTGAGCCTAGTTCGATATTATTGTCCATCGGTCATCCACAGTACTACTTGAAATGCAAGATTAGGTATTTGATACTGAAAAAAGTAGATGAGTGAACAAAGCTTGTACGAAATAATTTGCCAATACGAAAGATTGGATACCAGTAGAAAGTACTGTCATTACGAATAGAAGTAACTTCTATTCGTTATGACAAGTGTTTACCCCCTACCTGTGATTTTTTAAATAGGTAACCTGCTACTAAGTTACGTTACCATATACCTGTTACAAAATAACAGGTCTAGTTATTCTGGGCCATCCCTACCTCACCTACCTTCATAACCTTCATTGTTGGGGTTATGGGACAGAAGTTTCAGTTTGTTGCTGAAATTCTTATACCATTAAGTTATCTTTCTTTCGTCAGTTTGCTTTTATAAAGCCTAAAGAAATGGTTAATAGTTACATTTTTACATTAAAATTTAGGGTGGCTAATGAAATGAGGTAAGAAAAATCATAGATATTAAGAAAAGATTGTAAATTCTATTGTTTATCATGGCAACCCTTCAATAGTTTTTCTGTAGTTACATTTTAGTTTTTTTATTCATGCATAATATATTACATTAATATTAAACTTCTTAGTGCAGTTTTGGTCAATTATTTATGTAAAGTGTTATAGTTTTTACTTATTAATAGAAGCAAAGATCCTCAAGTATATTTTTTTTCCATACAAAATATTTTTATATTTTAAAGTTGTAAGAATTCACATTCAGTTATTGACATTTTTAGGAAACCAAGTGGGTTCAACAAGCCTGTGATCATGAGTTAATTGTGAAGTAGTTACTTTTACATTTAAGACCTTTGCTAGTGACTCCTAAGTGATGTTCCGGTTTTTTTAGCTGTGCGTAGTTTTATGTAAAGTAAATTATTGAATGAGAAATGGAGACAACCAATGTTCACAATGGACAACATCGCAAAGTTATTACTGCCCCATCTTTAAAACGAGGAAAAGATGAAATCACACCTCTTGGTGAAAAGGTATATCCTATTTAGATGCATCTAAATTTAAGCACTGTCAATATTTATATGTGATGAATTCTAAATGTAAGCTCTGTTGGTATTTACATCTAACTCTTAATTAAGTCAGACTTAACACTTCCAACACTGACATCTCCTTACTCAGGTATGGTCAACGCTTACAATATTTCATGTTCCTAACTTTTATTTGTGATTTCATTTTTTAAAAAGACTTCTTTTCCTTTTAATTTTAATCTGCCTCCTTGGCTGCCTTATAATTTTTGTTTTTTTATTTTTATTAGATCACGCATTTGGAAATTTCCTAAAATTAGTTACTTTGAAAAATTTTTAAGAACTGCAAAGGGTAAATAACCTTCCTTCATGCTATGTTTGGGGGTGGTCTATTTTGGAAGGTTATGTGACTATTATAAGTGAACTACCATCTTTTCCATACATCATGCCATAAAAATCAATTTGTACCCTTTTCATTGAAAATTAGTAAAAGTATTAAAAACTGGTTTTGCTTTTGTTTTCTGGTTATCTGATTAAGAACTTTTCCTTTTTCATATTTCCTAAGAGTAATAAATCATTTTATAGTCTCATCATTTGAGCTATTAGATGCAGATAAATAATAGTGCAGATGAATTCTGCACTATTATTGTAATGATTAATTAACTCATTGCTGGGTATATTAACTTGATACTTTTACAAAATTGGATAGATATGCTTGAGATTGCTATTCTTTACCTAGAAAGTAAGCTGTAATTACTCACCAATGACACCATAAGAGAATTTTCTCTCAAGTATAGAATATTTGAAATCTTCAGTTTTGAAATTAATTGTTTAACATTCAAAGACTCAAATCATACCGTTGAAATGTTTTTCTTATTAATGAATATTAATTGCCTGATGTACCTAATGCCTGATTTTTATATTTTTAAAATTTATTTTATTTAACCTCTCTCTCAAGTTAATTGAAATAATTACTGCAGATAATATTAGCTATATTAAGTTCTGTTTTATTTTTACTCCTGATGTTAATTTTCAGTAAGATAAGGAGTAGTTTAAATAAAAGGGTATCAAAGCATCTGATTAGTCCTTGAGAACAGTATAGGAAGGGGAAGGTAGGAAGGAGACAAATAATAAGTGGTTAAAAAACAGTATGGTGAAATGACATTCAGGGTCAGCAGCAGTTTCTGTTTTACCATCTTCTGCTCTGAGACCTCACTTACATAGAGCTTCATTTATGTTTCCTAACTATTATTTCCTTAGCTGTAAATACTAACTCATAATGTAGGTTGACTTTAACATTTTCAGACTGACTTTGTTTTAAGTAACAATTGCTGGTTAGGGTTAACAGAATATTTATCTCTATATCCCTATACCCTTTTAATCATTAAATTAAAAAAACTGTATGATTTTATTCATAAGTATTAAACAAAAAAAGGTGTACATACAAAACAAAAAATACATTTTCAGTTTCTGATTTTGTAATATTGAAGTAACTTTTAATCATTCCATGGAAATGCTAAGATTGTTTTGATTTGTTGCTTAGAACCTTTAAATTTTCAAAAATCCCAGTGTAATACGTAGGTGGTAGGTATCCCCTATCCAAACTTTATTACTGATATTCTCGCCGCCTTTAACTCCTACCATCCACGTCTTTGTTTCACTATTGAATTGGAAACCAATATTACCCTTCCATTCCTAGATATTTCCATTACCAGAAACCCGGACAATTCCATATCCACTAATTGGTACACCAAACCCACTTATTCTGGCCGACTCCTAAACTATTTTTCCCAACATCCACATCACCAAAAAATCAATGTCGCAAAAAACCTTATCCACCGCAGCCTGACATTGTCCGATCCACAATTTCATTGTCATAACAAAATCCGCCTGAAAAACATATTAAAATCTAAAGATTTTCCCGAGCTCTTAATAAAAACACATCAATAACAGTGCTAAAACCCAAAATCTCAAAGACCCAGTACCACTCCTAGACAAGTGTAATGTAGTTTATCATATCCAGTGCTCCATGCTTAATTGCAACAGTTGCTATATCGGTGAAACCTAAAATTATTTTATAAAACGAATTTATCAACATAAATACAGTATTTCCACCCGTAATTCGTCTACGTCTAAATTAGCAGAACATGCCATTGCCCACAACCATTCCTTCGACTTTGAGAACCCCTCCATATTAGCTACTGTACCTAACCACGATAAACGACTCCTCTCAGAATCCATTTTCATCCATCTGGAAAAAAATAACCCTGTAAATCATAAAACAGATAAAGAGATAATTCCATCCACTTATTCTAACATCTTCCGCATCCTCAAATCCTAGTTTTGATTTCATAGGTACCTGCAATTATCTCTGTACCTCTTGTATTATTATTATCTTTTTGTATTGTATACTTCTTTCTGTATATTTTCCAATTTTTTATGCATTGTTACATTATGTATTATCTCATTTTTATGTTATTATTGAGAGTTATATCCAGACATAACTATTTGTATACAGTACCATCTATTTTGTTAGTTTTTAAAATTTTTGTTCACTCAGTTGTCATGTGCCTTTCACTTCAAAGGCGTTGGATTTCCCCGTCATAAACCTTTTAAGTCGGCAAACTAACCCCCTACCAATACCTCTCACCTTATTTTTACCATTAGTCTTAGTATCCACCTGGACTCAGTAGGTAAATATCAGATTCTATTTTATCTTGTTAACCTGCCACTTATTTTAATATTCATGTATGCACCATCTTTTATATTATTATCAGTTCTGTAATGTATCCATTTATTGTCACCCTCTAGCATAGATACTCATATATTTGTTTTCTTTTAGACCTGATGAAGATCCACAAGTTGGATCGAAACGTTGGCTTACCACAATAAAATCATTGTAAACTGAAAATCCTGACTATCATTTAACCTATCGATAAAGGGGGGGGGGTACAAATAAAAAAAGCTCTTTCTCTGTAACATATGTCATTTAAGATAATTAGGATTGATTTCAATGCTTTCAAATCTATTCTCAATTGCTCAGTAGAAGTAAAAACTAAGTTGGATATGCATGTAACTTTCTCGCACCAATTTAGCCATTCCTTAAACCAGAAATATTTCTTTTAATCACTTCTTCTGCAACCAATTACGTCAGAAGACATCCATCCAGATCTAGAATCTTCAATATGTATTTAATATGTTTGTAATTTAATATTTATGTAATTGTAATTAAAATGTAAAATCACGAAAGTTTTGGCCTGTATTTGTATCGTGTAATTTAGAGTATTTCTCGACAGTTTAAATATTTTTTAAAGAAGATCTGATCGGCACTTTATCCGCTTTCAATAGCCCCAAACTTACTCCCATATCTAATAATTGATGTAGAAACAGACTTCAAAATTTTATTATTTGCTAAAAGAGTAATATTTTTATTTAGAAATAGAGTACTCCAAACACTGTAAAGACCTAGTAAAGCATAGCAGGCCATTTGATTAAAGCGAAAGATAAGTGTCAAACAGCTTCATTTGTAATTACTGGAATTGATCATTTATCAAAAAAATTATTAATTATTAGTTCTAGAAGAAATTCTAGGAAACTTTTAGGAGTGAACTTGTAGAACTCATACATAATTCCATTTAGGCCTAGTGCTTTACCATTTTTACTTACAAATTTATGCTTGCACCCCCAGCACTACACTGCATTTCTTACACCAGCAACCATTTTTAAAAATAATGTGTATCCCTAAAAAAGAAAGTGTATCTCCTATTTTTACTTTCACTCACCTACATATGAGACGTTTGGTTTCAAAACCGGCTACATCCATTTTCAACAATTTTTCAGGACTGATCAAAAAAAGATCAATTAAAAAATTAATCACTTTAACAATTCTTTTTTGTTCTTTTTCGTCATTTTGCTAACAATTACCTTCAAACAAAATTTTTGACAACTTTTTATCACATTGGAAAAAATGGATGTAACCGGTTTTGAAACCAAACGCCTCATATGTAAAGGAAAGTATTTCAAAATTTTCGACTTCCGGTTTTCAACGGTAAACACGTTTAGGAGTCCCCGGAGTCCAAATAACCAAGTCCTGCGTAATGGTCTGTGTGTGCGTGCGTGTGTGTGTCTGTCTGTGTGTATGTGGACAGACTAGTTCAAAAACCTTACGAAGCTGGAATTTGGTATATTTATAAGTGATTCGATGTGACAGCAAAAATTTCATTAAAGTTGGCTAAATGTAGGGGGAACTTTATTTAATAAGTTTTGTCTCATGCTTACTCATTTGTTTGTCTCATGGTTTATGTATTGTCTCATGCCCGCAATGTGACTGCCAACATTTCATCAAAATTTATTAAACGGAGGGGGCACTTTATTAATAAATTTAGTCTCATTTTTACTTTTTTTCCCACCGATTTTCTCAAAAATGGCTGTAATGATTTTGATTAAACTCGTCATGTTTAATGAGAATCAAGTATTCTTTAATATCGGGTAAGTTTTAGAACCATCGGAATGTTCTGAGGGGACTTAAATGGGGATGGGGACTTTCCTACAAAGTACCTTTGTTTTTTTTCATATGGCGAAATAAACTGTTTCTCGTTATGCCTCAAAATAAGAATTGGCTAAATATGAAAAAAATCAAGTAAACATATACAGGAGAAAAAGGAAAAATATTCTGACAATTGATAGAATAGGTTGGGCCCACGCATGTGCAGTACGCCTTTAATGACAAACCATTATTTATAAGTAAAGATGTTCTGTTTATGGGAAAGAGTTGTCAACGTTTTTTGAAACATTAATATTTAAAGGAAATTATTTGATTCCATGGTAACTAAATTTTGTTTTCAACAAATAAATAGAGAATTATAAAATGAGACGCGATGGAGTATTGAGTCTTGTGCTTGCATTGCGGAATTGTCACAAGTCAAAACAATAATAATATTGAAGAGTCTAGAGCTGGAATTTCACTCCTCTCACAATATGTAATTAGCTCATCTGTGTATGAAGGACGGATTAATGAATGAAAAAAGTTAGTTGAGAAAGGAAGCCAGCTAGCGCTAACTATAGTCCATTCATAAGGATATCGTTCATTAATTCGGCCTGTTATGTTTAAATAATTAGTTTTTCCTTTCAATTTTTAAATAAGGCCATTACA
Source organism: Aelia acuminata (assembly GCA_911387785.2). Classification (NCBI taxonomy): domain Eukaryota; kingdom Metazoa; phylum Arthropoda; class Insecta; order Hemiptera; family Pentatomidae; genus Aelia; species Aelia acuminata. The sequence continues at coordinate 109,887,001 of OU426979.1, read as the reverse complement.
TCCCTGCAAAGAATTGAAAATAAACGTAAACAAAACCAACTGGATTCCTAAACAAATTAAGTTTCTCATAAGAATAAGAATTGATCGAAAATTGTCTTTAATAAATAAACAGTAAATTTACTGTACAACCCAGCGTAAATAAAGGTTTATGAGGTAATTTCGTCTGTGAAGTAAATAATATTAATTGTAATAGAAATAAGGTTTTGAATATTTTATTTTTTAATATTGTCACCCCAATACTTAAGTGTGTGGTAATTAATCAAACTACGTACTATTTTCATCATGTATTTTGTACAATAAATAATCTTAAAAGTCCCAACTACAAAGGGGGGGTACCATAACTCATAAATTAATTGGGGCCACTAATATACTCGCTACTAGGGGCTACTATCCTACTCGAACACTACTCCTGTACTCTATACTACTCCTGGCCCGTCGGTGCCAGCCTCACTCTGCCTGTCCCAGACTTCGACAGCCCATCTCAGACTTAGCCTCAGCTCCAGCCTGCCCCCCTCAGACTGCCTGGCTCCGACTGCCTGACTGTGGCTAACTGCTCCTCTCAGACTGCCCCCTCTACTCGCCTGGGCCAGCCTCTTCTAGGATTTCCCTCTCTCTCTCAGGGTCTCCTAGGTTCATTGGCCATCTTAGCTTTTCCATGTGACAATATAAGAGCCCTGGCCTCTAAGAAAGAGAATTTTCATTTTATGGAATTCATTAAGAAATTTGATATTATTTTTTTAGCTGAAACTTTTGTATTATCAGAAAATTTTTACTTTCACTTACCTATATATAGTAAGGGAAAGTATTGCGATCGTGAAAAATTTCGACTTCCGGTTTTCAACGGAAATACACGTTTTGGGGTCCCCTGATTCCAAATAACGAAGTCCCCAGAAATTGTCTGTGTGTGTGTCTGTGAACAGACTAGCTCAAAAACTATAAGCCGTACAAAACTGAAATTGGGTATTTGGTGTATATATATGCCCGCGACGTGACAGCAAAAATTTCATCAAAATTGGTCAAACGGCGGGGGTGCTTTATTTAAAGAATTTTGTCTATGTTTTCGTTTTTCTCGATTTTCTCAAAAACGGCTCTAACGATATTGATCAAACTTGGTATTTGGTGTATTTATATACCCGCGATGTGTCAGTAAAAATTTCATCAAAATTGATCAATTAGAGGGGACACTTTACTTAATAAATGTTGTCCCATTTTCACGTGTTTTTTTTTTATTTACGCAAAAACGGCTCTAAGGATATCGATCAAACGTGGCATTTGGTGTATTTATATGCCCGCGATGTGACAGTAAAAATTTCATCAAAGTTGATCTATTAGAGGGGTCACTTTATGTAATAAATGTTGTCCCATTTTCACGTGTTTTTTTTATTTACTCAAAAACGGCTGTAACGATTTTGATCAAACTTGGTATTTGGTGTCTGTATATGCCCGCAATGCAACAGCCGAAATTTCATAAAAATTGGTCCAACGGAGGGGGCACTTTACTTAATAAATGTTCCAAATTTTGCTATACAGATACTCTATAGCTTATGAAGATACACAAACATAAGTATATAAATGTGCAAAAATGTGTGAAGTTGAGGAATGGCGTTTACATATTATTAAAACAAGTCTATTGCTAATCTAAATAGGTTCGTAAGTGAAAGTTGTGTGTTGCGCGCATCGCACCAGATTTACTGTTTGAGAATATTTTTTCTGATTTTAAAATTCATTGGAGGCCAGCAATTAAACAGTTTCACTATGGTAGAGCGAGTTGCGGGCTATTGTGCGGAATTAAATTAAATATCTATCCATGTAGGGCTAAATTTCAATTTATCGATAACTACGTGGTCATAAACCTAAATATCGACAACGACTTCATTCGCTTAATGCCATTATATTTGAACGATTGGGAAAAAGATTTTTCGGCATTAGAAGATTTATTTATTAACAATAAAATCGAAAAGACGTTTATTTTAACAGATTTTAAAGCACACATTGGTGACCTTCAGATTATAAGCAGCGCATTATTAGATTATTATCCATTAACATCTAATAGAATATCAAAAGATAAAAAAATAAGACACTAGAGGCAAAAAATTATTAAAGTTCTTAGATAATAATGTTCTGGTAGTATTGAATGGGAGAACGCGAGGTGACGAAAATGGCGCTTTAACTTTTATATCTCCGAGAGGTGACTCAGTAATTGATCTGTTTAAAGTATTATCGTTTGTTTAAAGTATGTGGAGCAATTCCAGGTTCAGCTAAAAATAAAGACAGGTGAAAGAAGAGAAAACTATATGCCCCTCTCACCAAAGCTAATTTGGACTGAAGAACATGGGGATTTGTATACTATTAAATTAGAAAAAATAGCTGAGGATTTAGAATTGGACAGCTATTTTGAACCGGACTGTAGCTCTGAAGCGATAATATCCTGTATAAGAGCGGCATCAGGCAATCGATCGCGAAAACCTTGCAGCGCTGCCCGCAATAATTGGTTCGACTGGGAATGCAGAAAAGCAAGAAAAAGGTCATTCGCCCTTTTAAATGTATTGAAAAAACTAGATCCGAGGCTGTCAAAATTATTTATCTTCAGGCTAATTCTGAATACAAAAGTGTCTGAGGAATTAAAAAGAAGAATTTTTTTATGAATATAATACAGAGATTAAAGGAAGCTAGTGACACGAAAGAACTATGGAAAACAATAAATTATCTCAAAAAACGGAAATTTGTATGCGGGTCTAATGTAAAATCAGAAGATTTAGTTAACTATTTTAAACAACTGATTATACCATCCCCCACCTGTGGACCGATCCTCTTCGCTGAACCGTATATATAAGACGTTGAATTGGACAAAGTGATAACAATAAATGAAATAAAAACAGTTCTCGACAAATGTAAATACGGCAAACAACCAGGGTTAGATCGGGTATCATATGCATTTTATAAAAAAGCACCTCCAAATTTTTATCATAAATTACATACATTTTTTAATCAGATTTAGGAAAAGGAGAAACTTCCGAACAATTTTAAAGAAGCAATTATATTTCCGATTTTTAAAAAATCTGGTGCGTGCGCGCATCACACAACTTTCACTTACCAACTTACTAAGATTAGAAATTGACGTGTTTTGCTAAATATCATTTCCCAAAGTCACACATTTTTCTACATTCATATCTTATTTTTGTCAATCGTTAAAGCCGTTTTTGAGTAAATAAAAAAACCCGTGAAAATGATACAAAATTTATTAAGTAAATTCCCCCCTCCCGTAGATCAATTTTGATGAAATTTTTACAGTCATATCTCGGGCATATAAATACATCAAATACCAAGTTTGATCAAAATCGTTCAAACCGTTTTTGAGTAAATAAAAAAAAACACGTGAAAATGATACAAAATTTATTAAGTAAAGTCCCCCCTCCGGTTGATCAATTGTGATGAAATGTTGGTTATCACATCTTTGGCATATAAATACATCAAATACCAAGTTTGATCAAAATCGTTAAAACCGTTTTTGAGTAAATAAAAAAAAACACGTGAAAATGATACAAAATTTATTAAGTAAAGTCCCCCCTCCGGTTGATCAATTGTGATGAAATGTTGGTTATCACATCTTTGGCATATAAATACATCAAATACCAAGTTTGATCAAAATCGTTAAAACCGTTTTTGAGTAAATAAAAAAAAAAACATGTGAAAATGATACAAAATTTATTAAGTAAAGTCCCCCCTCCGGTTGATCAATTTTGATGAAATTTTTACAGTCATATTTCAGGCATATAAATAGATCAAATACTCAGTTTAATCAAAATCGTTTGAGCCGTTTTTGAGAAAATCGAAAAAAAATTAAAAAGTTATTAAATAAAGTACCCAGGAATTTTGATGAAATTTTTGCTGTCACAATCGCGGGCACACCCCTACACTAAATACCCAATTTCAGGTTCGCACGGTTTATAGTTTTTGAGCTAGTCTGTTCACACACACACACACCATTTCGCGGGACTTGGTTAATTGGACTCAGGGGACACCAAAACGTGTATTTCCGTTGAAAACCGGAAGTCGAATTTTTTCACGATCGCAATACTTCCACTTACTATATATTTCATATATAGGTAAGTGAAAGTAAAAAGGAGATTTAAACAATGTCAGCAGTTATAGAGGAATATCTCTTCTTAATAGTCTATCAAAAATATTCACAGGGGTCCTCTAAGAACGGCTCGTAAAATGGTCTACTGGCTTATTACATAAAAATCAAGCAGGCAGGATTCAGGCCCGGGTACTCCACATATGACAACTTATTCACCCTTAATGGTCTCATAAATCTAAAATTTAACTAAAATCAAGAAGTATTTCTGTTTTTTATAGATTTTAAATCCGTATTTGACCGAGTTGATAGGAGAGCACTATTCTACAAATGCCATGATGGTACTATCCAATGGTAGATAAAAGAGTTGTAAAAACTCTAAAATTGTAGGTTTAATAGTGGTAGCCACGGCTCTAAGGGTAGAAGCTAATTATCGGTGATGGAAATTGGATGAGGCCAAAAATAGGGGGTAGGTGCGGGATTAATATTAAAAATCGGTGTAACCGCTCTGACCCACCCCCTTAACCCTATTTTCGGGCTACAGATATCATACTTCGAAAGCATACAAATTGAACGAGAGCGGAGTGTTAGGCAGTCTAAAAATTGCAAATTAAATCGAAAGAGTAGAAAGGACTAATTAGATCGAAATATTAAAAAAAAAAAAAAATATCGAGCGTAGTCCTCGGCTCCAAGGGTAGATGCTAACTATCGGTGATGGAAATTGGAACTACAACTACCCCCTATTTTTGGCCTCATCCAATTTCCATCACCGATAGTTAGCTTCTACCCTTGAAGCCTTGGCTGCGCTCGATTTTTTTTTTTTTTTTATTATTAAGATTCAAGTAGTCCTTTTTACTCTTTCGATCTAATTGGGAATTTTTATACTGCCTAACACTCCGTTCTCGTTCAATTTGTATGCTTTCTAGGTATGATAACTCAAGCCAGAAAATAGGGTTAAGGGGGTGGGTAAGAGCGGTTACACCGATTTTTAATATTATTCCAGCACCTACCCCCTATTTTTGGTCTCATCCAATTTCCATCACCGATAATTAGCTTCTACCCTTAGAGCCGTGGCTACGCTCGATTTTTTTTTTTTTTTTTATTATTAAGATTCAAGTAGTCCTTTTTACTCTTTCGATCTAATTGGCAATTTTTATACTGCCTAACACTCAGTATAATGATATGATAACTCAAGCCAGAAAATAGGGTTAAGGGGGTGGGTAAGAGCGGTTACACCGATTTTTTCAACATATATATAATATATATGTATATATATATATATATATATATATATATATATATATATAATATATATATGTATATATATATATATATAATATATATATGTATATATATATATATATATATATATATAATATATATGTATATATATATATATATATATATATATATATATATATATATATATATATAAAACGTAAGATAAATGTACATTATACATATAAAAAGATTCCTTTTAAAATTCAGAAAAGTTTTTACAGTTTTACAAACTGTAGTAACTACTGGGGGTACAAACCAGTTTTGGTACTACCATGAATTTATCAACAAAAATATTCTCAAAAATCTATATGACGTGACGAACCTTAGAGTGTGGACAAAAGAAGGGTTGTCTGAAAACTTCAATTCTTATTTCGGCTTAAGGCAGGGATGTTTATTGAGTCCTCTGCTTTTTTCGCTTTTTATTAACGATTTGGTAGAATGTGTTGAGGGCGGAATACTCATCGCCGGAAAAAGGCTGAATATTTTGATGTATGCTGATGACGTTGTATTAATTGCATGCCACGGCCTAATTTGGCAAGAAATGATTTGTAAAATAGAAGATTATTGTAGAACGTGGAATTACGAAATAAATCTAGATAAGTCCAAAATAATGGTATGTTGTAAAAAACATAAAAAGTCAAGGAAAAAAAGGTACTTGAAGGAAATCCAATAGAAACTGTAAACGTTTACAAATATTTAGGTATCAATATACCCCATAATAGAAATCAATAGATCAATAGAAATCCATACCGTTTGTCCGAAATTCTCCAAATTTTGTTCAGTGGTTCTTTGATATCAGGTGCGAACACCTATCCATATTATAATTGCATAACTTCAGCCGATCTTCAGCTGAATTCTTTATTGTTATAAAAATCGTAATGATCTCGCTTTACAATGGTTTTTTTACGAAATCGACCGTTTCATTAGAAAAATGATATGTTTATGTAAAATTTGATATGATTATTTGATATGTTTATGGTAGTATTTTGCCAATCGAGGAGACTGGAGAAAGTGAGAGAGGGGCTGGAGCCCCTCAGCGATTTTCTTTGCGGCAACTGTGTGATTAATTGTGCAACTTGTGATGGTTTGAAAGGTGTTGGAGGTGTTAAATATACACATTAACGCATCGCACACATTAACACCTTAACACATAACACTTAAATAATTAAGTTAAAAGTCAGTTCATACTGGTTAATGTAATTCAACCAATTATTTTTTCAGTCAGTTCAAATATTTTTTTAATTATTTAAGATATCTGTACTTAAGTTTCCTTTATAATTATATAAAAATGTTCAACTTTTCTTTTATAGAAATAGCTATTAAGTTTATTCTTCTTGATGAAGAAGATAATATTATCAAAACAAGAAGAATATATTGCAACAATATAATAATTATTATAAATAAATTACTGAATTAATTTATTAAATATTAAATAGTTTTATATAAGTAACAGCTAATATGTAATCAAAATTGGTTAAACGAAGGAGGAACTTTATTTCATTAATTTTGTATAACTTTCAAGATTGTTACAAACTTAAAATTTGATGGGGGGGGGGGGGGGGTTACTACGAATAATTTTTTTTTTCCTTTCAGATTTTTTTTTTTAAATAATCAGAAACAGTTTATTTAAAATATGAAAATGTAATTAACAAATTATTTCAATTTAAAAAAAAATTAAATTGTATGGGAAAGGAATCTTACTAAATTACATTTCAGTAATATATTCTTCGGTATTTAAGAAATTTATTTTCGTTTTTAGAATAAACCGTTCTTCGTACTTTTTATCTGACAAACGAATACCGCAATCAATCGCAATCGCATACCGCATACCAAAAAAGCCGCTCTACGAGAGCAGAGGGTGGCAAAGGTATCGTATTGTAAAATAAAACACTTTTATAAGTACTATAAAAAGCCCCCATTATATTACAGTAGATTAGAATTTTAAAAAAAAAAATCCGTGAATGTTAATTTACTGCGAGACTCCCTCCCACCGTCGAAATAAAATGTTTTTAATATTTTTGAAATCTACGTTTCCGGAAACATAGGAATGCAACCTCATTTCAATGAAATCCGTAGATGTTAAATTTACTGGTACTGCGAGACCACCTCCCACCGTCGAAATTAAGATTTTATAATATTGTTAAAATCTAAGTATCTGGAAACATAAGCATGGACCCTCATTTCAGGGAAAACCCGTAGATGTTAAATTACTAAAACTGAATATATCGAAATTAAAAATGCAATTTTTTTTCGAATTTCAAACATCCGGAAACAAAGAATGCATCTTCATTTCAATGAAATCCGTATATTATTTGTTATGCAGCCTCCCCCCCCCCCCCCCGGTCGAAATAAAAAATATATAATATTTTTGAAATCTACGTATCCGAAAACATATATATATTAAAACTTACGCGATAAATCGAACTTGGGGTCGACTTAAGGGTTATCTAAGGTGCTGATTATGGAAATGTAATCGATTTTGAGATTCCGCCGTCAGGTATCGATTTATTACTACTTACACGATATAATCGATCTTGGGGTCGAATTTAGAGTTATCTGAGGTACTGATTATACAAATGAAATAGATTTTGAGATTCTGCCGTCATGTATCACTTTATTACGACTTACGCGATGTTATCGATCTTAGGGTCGACTTTTGGGTTATTTGAAGTGTTGATTATGGAAATTGTATCGATTTTGAGATCCCGCTATCAGGTATCGATTTATTACTACTTACACGATATAATCGATCTTGGGGTCTACGTTAGGGTCATCTGAGGTGCTGATATCATTTTCATAATCAGCACCTCAGATAACCCTGAATTCGACCCCAAGATCGATTTATCGCGTAAGTTTTAATAAATCGATAACTGAATGCGCAATCTCAAAATCGATATCATTTTCATAACCAGCACCTCAGATAACCCTATTGTCGACTCCAAGATCGATTATATCGCGTAAGTAGTAATAAATCGATACCTTACCTTGAATTCCAAGGTCCAAGGTCCAAAATTTCCATAATCAGCACCTCAGATAACTCATAAGTCGACCCCAAGATCGATTTATCGCGTAAGTTTTGATAAATCGATAACTGACGGCGCAATCTCAAAATCGATATCATTTTCATGATCAGCACCTCAGATAACCCCAAAGTCGACCCCAAGATCGATTATATCGCGCAAGTTTTAATAAATCGATACCTGTTGGCGGTATCTCAAAATCGATATTATTTTAATAATCAGCACATCAGATAACCGTAATAAAATATAGCCGACACCAAGATCGATTATATCGCGTACAATGCAATACAATACAATAAGGCTTAACGGACCCGAAGGCCCGACGCCGACACCACCAATCGGTCCCTACATACCTCCATCCACCTACCACCGTCCAATCCCAAATTCACAAGATCTGCTTTCACCGAATCTTCCCACCTTCGCCTAGGCCTACCCCTCGGCCGTTTTCCAGCAAAGCGGTTATCAATCTTTTAGGAATTCGTTCACTACTAAGACTCGTCATTTTGCATGCCTACTTTAGCCGACGCGCAGTTATAGACTCGATTACATTTGCCGGGTAAAGCTCACGCAATTCCGCATTGTGTAGCCGTCTAAATTCTTCTGTTGACTCATTTTTCTTCGGCCCGAATATTCTATGCAGCACTTTATTTTCAAACACCTAAGGCGTTTCTCATCCCTTACTGTAAGCGGCCATGTTTCACAACCGTAAAGAACAGTCGGAAGAATTATAGTTTTGTAAATCCTAATTTTTAAATTTCGGGATAAAAGGCGTGACCCAAGTAATTTTGCAACCGAGAAATAACAAGCATTTCCCGCCTTTAATCTAGCCTTAATTTCCTCTTCGATTTCGTTTTTTCTAGTTACAGTAGATCCTAAATATCTAAATTTTTCAACGGCTTCGAATATTTCCTCTTCTACTTCAATATCGCCAAAATTTTCACCGTTTCTACAACTAACCATATATTTTGTTTTTTCCGTATTTATTTCTAGCCCTACTTCTTTTCCGGCCTCCATCAATGCTTTTGTATTTAGTTCTATCGTTTCCATGTCGTCGCCAAGCAAAACCAAATCATCAGCGTAACCGAGTACGGATATATTTCCCCCCAGATTCAAACCCTTTCCGGGATTTATCACCTCCCTAATGACATATTCTAGAGCTAAATTAAATAAAACAGGGGATAGCGAATCCCCCTGTTTCAAACCAGAGTGAACCTCGAACTTCTCAGAAAAATAACGACCGATTCTTATTTTATTGAACGTTTCGGTCATACGCATTTTTACTAAGTTTACTAACTTCTTCGGTATTCCTAGTTCAGTCAGGATGTTATACAGTTTATTGCGGTCTATTGAATCATAAGCCTTTTTAAAGTCGACATACAGTTGATGAACAATACCATTGTATTCTAATTTTTTCTCTAATATTTGACGGAGGGAGAATATTTGGTCTACGGTAGATCGGTTCCGTCTGAAACCACATTGATAATCTCCGATAATTTCCTCGGCGTATTCGGTTATTCGGCTAGTCAGTATTGACGTAAATACTATATAGCAGACCGGAAGTAGTGAGATCCCACGGTAGTTATTAGTGTCTGTCCGCGACCCCTTCTTGTGAATCGGTACAAGTATAGACTCTTTCCATTCTTCGGGTACTTTCTCATACTCCCAGATCTTTTTAATCAAAAGATGTATTTTTGAAATCCCAGCTTCCCCACATGATTTGATTAGTTCGCTAGGAATATTATCCGTCCCCGCTGCTTTATAGGATTTTAATTTTCCGATAGCTATTTCGACTTCCCCTATACTCGGTTCTTCTAATAACGGTTCAGCACTTTGAAATTCCAAAAGTGGTGATAGACGGGTATTTTCTGGATTCAAAATACTATCAAAGTGCTCTTTGAACTTCCTTACTATGTTTACCGGATCCGCTATGATGTTATTATTACTATCCCTAATACCAGTCGTAACTGGTCCTAGACGTTTACGTGATAAATTTATGCCTTTATACATATCTCTAACGTTATTTTGGATTCCATTATTTTCTATTTCTATTATTTTGTTTTTGAGATATACTCTTTTTTTATTTTTAAGCAATTTATTCGTTTCGTTCCTTATGCCTCGAAAGTAGGCACGATTGTCTTCGCTAGGATTATTTAAAACTTTAAGTTTAGTGGCTTTTCTTTTCTCACACGAATTTAAACATTCTTCATCGAACCATGGTTTATTCTTATTATTTTCCCTGTTGCTCAGACACAAATTACTGACCTCTTTAATATTATCCCTAATCCCTTCCCACAATTGATCACTGTCTTCACCATTCTCTGTCGATGGTTCTAATACATCAAATCTATTCTTGAGTTCAATTTCAAATTGTTTTCTAATCGCCGGAATTTTAAGTTTTTCCAGATTAAAATATTCGGTATGAGATCCGGTTTCTAACCTTTTTTTTATTGAAAGTCTTTGCCGAACTTTAGCGACTACTAGTTCGTGATCCGACCCGCATTCCGCCCCTCGGTACGACCTAACATTAATAACACTATTTTGCCACCTATGCTGCACCAAAACGTGATCGATTTGATTTCTTGTTTGTGAATCCGGTGATGTCCAGGTATATTTGTGAATATCTTTATGTTTAAAAGTTGTACTTTTGATTATTAAATTTTTAGAAGTAGCAAAGTTAATCAATCGGATTCCGTTATCATTACTAATTTCGTGTAAACTTTCTTTTCCAATTGTCGGATAATATATTTCTTCCCTGCCCACCTTTGCGTTAGCGTCTCCTAAAACTATCTTCATGTAATTTCGCGGTAATTTATCGAAGACCCACTCTAGTTTATCGTAAAATTCCGACTTAACTTCGTCATCGCTGTCTTCGGTCGGAGAATGTATGTTTATTAACGCGATTTTAAACCACCGCCCCTGAAATACAGCTACTGATATCCTGTCCTCGAAAAATTGAACGTCCATCAAAGCGGATATCAACCTATTCCTAATCAGAAACCCAGTGCCTAAACAATAATTTTCGCCCCCGCCGTACCAAATTGTGTACTTACCTTTTCGTAAGAACCCTCCCCCGGCCAGCGTACCTCTTGCAGCGCCACGATATCTATACCGTACCTCTCAACCTCATTCTAAACCGATTTTAACCCACCCGCTGTATTCAAACTTCTGACGTTCCACGTCCCTAATACTAAATCTCTTAATTTCAACTTTCGCCATGGTTCCCCTAAAGCAGTCCCCACCCGGAGACCCGAACGGGGGACTAGTTTACCTCCGGATAATGAGCGTTTTACCTTAGGAGAATCCATGACTGTTTGTGGTGTTTGGGTGAACTAAAAAATGTGAGTAGGGCGTTCAAACCTACGTCACACCCTCCAGCAAGCCTGGGGGGGGGGGGGGGCGCTCTCATTGTTGGTCAGCGAGTCCTACGGACTTAGCCGGGAGGAGGAATTTCCACCGACCATCCACACATCCGCCACCCGTGGGACGCTCCCCATACGCGGTAATGAGACCCGCGCGAGGTTATATCGCGTAAGTTGTAATAAATTGATACCTGGCGACGAAATCGTAAAATAGATATCACTTGCATAATGCCCAGTTTAGATAACCCTATATTGACTCCAAGATCGATTATATCGCGTAAGTAGTAATAAATCGATACCTTACCTTGAATTCCAAGGTCCAAGGTCCAAAATTTCCATAATCAGCACCTCAGATAACTCTTAAGTCGACCCCAAGATCGATTTATCGCGTAAGTTTTAATAAATCGATAACTGACGGCGCAATATCAAAATCGATATCATTTTCATGATCAGCACCACATATAACCCTAAAGTCGACCCCAAGATCGATTATTTCGCGCAAGTTTTAATAAATCGATACCTGTTGGCGGTATCTCAAAATCGATATTATTTTAATAATCAGCACATCAGATAACCGTAATAAAATATAGCCGACACCAAGATCGATTATATCGCGTAAGTTGTAATAAATAGATACCTGTTGGCGGTATCTCAAAATCGATATTATTTTAATAATAAGCACATCAGATAACCGTAATAAAATATAGCCGACACCAAGATCGATTATATTGCGTAAGTTGTAATAAATTGATACCTGGCGACGAAATCGTAAAATAGATATCACTTGCATAATGCCCACTTTAGATAACCCTATTGTCGACTCCAAGATCGATTATATCGCGTAAGTAGTAATAAATCGATACCTTACCTTGAATTCCAAGGTCCAAGGTCCAAAATTTCCATAATCAGCACCTCAGATAACCCTTATGTCGACCCCAAGATCGATTTATCGCGTAAGTTTTAATAAATCGATAACTGAATGCGCAATCTCAAAATCGATATCATTTTCATAATCAGCACCTCAGATAACCCTAAAGTCGACCCCAAGATCGATTATATCGCGCAAGTTTTAATAAATCGATGCCTGTTGGCGGTATCTCAAAATCGATATTATTTTAATAATCAGCACATCAGATAACCGTAATAAAATATAGCCGACACCAAGATCGATTATATCGCGTAAGTTGTAATAAATAGATACCTGTTGGCGGTATCTCAAAATCGATATTATTTTAATAATCAGCACATCAGATAACCGTAATAAAATATAGCCGACACCAAATTCGATTATATCGCGTCAGTTGTAATAAATCGATACCTGACGGTGGAATCACATAATCGATATCATTTTCATAATCCGCACCTGGGATTTCTAATGTCAATTTAATGCGATTATGTCGCGTAAGTTGTAATAAAGCGATACCTGAGCGAGTAACCTTAAAATCGATATTATTTTCATAATTACTTACTTTTACTTTTATAGGCGTTCCAACGCGGGTTGCCTTTTTACACCAGGGCTGAGCTCCAGAGATCGCGGTCCAGCCAGTCTCCATCCTGAAGGCCTCGGGCGGCCATTTCATTTCATAATTAAATTCCCAAATAACCTAGTAATCGATCTTAATCGATATCAGGTAATATTAAGAGCTGACTTGATTTCCGTAAAAAGGGTTTACCTAATAATGTATACCAATATGGAGAAATCCGAATAGAAATTTATAAATTTATTCCGAAAAAAAGAATTTAGTAGAAATTCACATCTCAATTTGTGAATTTTTCCATATTCATCACATCTTTATTTGTAAATACGGTCGACTTCACATACTTAGATATGAGCCCCTTAAAGCACAAGTGGTGTAACTCCAATTTTCGTTTTGTTTTTATTGTTAGGCATTGTACTGTGTAGGGAAAACTGTCTTATGATTGATGCACTAACAGTGTAACTCCTAGTTTCCCATATTTGTGCATTCATTTGTGGTCTGGTGAAACAAGTAGTACAAAAACGTCTTAACATAACAAACCCTTTAATATCTCAAAACATAAAAATTGGAGTTACACCACTTGTGCTTTAAGGGGCTCATATAAATATTCACATTTTTTGTGAATATTCACAATTCCCCTATTGAATTTATTTTTATTTACAGCAAAATTTCTAAATACGAGTATGTATCGATATTACTCCCTACGAGGTCTATTACACTTTGTCCCTTAAAATTAATGCTAGTGTAGTTTGCAGGATTATCGGAGGGATCTCTACCGTTAAGTAATAGAAATCCTTGTTCTTCCATCATTTCTACTAGTTGTTGTCCTTTTTTATTTTCTACATCATCCCTACTATTGCGGTAGCCCGTGAAATGTGTTCCCGGTAACAGATCTATGTCAAATTGATTAAGTTGACCGACTCTAAAGTTTGTATCCCCGCCAATAACGATTAATGTATTATTAAATTTAACTTTTATGTTAATTAAAGATTCTCTTAGAATATCTAAGTATAGCTTATGTTTATCGATGGACTAAAATACAATAATCCTAAGACAAAAGATTGCTTATTACTTACAATTATTTTTACAAATATCCAATATTCGCACTTTTCTATAACCTCTGCTTTGTAGATTTCATTGTTGTATAGTACAGCTAAGCCCCCGCTGCCTCGGCCTCTGTTTTTTTCTTTGATGGCTGGTGAAGAAATAATCGAGAAGTTCTGAAATTTTGTAGGCACCGACAATAAGTTACCAGTTAGCCACGTTTCACTGAGACTAAAAATTTTTGAGTTGTTGAATTCTAGTGTTGATAAATAGAAGTTTGTAATGCCATGTATATTCCAGAAATAAAGATTTAAGTCCGATTGTTTCAGATTTGTATTAACATTTTGTTTGCTTTCTTTGTTGGCCGATAGTATTGATTGCTATGTCTTTATTTCTTTGGTATTTTTAATGGCTCTATCAGGGGTTACTGTGTTCTCGTTTCTATTTTTCTTTTCTTTTTACGATGTGGATGTTGATTTATTTCTTCATTATCTGTTTCAAATTCTGAAGAATTTGTTTCATATTCCTGAAGGTTTTTTAAGAAGTCTACATCAGAGACAACTGTTGTATTTATCTCTTCATTTTTAACCTCTACTTTGAGGAATGCCAATTAACTACTTTGAGGAATGTCAATTTCTAATCTAACCAAGTTGGTAAGTGAAAGTTGTGTTTCGCGCATCGCACCAGATTTTTTTTACTAGGTCTGTAATATAATTTACTATATTAAGCTCTTTTCATAAACAGCTGATAAAAATTATTATGCAGTTGATCGAGTATTGATTTTGAAGTTTACCTCGACCGATCGAGAAATTTTTAAATATTTCGGAAATATTTTTATTCCATTAATAATAATGGGATAGATATTAATAAAATATCTTTATTATATCTTTATTATTATTAATAAAATTTAATAAGCTTCCTTTTTCATTATTATTTTTTATATTCGAGTACGTTCCAGATATAACGTTTAATTCTAAAGGTAAATGATCCGAATTCGCAATAATTTTATTAATTTTAAAATCGTGTATCAGCCTCCTATATCACACCAGACTAAATCCACAATACTCGACCCCCCCCCCCCCCCGTAGCTCTGCCATTTAACACTTTAAAGGCATGAAGTTCCATAAATCGAGTTAGTATTTTTTCCTACTAAATAGTATGTTTCTCCTCTTCAATTTAAAATAATATGTAAATTTTTTCGAGTTGTTAAGGGACCGGTACTGGAAATAATATCGGGGGAGCAAACATTGGAATTGCTAATTCTATAATTGAAGTCTTCTCTTAAATAAGTCGGGACGTTCTTATACGAATTTATAATTTCATCTATATTAATTTCTAATTTTTCTCAGAATAAAACAGTATCTAAGGGAGGGTTGATGTAAGTAAGGCCAATAATTAATTTTCAATTATTTCTAGATACTAATAACAAAATATAATCACTATAATTTACTTCGTAAGGTTCTTACAGAGCACTTATCCAGATAATAAAAAGAAGTCAGTCCGCCGGAAGCTGGGCCGTATTTACTCCTAACAGCTGGGTTGTAATCAGTTCCGTACGCCGACATCCAGCTAGCTCTTATCTGAGTAGTGACGTGGGGTTTCAGAGAGGAATCTTATATCATGTTGGTACTTGTATTCGTCAAGTTGTAAGAAATTTGGTAGCCTTTGACATTCCAAAATAAAACATTAAAATATGATACCTTCTCTACCAATATTTCATTTTTCCTTTTCCTAATATTTGTATGGTGATTATTTTCCACGAAATCGAAACTAGTCGAGTATTTCATTTAGTTTTTTCTTTCATTTTCTTGAATTGGTGAAGAAATGGGTGATTGTTTGGGTGACTGTTACCTTTGCCAAGTGTTTCCAGCAGACCTCCAATTTCCGAGATGTGAAAAATATTTTTTTCCAAGTTACGCAGTCTGTTAAGGTACGAAAATATTTGTTTTCCTTCTTCTCTTTCTTCAGGCGATTTGTCATGTGATATAGATACATGTTTTTTTTTTTAAATAAATCTCTTTTTTCATTATTTCCTGCTTCAAAAAATAACTGTTTAAAGAAATTGTACAATAAGCCTAGGCCTTATTGTGTTTTTATTAGATAGATAGATATAGAGTTAGATATATAGTTTATTGGCTAATATATACATCTTTTAGCCAAGGGAGTTTGGCCCATTTGGTGTTAGTATTGTTAGTTGTTAGTATCGAATGACAATGAAAACATAGATTTGAATATGTGTAAACAGATAAATTCCTATTGTTTACTGTAGTGTCTTAATGTAATTTAATACAATTATTTAAATTAATTTTTCCTAATAAATAATTAAATAGTTATTTCTAAAACCTAAAACAAAAAATAAATAAAATAAAAATGTATATCTTAATAATTTAGTAGTATAGTGAATTTTTACCTAATAAATGCTTAAATAGTTATTCCTAAAGCCTTATATAAATAATTATTTCTAATACAACATAAAAAGTGTACTTCCTGTTTTTGGTATTTATTAATTAGCAATCGGTTTGTTACACAAATTATGTCAATTCGTTGTTGCTTTAAATATATATAGTTTTTAACAAAAAGAAATAGATCATACTTAGTTTATCAACGTTATCGATATTTAGAAGGCTTTCTAAGGATGATGCTTTACTGTTTTGAACTATGTAATTTCCCAGGTAATTTTCTCTGTCAATCCTCAGGGTGGGACATTGTAATAACAAGTGCTCTAAGTTTTGAGTGATATATTGTTGACACCATCTACATTTTTCCCCTGTTTTTATGATCAAAGTTTTATTCTTATTAAAAAGTTGTAACTTTTCGGCATCTGATATTCTTAATTGGCTAACGAGTCTGAGTTTATTTATATTTACATGATAACTTAAATATTATTGAGGCTAAGGGTTGTTAAAGCTACAAATAGTTCTGTAAAGTGGATTGTATTTAGAGTTGAGAGCTCTATCAATGTCTATAGAGTAGAGGTGATTCTTTATTTTTTCGATAATTGCATCTTTATTAAAAAGTAGATAACTTGGTTTTAGCTCTTCAAAAAGGTCGCCTTCTATATAGTTATTTGCTGCTAGTTTTTTAATTTGTGAGACCCAATTAAAACCTATGTCTTTCTCTTTTTTGTCTAAATTAATGAGTCTGACAAGGCATTTGCGTGGTAGTCGTTTTTCAGGCATTGAAAGGAGCTCAATACAAAAATTGATAATTTTCTTCAAAACTGTTACTTTCAAAGGGGTTCGTCCAGATTCTAAGCGGACAATATAATTCGGAGTACATTTGGGCCAAAAATATAAATACTTCAAAAATTTAGACTGTATCGACTCTAATCCTTCCAGGTAATTTAAACTCCAAATCTCGGCTCCATACAGGAGTGTTGATGAGACCATGGAATCAAATAGGGTCATTCTTGCTTCCCAGGAACCGCTTTCACCCCGACTAAGTATTTCCCTCACCTTTGCACTTGCCACGAGTGATCTTTGGGTGAAATGATCGAAAGCTTTGACAAATTTTCCAGATGATGTGATAGGTATTCCCAGATAAGTATATGATTTGGTGTATTCCAGTTCCTTATCATGCCAAAAAAAGGGGTTTCAATTTTTTCATCCGTGATGATTTATGAAAGACTAAAGTTTTTGACTTTACTGGATTAAGTATGAGAGAGTTTTGGGAGCAATAACTTTCTAATAATTTGAGTTTTTTATGGGCACTATGCCATGAAGTGCTAAGCATCACGATATCATCTGCTAGCAGCAACATTATCACCTCAGTTGAGCTGTCAATTGGAATTCCTATGGCACCGTTATTTTCGAAAAATGTTATTATATCTGCTATAAAACAAATAAAAAGAATTGGACTCAAACTATCTCCCTGTAACAGACCAGAATTTATATTAATTTCATCTGACAGTTCATTACCAATTTTAATACTTATTGAAGCGTTGTCATATAGTTTTTTTTAAATTCTTATTATTTTCCCACCGATGCCAAAATCGTACATCTTTTGTCACAGAAGCTTCTGATTTATAGAGTCGAATGCTTTTTTTAAAATCGACAAATGTAGCGTAAACATAACTTACTTTTTCATGAAGATTCGTACTTACTAGGGCTGCCAGTTAGAAAATGTGGTGAACAAATCCCCTACCCTCTTTAAAACCTGCTTGCTCTTCGGGGATCAGTTCTTCGCTTCCAGCCCAGTTCAGAATTCTATGGGCCAGTACGGCTGTAAATAACTTCGTTATATTGTTTATTAGTGAAATTCCCCTGTAATTGTCCATATTTTTCTTATCGCCTTTTTTGTTTAATAAACTAAGTTTTGATTTTGACCAAGAATCTGGTGGTTTTTCGGTATCCATTATGTTATTGAATAAATTCAGCAAATAATGTTCCGATTGCGGTGTTAGGTTTTTAAAAACTTTATATGTGATTTTATCGAATCCAGGTGATTTGTTATTTTTTGCTCGTTTTATACACCATTGTAATTCTTCTATTGAAAAGGGTTGGTCCAAAAAGGAGTGGGTAGCAGAGAAAAATATGTTTTCCGATTTTAATCTTGTCCCGTGCAAGGCTTTGTAGTAAATCGTCCACGATTCGATGTCTATTTCATTGGAGTGAGCAACTGTGGGTCTAAGTAATTTTACAGTTTTCCAAAACTCCGTACTATTTTTTACATTTTGTAATTTTTCGATAATATTGTCCCGAAAGTGGCGTTTTTTAGATTGTATTATGGCTCTATATTGATTTTTCGAATTGAGATAATCATCTAGTTGGGTTCGTGAATATTTTTCCTTAATCATTCATTATCTTATATTTTTTTCCGGATGGTTCGTTTTAAATAGAGGCATTCGGAGTCAAACCATTTATTTCTGGTGTTAAAATTATTTTTTATGTATTTATTTTTGCAAACCATTAAGCCAGAAGCCAGAATCAGAGATCGATGTGATGAAATTATCATATAGCTCATTATTATTGTCACTGTGGAAATAAATGCCGTTTGCTGAATATAATTTTTCTTGAAAATTTTGAATTTTTTCTGGGTCCCATATATTCCCTCCCACGTTTCAGAATATTTTTTCCCGCTTAATTTACCTATAGAAGGAAGAGACATGGAAAGTGTACAGGCCAAATGATCAGACAGCTGTGAGATGTGGACTCTCATTCCCTGGAAAAGTGAGATGCAGTTTTCATTAATCCAGACCAAATCTATTGTGCTTTTACCTCTTTCGGAAACATAGGTATACTTGCCAGGTGTATCCGAAATCTACCGACCGTTACAAAGGCATAGGCCCATACATTTCATTGTTACGACCAATAATTTACCACGATTGTTTACATTCGTGTGATTAACAGTTCTTGTTCCATAGAGTCCACTATCTGCAAATAGAATGTCATCTAAATCATTTAAATCGCCCACGTACCCGTTAAAATCCCCACAGAAAACTATATTAGCATCGGGATGAAAAGAAACAACATTAGAGACTATATCACTGATTCTCTCCAGACACCCTTCGAAATTACATTCTTGGGGTAAGTAAACATTCCCTAGCACCACCATTTTATTAATAAGATTAAAGGATAAAATTATCATATACTGATTAATTTCCAGCACGGTAACGTTTTCTTTTCTATTTATTATTGAATTATTTATAAAGGTAACAATACCTCCGCTTGCCCTGCCTCATTGTTTAGTTTTAAAGGCGTTACTAGTGAAGGGGATGAAATCCTTTAACCAAGGTGGTATCGTAAGATTATCATTCGTCACCCAGGTTTCTACAATACATATTGCCAGTACATTAGTGCATTGAAAATCGCTAATGTTTAACAAATTTTGATATCCCTTAATTAAATATTATATTATATATTGTGTTAGTATAGTTAGTTGAAAAATTATGATTAGTATGCTTGTTTTGACGAAATAGGAGTCTTTGTGACAGATTTTCAGGCCAGGAATCATTTTCTGTCGGTTGACCGCTCAGAGAACGAGATCTCGGTCGAAACTCGAATTCTTTCAATTATTCACTTGTTTTTCTTTTTTTCATTGATTGTTTGAGATTTTCATCTTCTTGATCAATCGTCAGTGACGTTTCCAGCAAGCTTTCTACCTCCTTTAGGCGGTATAGGTTGCCTCTGACTTTGAAGAGCTCTCTTCTATAAGACGCATTTTTGTCTATATGTATTAATTTATTCATACAGACGAAAATTCGCCTGCCCTCTTCCCTATCTTCCGGTGATCTGTTGTGGCTTAACCTGTAATTGTGTTTTGCTAAGGCGTCTCTTCTTTTCATTATAGCCTGTTTGACATTGTTATTGTTGAGAGATTGGTCTTGGTTCTCGCCCTTTTCCAATTCTAAAACAATTGTTAACAGAATATTTTGGGAGTTCCACGTCGACTTCTTGACATATATTAATCACTTTTGACAATACATCTTCGTTTTCCGAATCGGGCACATTAAAAAATATGATGTTATTCTTCCTACCTTCTCTTTTTAAAAATCTTATTTCGTTTTCTAATGAAGTAATTTTTTTATCTTGTTCAGAGGTTTTTCTCTTGAGGTCCGAAATTTCTGACATTAATGAATCTAGTATTGCCGTTATTTTGTTCTACGAACTTTTCGACTCTTCATTATTTATATTTATTACTTCCATTAGATCCTCGTTAGTGACAGGCATTGTACGAGATAGCTGAATGGTTTCTGTTGATTGTTATAATAAGAACAGCTGCTTACGGTTGACACTGGAGGTATACAGCGGTGGGTATGTGGGTAACTTTGTAGACGTATTACTTAATATAAGTTAAAGCACTATGTCAAAAATCACTTTTATTGATCGAGTTTAACTTTTGATACACCACTTAGACACAGAGACCACTATCACAGTAGGCGGCCACGGACAAACTCTATTGGCAAACAAAGTTTAATCAAGTTAGGACGAGAATTAAAGTAGTTACGAAGAAAATAAGAAGTAGTATTTCGCAGTGAATTTCCAATCTCTTATCTCATAAAAGTAGCAGGCGATTTCACACAATATGAAATATGAAAAAAATCAAGTAAACATATACAGGAGGAAAAAAGAAAAATATTCCGTCAACTCATAAAACAGAGCCAACTTCTTCATGCGCATTACGCCTTTAATGACAGACGATAGTTCATAATTAATAAACATCTCTAGACTTTCCCACATTGTTCGAGCGATATCCATGACAGCCATGAAGATGAAGAAGGAAGATGAAAATTGGAATAGAGAAAAACGGGACGTAATGTCTTGGGACTACATGAGAACATGCTAGTGTTTTCATATTGTCAACACCCGTGTTGCCGACGAGAGGCAAGGTAGGGTGGATATAAAAATAAAATAAATAATCCATGACAACACTTAACGAACTAGAGATTTCGGTTGCTGTTGAGTAGCCTCGTGTGCGGAGTCGAGTCACCATTCAGTCTGTAGTTACAGACACCAGTTGGTGAGAAACCCAAGTTACCAACTGGTTTAGTTTATTTCCAGTATCCCCGTGTGTATAGGGCCTTAGGCTTTATTATTCACAATTACAGTATTTTAAGATTTTATAACAAGTAATATTTATATACAGACATTAAAAGTGATTAAACATAGGATGATAAGAGATAATCATTATAACAGTTATTACGAATCCTAATAAATCATAACATTCTGCAATCCTAAAAGAACAACAGGAGAATTTCTTGAAGGAAAAGTCCTAATAAGGAATATAATAAGGAATTATTATTAATTAAGGAAAAGTCTCCTATCGTAAGACTTTAAATTTGGCAGCATGCAGGAATGTATTTACCTAGGAATATAGCTGAATTCCATAGATTCAGCACTGGATCATGTCTGCCATTTTGGACCATGTCTGCCGGTGCTATTTCGGGCTCTCCAGAGTCACTAGGTTTCAACCATACAAAACTCTTATCGGGCCAGATCTCACATAATCGTCTGAGTGTTGGACCATGACGAAGTTGATGGAATTATCTCTTTCGAGATGTGAAAGGAAAATACTGAGAAGAATTATGGGGCCTGTGTGTAGCGAAGGCATATGGAGATTAAGAAAAAATGCTGAGATTATGAGTATGTATAATGATCCTGATGTCGTGGACTTAATAAAGGTTGGTCGCTTGAGATGGGCTGGGCGTATTGCTCTATTAAGTAATAAGGAGCCTGAAGGGCTAGGAGTAATAAGCCTGAAAGGCTCATGGTGGAAAAAATCTTTGGACATAGGAAGATTGGTAAATCTCGCCAGTGCTAGGTAGATTGTGTGGCGATAGATATCCAAAAAAATGCTTGGCACTGGAAAATGGAGAGCAGCTGCACAAAACAGGGGAAACTAAAAGGATTTTTATACTTTTAAAATTTATTTTATATTGTTCACATTTTATTTCAGAAAACGTTGATTCACTTACGTAAATAATTGATAAAAGGGTCTTATTACGAAAAGTTTTGTTTTTCGATCAATCAGGGGTTTTGAATTTGATTGATTTTGGTTACATGTCCAAATAGCTGTGTAATTGCGAATTTTTATGAAATTCAGCTTCTCTCAATTGACTATCTCTCATTCTATATGTCTTGTACTAAACCTACTTGAATAAAACAAGCTGTAAGTAAAATTCGATACTTTTTTTTTCTGAAGAATGCCTATTTAATTTTTCTAAAATTTTGTAATGATCTAATCTAAGTTAATTCAATTATATTTTATATGTGTATTAATAATGCAGTTTAGTAGTTGCATGTTTGATATTTCTCGTGAGATAAATCTCGGCGATAAATGATAGAGTTTAGGAAGGTCTATAAGTAATTTATTGCATCTCTGCTTCAGCTACTTAACTGCTTTCTTACGGCCCTCTAGATTGCACCGTAAAAAAAAAAATAATAAAATACCTCTGTACATGTGCTGAAGCGGATTACTCCGCTATGAAAGCATTTTCATGGTCTATCGGGGATACCGCAAACCGTAACGGTGCAGTGCCAGGCACTCTGACATTGGCCCAGCACTCCAGGCTGGTTATATTCCCTTCATTTTAAACTCACCACTTTTAAAGAGGAGTTCATGTATTTTTTGTATTAGTACTCAAGAACTTCTTCATAGTTTTCAACTTTGAATACTTCAAAAATTATGTTTAGAAAAGTTTCTAACAGGAGATGGCGGTCTTTAAACAATTTTAAATACTTTGATTCATAAATTAGTCATTTCTAGACTTACGTTTATGTTTGTACTATTAAAATTGAGAACGCATTCATTCTAGATTTAATTAGTAATGTAGATTTTTTCTTTTAAATTTACGCTCCCACGAACAACTGTATGCCCTAATACAGCTATATACTCGGAAATTGAAAAAAATTAAGTTATTGGACAAATGGTAGCTTTTCTCAGCAAATTTCAGAGTAAATATTTTTTGGTAATCTACGTCTCTCACAATTCCAATCAACATGGAAATAAATCCTTATAAGTCCTCGACCAAAAATATGCCACCTTGATATTTTTATGTTTATTTTACTTGGAAAATTGCTTTTAATTTTCTTTTACTTTTTAATTAATTTTATTTCAGATATAGATAAGTGAAAGTAAAAAATATGTGCCGCAGTGGCAAAACGTTAACAGAACTTTTTTATTGGTGCCTAATTGTTTCATGTAATTCTCCCCAAGGTTATAATTATCAACTTTGATAAGTAAGGTTATACTCCTTTACTGTGCCAGTGTGGTGGTGTCAGGCAGGAGCTCTCCAGGAGTTAACCAAAGAGCTAGCTAATCAGTATGAGAGTATAAATAGCAGTCATACAGGGATTTGGTAACGTACAAAATAAGAACTATGCCATCTTTTACGGTGAAAGTACAGAGCCTTTGGAACAGCCTTTGTAGTGCCTTCTGTATTTAAATCAGCTGTCATGGATTTTAAGGCCATCAACTAGTGTCCGACCGAAACCAAAATTTTAGCCGTAACCGAATTTCGGCCATAGACCTAGTTTTGGGCCGAAACCGAAACCGAAACAGAAACTTATTTACGTGTCTATACATATAAGAGTGTAATATGTCTAGTTTAACAATAATATCAATGAAAGCTAATAAAATAACAGTAATTTAACTAAGAAGTAAGAGTGGTAAAACAGGTGTAGTGAAGCTATAGGATCGAATCCCGGCCCCCTCCTTCCTAGTCCGGCTGGTCCCCGTGGGATGTTATACCATACCCCCTTAACTAGTACAGCCCTAAAAGTTGAAATAATCTTGAAATAACAGGCTGATATTAATAAAAATTCATATTATTATTTATAAATAATCTTTCCATAATAAAGCCGATAGAATACAAAATTACGGCCTATTGAATACGTAAAGCTGTATGTCAGAAGCTATTTGATCTACCGAGTCAATTTTGGTCTCAAATGTTAGTGCATTTAATCTAGTTTGACAATTTATAGAATAGTTTTTGATCGAAAACATGCTTCTTCATGGTAAAAATTGAGACAAATTTTTGTGATATTATTGGTGAACCGCTGGGCTACCAAGGTTGAAAAATTGGCTTTGCATCTGATTTCCATTCCATACAAGAACAAAGACCAAAACATACTACGACCGATACTGATGCAACTTTTAATGACAAGGTTACTGACTAAAATATTTTTTTCAATTTTGAATTGAATCTGTGGACATGTCGACTAATTTAAGTTTAAGTATTTAGAATATATATTCTTATTTATGTTGATATTTTTTTTTTTTTTTTTTTTTTTTTTTTTTTTTTTTTTTTTTTTTTTTTTTAAACAAATTTCATTATTAATGAGGAGATAATTAAAAGCAAAAAAAAGGTCCTTAACGCTCAAGGTAAAGAATAAATACTAGGGGCCCGGTGTGGCTGTGCGGTAAAGCGCCGTACTCCCATGCCGGAGCTGTGGGTTCGAGTCCCGCCCTTGGTGGTGCTTTTCTTTCGTAGGAGAAGTATCACCCAGTGCCATGGGTGTTAGTATGGGCAGTATAGGGCTTCAGTAGAAGCCTTAAAGTCCCAAAAAAAAAAAAAAAAAAAAAAAAAAAAACTGTTTGTCAATCTCATATTTTTGTCTCCACACCCAACTTAAAGTTTTCAATCAAGTAAAGATACCAAAAGAATGAGAAAAGTCTATGTTATGTTCTTGGAGATATCAGACACAGGAGCTAGTTTCGGCCTGGCCAAAGATTCGGCCAATTTTTGGCCGAAACCGAAACTGCGGCCGAAACTGGCCGAAACCGCAACTTCGGTCGGTCACCATCAATGAAAGCCTTTGCAAATCAAAGCTGAGGGAAGAAATGCCGCGTGACCCTCATAAATGTCCATGTACCTAAGGAGGAGAAGAGTGAAATAGAAAAAATCCAATGCGGTGCGTGCAACCTGCTTTCACATACCAACCTACTCAGAGTAGAAATCAACGAGTTTAGATAAATTTGTAAATGCCATTTAACAACATGAGAGAAAATAGTTGTTCCGCATGTTATTCTCAATCAGATAAAGTATATTATATTTATTAAAAACTTCAAGGTCCTCAACACTTTTCGATTTAATATTAGGTTTATTAAACAAGTTTTTAGGAAGAGACTATTTAATTATAGATATAAAATGCAAGGCCTCAAAGTCTCGTATTATTTCAATAATGCACTCAATCATGCAGATTACATGCCAAACCCTCTCCAATTCAGGCATCTTCAGGGCCACTACAGTTCCGCAAGCAAGCCAGAAACAGACTGACTGTCAGACAGCCAGAAACTGGAGCTTTCAAAATTAATTCATTAATTTTGGATTTCATTTGCATATAGAATCAGATGATACCATAAATATCATACAGATAATTTTTCATCATGGAAAAAATAATTCTTAAACATAAAAAATTAAATTTTTTCCAAGCAGTAAAACAGTCATCGAAAAATGCCATGTGCAAAAATCCCTCTCCAATCAGCCTAATAAACTATATATCAATAGAAAGAGGATAAAATTCTCTATCTAATGATGAAATAATATGAGTGGGTTATTAACTTGTAAGAGTTTTATGTCGATTTGAATCTAATATAGTAAAATTTAATTGAAATGTGGCGCATACAAATTAATACAGCTGTAATCTCTCTAAAATATCCTCATACAAAGGTACCTTATATTATATATTATTATGTATTATATATTGAAAAGGGCATTTAATTTCCTTTTAAATCAGCTAGAAAAAAAAAAAAAATAATATTGACCGTTTGAAAATTTACGTGTGCGAGAGCTAACTAGGGCTCGCGGGGACAAAGTCGGGGAAATGGTAGTCCCGGGTGGGGTCGTCAGTCTTTTTCTGCCAGTTATCAGCATCTTATGCCTCCTGCCGTTAACGGTGCCATCCACATATGCGTTGTCATCTCGGTGTCCCAAGGAGGTTACCACTGTTGGGGAAGGATCTTGATGACTGTTCCGGGACGTTTTCGTCCTCCGGGTATTGACGCGTCTTATTTTTACTGTGTCAGGAGCGACCTTTCCTTATAGGAAGTGAAGTAATAGAAAATTCGGAGGTTATAAAATTGTATAAGCTCAGTATAAAATAAAGGCTTGTTGAAGACAAACGCAAAAGGTTTTTTTTTCTTATTCGCTCTAATTTACCTGAGGTAAAGCGACACCTAATATCAGCGCGCATCAACTAACGCGACATAAACGATATTGGGGTCCGCTCATGGGTTAATTGAGGGGCTGAACTTGAAAATGATATCGATTTATGGATTACTTGCTCAGGTATCGCTTTATTACAACTTACACGATAAAAACGATGTTCTGGTCGGATTACAGGTTAAATAAGGTGTCGAATTTGGAAATTATGTCGATTATTGGATACAGTGGAACCCCGTTATAACGACCCCCGATAAACCGACTCCTCGCATAAACCGACCCTTTTTTTCTTTAGAATCCCTCTCAATAGTCCGACCTTTTGAAACATAGCTCCTCGCATAACCCGACTATTTCTGAGAAGAAACACCCCTTGTTTATACACGACGTTTCCTCTGTACTTTGTAACTATTTTCCTGGAAAGATGATTTACTTCTCTCTCCTTGTTGTTTGAAAAATCAGTTCAATCTTATCTTCCACAGTGTTAACATCAAAGCGTTACGATGTATAAAAAAAGAAAGTCTTGTACTATCGCGGAAAAATTTGAGGCCCTTGAAAAAATCGAAAAAGGGTGAGCGACTTATCAAAGTAGCTAGTGATTTAGGAGTTGGCGTTACTACTGTGAAGGACTGGAAAGAAAATCGGGACCAATTAATTTCATTTAGTGCGTTGTCAGATGACCCAACAAATAAAAAAAGACTTAGAAAAAATGCATCGGAGGTATTGGATGAAGCGGTTTGGTTATGGTTTTGTCAAGAAAGAGAGAAAGGAACTCTTTTTAAAAGGAAGGCTTTTTTTTTTCATTGTGTATATTTTGTTTACATACGTACCTATGTATGTATTTAAATGTTTAATTTTTCTATTTCATTTAGACTAAATAAATTGATGTTTTGTATTCTAATTTTTATGTATTTTTCATTCACCCTTGAACATACGTAAGTCTAATTCCCCAGCGTTACAGACTCCGCTTAATCCGACCTTTTCATGGGACCGACCTCACCCCAAGTCCCAAACAGGTCGTTATAACGGGGTTCCACTGTATCACGCTCAGCTACCGATATATTGTATTACAACTGACACGATATTTACAATATTGAGATTGACTTCTAGGTTAATTAGGGTGCTGATTATAAAAATGATGTTAATTTTTGATTACGCGCTTAGGTATGTATTTATTTCAACTTACGCGATATAAAAGATATTGGGGTCCGCACTTAGGCTAGTTGAGGTGCTGAATTTGAATTTTTTTGAAAATTATCGATTTTTGGATTACGCGCTCAGGTATCGATTTATTACATCATCATAATCATCTTCACATTCTTTTACCCTCCGTTACCGCTAAGCAGTGTGAGGGTCCAATCTGCAGAGTCTGGACCAGGTGTCTCGTTCCCGAGTCAACACCTTTCCTACGAGCCAATCCATTCCTCTCCTCTGGAACGCTTCTTTGACACCGTCCTCCCATGAGATACGTAGTCTACCTCTAGGCCTCTTTCCCTCTACGCGGGTCTCAAAGGCTTTCCTTGCTGTTCTTTGTTCTTCCATCCTTAGGAGGTGCCCGAACCACCTTAGCCTGTTTTCCTCCATGATGGTTTCGACTGCTTTAACCTTGAGGTTAGCCCGTATGGTGGTGTTCCGTACCCGATCTCGTCTTACCTTTCCCTCTACCTTTCGAAGGTAACGCATCTCCATAGACTGTATTTGGCTCTTGTGCTTTGTAGTTAGTGTCCATGATTCAGATGAGTACGACAAAATAGGAAGAAAAGTGGATCTATAGACGGCTACTTTGGTTTCCTTGGTTGCTTTTTGTTTTCCCAGAAACCCCCGCCGTAGAAGGTACTCGCCCAGCCGCTCTTATTCTCTGAGTCACCTCTTCATCCATATAGCCACTCTCGTTGAGATGAGCACCCAAATATTTAAAGTTTCCAGCCTGCTCCAATCTCTCTCCGTTCGCCCTCAGGATTCTCATTACTCTTCTTTACTGAGGATATTTCTTCTTGCAAAACATTTATATTGAACTGAAGGTCCCGGTCATTTGCGGCTATTAATACTCAGCGAATGCGAACACAGAAAATCTTGTAGGTTGCTGTGACCTAACTGGAACTGTCGCATTCTCAATTTTGCCAATCTTAATGCCATGTCCAAGACTAATATGAACAGTAATGGACCTAAACTACGACCCTGGCGAATACCTAATGTTGTCTCGAATTCTTTCGTGGTGTGATTCCTGGTCTTTTTATAGAGGCTCATTACAGCTAAAGTCGTACCTCGGTCAATTCCTCTATCTGTCAGTGCCCGCTCTATATCTTCCGTTCTTACTCTATCGGCCTTTTGAAGGTCCGAAAGCTCTCTTGCCTTTTCTATACTCTTCTCCATTATTTTTTGCATGGTGAAGATTAGGTCCTGCGCACTTCGCTCCTTTCAGAAGCCATACTGCTCTTCTCCAAGGTGGGCATCGACTACTCGCCTTATTCGTGTTTCAAGAATCCTCGAATACACTTTGCGGGGTACGCTGAGGAGAGATATTCCTCTATGGTTGCCACACTCTCTGTTGTCTCCTTTCTTATAAATTGGAACAATTACAGCGACATCCCAGTCCTTAGGGATTTTCTTTTGTCTCCAAATAAAATTCAGGATATGAAGGAAAATTTCTTGGCCCTTGGAACCCATGTACTTAATCATTTCAGGGGTTATTTCGTCTATTCCTGCTGCCTTGCCAAGTTTTAATTTGGCAATGGCTTCCTGGAGTTCTTCCTCTTCAATGTTGTCGTCTTCATCCTAATCCAACAACTCCTTCTGGGTCTCACACGATGTTACATCCTGTCCCTCTAATAGATATTTAAAATACTCTCTCCATCTGTTCATGAGGAGTTGCTCGTTCTAGATAATCTCCCCATTTTCATCCCTAATTCCTTTCAGAGACGACGGTCGATCTCTCCTCATTCCATTAAAGACATTATAAAAGACCTTCTGATTTTCCTTTGCATTTTCTTCAAGCTTGTGGCCAAAATCTTCCCAAGACTTCCTTTTTGCTCCTCGAACTTTAAGTTTGGTATCTTTCTTTCGATCCTTGTACACCTGATAAGCGTCAGAGGCTTTCAAGCTCAGGTAGTTCTTCCAAGCATTTTTCTTTTCTTTGATCGCTTGTTTTACCTCATCAGTCCACCAACTAATTCTCCTGGGCCCAGGTCCTACGACCTTTTCTCCACAAACCAATCTGAAGGCGTCGAGAAGGATTCCCTTAAAAGCTGTCCAACATTTGTCAATGTCATCAGAATCCCTTGGTCTACTATGGTCTGAAGCCATATTTTCTATTTCCTCTTGAAAATATCTTGCCATCTCTTCCTGTTTTAGGCAGTATGATTTGATGATCCTTTTCTTCTCGGAGCTTTTGTTTATTTTTATTGGGATAACATCATTCCACACTTTGTTAACGATCAAGAGATAGTGGTCGCTTCCGATCTCATATCCTCTATTAACTCTGGTATCCTGTAGCTCTCGGACTTGTTCTCTTCTAACCAAAACATAATCTATGATCGATCTTTCATTCCTTTCCGTCTCTTCTCTTGTGTATTTATGCCTATCTCGGTGTGGGAAGAGTGTATTCGCTAGGTCATTTGCAACGCTGAAGTTCAATATACGATTTCCATTTATTTATTTATTACAACATACACGATAAAAACGATGTTTTGGTCGGATTACAGATTTAATAAGGTGCCTAGTCACATATGATATACAAAAAATCTGGTGCATGCGCGCAACATACAACTTTCACTTACCAACTTACTTAGATTAGAAATTGACGTGTTTTGCTAAATATCATTTCCCAAATTCACACATTTTTCTACATTCATATCTTATTTTTGTTAATCGTTAAAGTCGTTTTTGAGTAAATAAAAAACCCCGTGAAAATGATACAAAATTTATTAAGTATTGTCCCCCCTCCAGTTAATCAATTTTGATGAAATTGTAACAATCATATCTCGGGCATATAAATACATCAAATACCCAGTTTGGTCAAAATCTTTAAAGCCGTTTTTGAGTAAATAAAAAAAACACATGAAAATGATACAAATTTAATTAAGTAAAGTCCCCCCTCCGGTTAATCAATATTGATGAAATTTTAACAGTCATATCTCAGGCATATACATACATCAAATACCCAGTTTGATCAAAATCGTTAAAGCCAATTTAGAGTAAATAAAAAAAACACGTGAAAATGTTACAAAATTCATTAAGTAAAGTCCCCCCTCCGGTTAATCAATTTTGATGAAATTTTAACAGTCATATCTCGGGCATGTACATACATCAAATACCCAGTTTGATCAAAATAGTTAAAGCCGATTTAGAGTAAATAAAAAAAACACGTGAAAATGATACAAAATTTATTAAGTAAAGTCCCCCTTCCGGTTGATCTATTTTCATGAAATTTTTACAGTCATATCTCGTGCATATAAATAGATGAAATACTCAGTTTAATCAAAATCGTTAGAGCAGTTTTTGAGAAAATCGAAAAAAACCTAAAAAGTTATTAAGTAAAGTACCCCCTCCCTTTAAGTAATTTGGATGAAATTTATGCTGTCACATCGCGGGCATATAGCTACACTAAATACCCAATTTCAGCATCGCACGGTTTATAGTTTTTGAGCTAGTCTGTTCACATACACACACACACACACACACACACACACACACACACACACACACACACACACACACACACACACACACACACACACACACACACACACACACACACACACAGACACACACACACACAGACCATTTCGCGGGACTTGGTCATTTCGACTCAGGGGACCCCAAAACGTGTATTTCCGTTGAAAACCGGAAGTCGAAATTTTTCACGATCGCAATACTTCCACTTACTATATATTTCATATATACGTAAGTGAAAGTAAAAAAAAAAGTTATACCTGCCATTTATTTTGGAACTTAATGATTTTGTTTAATTTACATAATATCATCTGTACATACAAAGTACAATAATATGATAACAAACCTATCAACCTAGGAGTGGTCTCATCTTAAAGCTCTTGAGTTGGGCTTTAATATGGTATGCCAAAAGATACGGTTAAAATTTCAAAAAATTGGAAATTTAAATTAAATTTTGAAATTTAAATTTTTCAAAAAGGTACTTCGTGATATGTCAGGAACGACCTTAACCTTTCGCCGGAAATCAACTCCCAATATCAGATTCGTTGTCAGTCCTGGAATAACCAAAACATTCAGTGCAGTTACTTTTCTTCCGAGTTTGTGTTTATACCTGGTGCAGTGAGGACGTAGGCTGTTAGAGCTCCCGGGGATTAAGCAACAAGCATCGACTGATAAGTCAAACCCAAATATTATTATTTTTTTTTTTTCTCTCTTCTTTTTTCTGTTTATTTTAAAATACATTTTGATTAATTTATATTAGAAGTTATCTTTTTTTTTGTATTATTTTACTAATAGTTTATTTTACTGGTTAAAATGGCAGATTCTCCTCCCTTAAAGAGGAAAAAAGGCAGAATCAAAGGCACATTAATGGAAAATAACGATTTTAAGCAAAAAAACTGCGTAAAGTTTTTAATAATAAAAAGGTTAGCTACTGATGAGGAAGGCAATTCTTTAGATTTTAGGAAAGTTTCTCCCTTTTTAATTCATAAAAGCTTAAAAAATTTAGTTGGAGAACTTAAAGTCATTAAAAAATTAAAAGATGGAACACTTTTAGTAGAAGTTTTTACAGAAACACTATCTGTAAGGCTTCTTAAATGTGAAAATTTATTTAACAACTGCCCTGTTAGTGTAGAGCCACATGGCAAACTGAATTTAAGTAAAGGTATTATTTGGTGCCCGGATCTAAATTATTGCTCCATCGACGAAATTAAAGATGAATTAAAATCCCAAAATGTACAGGATGTTAAAAGATTGACTTATTTTAAAAATAATGAGAAAAGAGACAGTGATAATTACCTTTTAACCTTTAATAACCCCACGATTCCTAATGAAATTAAAATAGGTTTTTGCAACATTACCGTTAGGCAATTCGTATCTAATCCAACCAGATGCTATATTTGCCTAAAGTTTGGTCATACAAAAACTACATGCAAAAATGAGCCTTTATGTAGATATTGTGGAAACACTAAGCATGAAGGAACCGAACGTAACAGTCCCTCAAAATGTGTTAATTGCTCGGGTCAACATGACTCGTTTTCAAAAAACTGTCCGGTATTTATAAAAGAAAAAGAAATAAAAGGTATCCAAGAGGCTGAAAAAATAACTTATGTAGCTGCCAAAAAGAAACACGAACAATTGCATCCATTAACGACACAAATTACATTTTCTAATATCGTGAAAAATAAGAGGAACGTTAGTGTACAGACGGTCGAACAAAATGTCACTGCATTTATATTTAAAAAACCTTTAGAACCTGTAATAAGTAAGGCGCCTTTAGCTATTGCCAGCACTTCGGGTAATGATAAAAGCGATCCCCCCACCCTACCTCTTCCCCACCACCCGCCTCCCATCCCCGCTCCTCACCTCACCATTCCTTCAAATTCATCTCCTGATTTTTCAAATTTCCCCCAAGCACCACCACCCTCGGCTGGAAAACTGGTGAAAACCAGCCAGCCATCCTCAAATCCGAAGACTACATCTTCGGAACAACCCACATCCCACGATGTAAACACTCCCCTCGTTCGCTCAGAGGACCAGGGCGAGTGGACATTAGTTAAGGAAAGACGTACAAGAAGTAGGTCTAGAAATAAATCACCTAAGCGAAAACAGAGCAAAGAGAAAATGCAAACAGATTAAAACATGATCTAAATTATAAATTCTTGTTAAATACCCATTGACGCATATTTAAACTCTTCTTTATTTTTAATTAATCTATATCAATAAATTTAAATTAAAATATTTTATTTTACACTTAAATTAACTAATTGAATTTCTATTCCTTTATAAACTTTTAAACATATTATAACATATTTTTCAATCCATTCTTTAAAAATGAATCTCTCAACCAAAATAATTCAGTGGAACTGTAACGGTATAACTGGCAAATATGAGGAATTGAAACTTCTAATAAATAAATACCAGCCAATAGCAATAAGCATACAAGAAAGCAAATTGCTTCCTCAGAAAAAATTTAATTTAAAAGAATATAATGTCTATAGAAAAGATTTTGAAGATGGAAATAGGGCATGTGGAGGTGTTTTGATTGCTGTGCATAAAAAGGTAGTTTCTGAGTTGATACCCATTAATACTTCTTTTCAAGCCATAGTTGTCAAGGTCTTTCTTTGCTTCCCGGTCTTTCTCAGTAATATATATTTACCTCCTGACAATCTATTTGAAATGGAGTTGCACAATTTTCTAAATAATATTCCATCACCATGTATCGTAATGAGCGATATCAACGCACATCACACTTCCTGGGATTCTACATATTGTTCTAGCCGTGGAAATACTATAAAGCGAATAATAGATGGTTTAGATTTCATTATTCTAAATACCGGACAACCCACGTACTTAAGCCCAGCATATAATACTTTTTCCTCGATAGATCTCACTTGGTGCTCCCCGTCCATATATACCCATCTAAATTGGCAAGTTTCTAAAGACCAATATTCAAGTGACCATTTCCCTTTAATAATCAGTTTCATTAATGGCGATTCCCAAATTTTCAAACACCCCCGATGGATCACAGACAAATCCGACTGGACAACTTTTCAAAATCAAATAATTATAAATGAACCAAACATCTTAACAATTGATAATAGTGAAGACAAAAACCAACTTATCACCTCGACCATTCTTAAAGCGGCGGAAATGACAATCCCTAAAAGTTCAAGCAGTAATAATAATAACGAAAAACGAATTCCTTGGTATGACAAAGAATGCAAAGAAGCAATCAAGAAAAGAAGAAAAGCCCTCAGTATATTTCAAAAGGAACCTAACTCAACCAACCTAGTTGAATATAAAAAGCAACGCTCAATATCCCGAATAATTATTAAAACCAAGAAAAAGGAATCCTGGGAACAATTTCTAAAAAGTATTTCCACAAACACCTCACCTCAGTTATTTTGGAAAAAAAATCGAAGTATTTCCGGAAAATTCGTTGATTACTATCCTACTCTTTTAATCAACGACCAAGTGGAGCGAGACCCACATATTTTAGCAGAACACTTCGCAGAATATTATACAGGGTGTTTCGGAATTGCACGGCACTATTTTAGGTACGTGTTCTCTAACACAAAATAAACAAAAAAGTTCATATTAACATATATCTCAAACTCATTTATTAAACAGATATCAAAGGTTAAAGATTTATTATTTATTTACTGCATTAAGACTGACTGTACAACGTTTAACGTGTTTAATACTAAATAAAAGGTTTTAATCGCCTGATAAACAAATGAACGATAAGCAATGACAGTAGTTGCTCATCTGTTTGTCTAGTTCTGTGTGTTTTAGTGTGAGTGAATCTTGTGACACAGTTCAATTTATGATTATCATGGGAGATACCACAAATTTATTCACTTTTGATGAACAAACAGACATGCTTTTAACTTATGGCGAGGTACATACAAACGGTGCTGCTGCTGTTCGAAGATATCGTGAAAAATTTCCTAACCGAAGAATACCAAATCGTAAAACGTTTGAGGCCATTGAAAGACGTCTTAGGGATAATGGTACGCTAAAACCTATACGAGTGAACGCCGGTCGACAACGATTTCGACGAACTGAAAACGTAGAAGAAGAAATACTCGATGCTGTTCAGTTATCTCCTACTACTAGTACCAGAAGATTGTCACGTCGTTTCGATGTTTCCTCTACCAGCGTATGGCGAACTTTACGCGAACAACAATTATATCCATTTCACGTATCAAGTAGGCAAGATTTGTTACCACAAGATTATAAGAAGCGCAGAAATTTCTCCCAGTGGTTAATTCGACAATGCACACGAGATCCTAACTTCCTGAACTGCATTTTGGTTACTGATGAATCTTGCTTTACAAGAAACGGGATTCTTAATTTTCGAAATACCCATACTTGGGCCGAAAAGAAAACCCTCAAACGACTGCTGTTGGACATTACCAACATACATTCTCTTTAAATGTCTGGTGTGGTCTTCTAAGCGACAAAATCATCGGCCCCTTCTTTTTGCCACCTAGGCTGTCAGGTATATCTTACTTGCATTTTTTGCAAAATAATCTGCATGATATTCTAGAAGATATTCCGCTAGGCATTAGGCAAAGGTTGTGGTTTATGCATGACGGTGCTCCAGCTCACTTTTCTCATAGTGTCACTGATTATTTAAATGCAACTTATGGAGACCGATGGGTTGGTCGAAACGGACCTGTTAAATGGCCACCACGATCTCCGGATTTAACGCCATTAGATTATTTTGTGTGGGGCTGGATGAAGTCTATGGTTTATTCTGCGGCAGTTGACACGCAAGAAGAGCTAAGAAATCGGATCGTGGAAGCCGCAGTAACTATCAACCACCATCCTGATGCTATACGAAGCCAGAGAAGCATGGATTCGTCGTGCTGAATGTTGCATTCAACAAAACGGAGGCGCCTTTGAACATTTACTCTAAATGTTGTAATAATAATAAATAAATAGTAATAATAAATCTTTAACCTTTGATATCTGTTTAATAAATGAGTTTGAGATACATGTTAATATGAACTTTTTTGTTTATTTTGTGTTAGAGAACACGTACCTAAAATAGTGCCGTGCAATTCCGAAACACCCTGTATAGTGCACAACTACCACAATTAATTTCAGAAAACCCGGACATTGGTACAACTGATACCCAATCAGAAAAAGCGCATAACCTTCCGTTTACAAGCACCGAATTACTAACCAATATCAAGGAATTAAAACTTACATCACCAGGAGTCGATGATATCCACAACGCCATGTTAAAAAATCTCCAAAGGCCGGCACAGGACGCACTACTAGCCCTTTACAATCATGTATGGTGCACAGGGGATTTTCCTAATGCATGGCGGAGGGCAATTATAATACCAATTTTAAAATCGGGTAAAAATAAGCTTGATCCTTCCAACTACCGCCCCATCTCACTCACCAGTTGCATATGTAAGCTGTTAGAAAAGATGGTATTTAAAAGGCTGATGTGGCTATTAGAAACGAATAACCTACTATCGAACGCGCAAAGTGGATTCAGAACAGGACGCTCTACGATGGACCACCTTGTAAGGATGGAGTACGAAATATTGAATAGTTTCGCAGACAAGAAGGAATGCCTAGGAATTTATTTCGATATTGAAAAAGCTTACGATAACTTGAACCCATCACTAGTCCTCCAACAACTACACGAATGGGGAGTAAGAGGTCGTTTACCCATTTTTGTTGGAAATTTCCTAAGTGAACGAACCTTCGAGACTAGAGTAGGAAACCATCAATCTTCAGTAAGGAAAATGAGGAACGGAATATCCCAGGGAAGCGTCCTTAGTGGTGTCCTTTTTGCCATCGCCATTAATAAAGTAACTAACTTCATACCGAAGACCATCAAAACCTTTCTATTTGTAGACGATATCGCTCTCCTTCTTACATTTAAAGACAGACACAAGATGAAAATAACAACACAAAAGTGCCTGAAGAACCTAGAATCATGGTCCGCACAAACCGGATTGCGCTTTTCAATAGAAAAAACAAAATCCGTGCTATTTTCAAAACTCAGAACGCCAACCCCTCCTCCAGAGCTGACAGGAAAAAAGCTCAATTTCGCACAAAATATTAAGTTTCTAGGACTAATATTAAATAGTAAACTAGACTGGAAAGAGCATATCAAATGGTTAAAGGATGAAACCCAAAAAAGACTCAACGTACTTAAGGTCTTGGCTGGCTGTTCATGGGGAGCTGATAGATCAAGCATGCTTAAAGTTTACACATGTCTAATCAGATCCAAATTAGATTACGGCAGCATCGTGTATTCTTCAGCCAATCTCAAACTGCTTTCCTCTTTAGATTCTTTGCATCACGCCGGTATCCGTTTAGCTACAGGAGCCTTCAGAACTAGCCCAGTTAATAGTTTATGTGTAGAAGCTGGTCTAGCTCCACTAACGGTGAGAAGACACCAGTTGGCTTGTGGATACATTGGTAGGTTAAAGTTCAACCGCAAAAATCCATCCTAGGAAACCTATCTTCCAACCAAAATCTCGAAGATATACTGCTAACCGAAGACTACCTGCACCTCTCGGAATTAGAGCGCGAAGATACATTGAGGAAATCCGCAATCTAGAAACAACCTTTGAACAATATGTCTTCCCACCATGGACACTAAAACTGCCCATAATAGACCTCACTCTGAAAAAACATAATAAAAATAGCACTTCAGAATACACCTACAGATCTGAATATAATCAAATTAAAGATAAATATAAAAATAGTATATTTCTTTTCACAGATGGGTCTAAATTAAACTCCAACGTCGGCTGCTCCGTAGTGACTAGAAACTGTAAAATCAAATATAAACTTCCATCCTTCACAAGTAACTTTACCGCTGAATGTTACGCTTTGAGTGCAGCACTGTACCACATAATGCAGAGAGATGAGGAAGACTTCGTTATATGCACGGATTCCCTGTCGACTATAATGGCAATCACAAACCTGTACTCAAAAAACCCTATCGTAAAAAGAATTCAAGCATATATATCCATAACCAACGACATGAACAAAAATATAATTATTGTATGGACACCATCGCACGTAGGGATTGAGGGGAATGAAGAAGCTGACCTAGCGGCCAAGGACGCAGCACTGTCTTCAATAGATGTCACCAATGTCTTTACACCAACAGATATCAGCAGTTATCTAAAATTCCAAGCCAAGACGATGTGGGATCAGCTCTGGGATATTGTTGAAGGCTCCAACAAATTAAGAAGTATTAAAATAGATACAAAAGAATGGAAAAGCTCCTGTAGGAATAATAGAAGAGAGGAGGTTATTTTAACTAGACTAAGGATCGGACACACAAGACTCACGCACGGCTTCCTCATCGATAAGAGTACACCGCCGACATGTGGAAATTGCCGCTGACAATAGACCACATCTTAGAAAAATGCCCTATCTTCGACAGCTTCTTTCGAAATCACATGCTAGTAAGAAATATCTAAACATTATTAGGCGATAATGAACACAACATAGAAATAATTATCGAATTTCTAAAGAAAAACGGTTTTATCAATAAAATATAACGTGGAAACCCGAAAGATAAATAAATAAATGAATCGAAATTTAGAGGAGATTTACATATAAGTGTATATATGGATAAATGTGTTTATAAATACATATGTGTGATGACGTTAAGATATTTTGTATTGTATAGGGTGTGTGCGTGTGGACGCAGTAGCATATTGTGCTGTTGCGTCTACGTGTACACATGTTTTTATTATTTATGTATATATACATGTATTTGTATATGTCTGTGTCTATAGATATGTATTTGTGTATATTTGCGTATGTACTAATATGTATATGTGTGTACAAATGTAGATGTATAGAGGTATGCATATGTGTGTATATGTGTATATATGTATATATATGTATGTATGTTTATATATGTGTGTACCAATTTTTGAATACTTAAAGGGCACAAAAGACCTTAGATGTTGCGTGTCCATATTAAAAATCTAATCTAATCTAATCTACTTTTCTTCCAATCTCGACCGGAAGCGTTACAGAACCCGCAGCTTCAATAGATGATCCGTCTGCCAGTGCTATCTTGATTTCTTTCTGAGGTTTAAGTTCCATGCCCAGAAAATAAAACTTTTGCCAACTTTCATGACTTAGCAGTGATCTTGTGGCTCCAGAATCGAGTAATCCCACGAACTTCATCCCTAAAATATTGAGAGGTAAGGCCTGTCATCCTTCCCTTGTAGCGTAGTGAGATGCTTCGTTGTCCGTTTCGTAAATTCCCGCACCATATCCAGCCACTCCTTCCATTCAAGAGAATTTTTGTAGGACATCATGGGATTGTGCAAACTCTGTCCTCGTATGTTCGCGCCCCCCCCCCCCTTCTTCGTTTCCCGGCCTATTTTTATTAGGGCTCTGCTTCGATTCTTCCAATGATTTTTTCCTTGGTTTACGGCATTCTCGTGAAACATGACCAGGCTCCTCACGATTCCAGCACTTCACCCTTGGTTTTGGACGCTGTTCCCAATTCGAGCCATATTTCTTTGTAAAAGTAAGTAAAAAGTCGGTAAAAGTAATTTTCCATTACACTTATAAATATGCCAATGTATTCCTCGCTGCCCTGTGTTCTCGTTCTTATTTCCTCCCACAATCTCTCAGAGTAATCCATTGGTTTAAATTCCCCTTTCAACACGGCTACCAATTGAGACCAGGTCTTGACCCGTCGCACAGTGGTCCAAAAAAGCTGAAAATGGGAAAAAACCTAATATCTATTATATTAACCTTGTTAGCGGCATGGAACGTCCCGTGTATTGATTTTTTTGAGGTGCCGAATCTTATGAAACCAAAATCAGTGCAATGGGACCACCAGATCAAGTCCAACTTTGAGGTCAAAAAGTAAAAAATATAAAAAATTCGTGTTTGGTATAGTCTTATATGTTTTTTGAGATGCCGAATCTAATGAAATCAATATCAACGAAATCAGGGCATCAGATCAAGTTAAAATTTGATGTGGAAAATAAAAATGAAAAAGATTGTGTAGATAATTTTTTTTATTTACAATTTGTATGTACAA
The DNA here is from genome assembly GCA_911387785.2 of Aelia acuminata. NCBI lineage: Eukaryota > Metazoa > Arthropoda > Insecta > Hemiptera > Pentatomidae > Aelia > Aelia acuminata. The sequence goes on along the minus strand of OU426979.1, from coordinate 109,846,411 downwards.
TAATACAAATAGGATATAATTATTTAATCTTGTTTAAGTAAATTGTATGCTTCCTCGGTTAGCTCTTTTTTCTTTTTATACTTGTATGCTGATCTTAAATCCGTAATGTATAGGTTGCTTGTTACAAATAATTGGTGGAAAACATCTTCATTTGTTGCGACTTGAGATATCTTCCTGGAATGATGTTTCCTGTACTGCCTATAATTTTTGTTCCTACTCTCCATGAGTCTTTTCTGACAGCGTACCGATAAAAAGAGCTGCGTACTCAATCATGTCTGCTCCATGGAAAAGAATTTTGTGAACGGTCGATGGGAGATAGTACCAGGGGTACCGAGTCACTGCCATCTCAGCCGTTTCGCGCTGCATACTCAATCGGGTACAGAGAGCAAATTCACATCTAGTACTGTTTTTAATCTAACAATTAATTCTTTATTTATCCCTGGAATATGCGCGGTTAGTGAAGGATTTTTAAAAAACTTGCAACAATTACAGCATTAAAGTGAAATAAATGTACCACCTCAATTTTCAGGAGTGAGAGCTCTAGTGCAAAGGACCACCATACACTATAAAGAAACTGCGCAACTTCAAACAACCTATATGTAGTTGTAGTTTATTTGATTATTTAAAATACAACATAAAATACTTTTTTTGTTATAGTATTTTAGAATTAAAATTAAAATAATTTTATTTTAGAATTTTAGAAATAAAATGAAAATAACGTGTGATTTATTTAATTTAATTGTAAGTCAGTCCCCCTCCCTTAGAGACCTATCGGAGGATTTTTCTTAACTAATAGTTCCTCCCCAAGGTCATCCGCCTTTGCCACTCGCACCGTAACGAAAGGTTTAAATCCTTATAAATCCCAAAGTTGGCCGAAGTTGGCGCTGCAAATTTTACCATAGTTCCTCTACTACCTACAGTTACATATTAAACCATTGCGACCGTAACGCAACGTAACGCAAGCGTTTTATAAACCAACAAAGACAAAAAATCATACTTATTTCAGCGACGATTTCGAAAATTAATTTCTTATCTTACTATTCATATTATTTAAAAATGTTTAGTCCATAACAGTGCACATACAGATGACACACTCCTGATGTATTGGGGAATATTTTATAGAAATTTTTTTTTATGTTGGTAGAAAAGTACGATTTTTTCAATAATTAAAAAGTCCAAATTGACTGATCACACACATTTTAATTTGGAACTAGTTAAAAAAATATATTCTTTCCATTGTTCTACAACTATTCAAGTATTCGAATACCAAGAAAAAATTAGGTTTGGGCTACTTTCCCAGGTTGGACCACTGTGCGTCGCCTCATAGCCTTACACCAAATTAACGCTTTCCCACTGAATAGATCATAAGCAGAGGACAAGAGGTCATAATCGGAGGTGTTCCTAGCTAATTTCATCTCATCAATAGCCTCCAAAAATGCGTTTACACTTACACTTTATAAATTGATTTTCGCTAAAAGCTTTTCTAGTTTCTTCTGACATGTTTCAACCTCAGACATTTCGGTCATAACTTCCGGTCATACCATCCCCAAAGAACCGAATGCCCCAATCTTTGACTGGAACCTGATATCTTTTAATCCCAAAGGTTCTTTCCTCGCTACGTGTATCACTAATATCTGGCGATTTATCTACTAGTCCCGTTCCGTTGCAGCTGTTGAATATTTGCAAACAAGAGACTGATTCTTTTAAATATTCAGACTTCAGGTTGCTCAGTACCTGACACAGTCATAGTCGAAAGAGTCCCCAGAAGATTTGCGATCAATTCGTCTAATTGCCGACCCATCGGACTTCCTCGACTTCCGCTAAAGTTATCAAGGGACCCCCTTATAGTGTCTAGCATCCTTTTTGATTCAAAGAATTCAGACTGACACTCTGTCTCCCGATTCATGAGATTAGATTGCCCATCTGATTCCGAATTGGTGGTTATTGCAGGTTGTTTCCTAACACCTTCTCCTTCAACTGCACTTTTCGAATCAAACAAATCAAAAAGCTCGAGATAAAATGCGCTCACTGTCTCCTTCCGCTCTACATCCTTCGGTTCACTACATGGACCAGCGCGAGACGATTATAAACATGCTGCAGCCCAGTATCGATTTTAGCCCGATCCCCTGCACTCGAGGACTCATCCAGAAAATTGATTTTCGCTAAAAGCTTTTCTAGTTTCTTCTGACATGTTTCAACCTCAGACATTTCGGCCATAACTTCCGTTGTCCAAGGTACTTTTCCTTCCACTTCACGTCTTAGAAGCGGTCTAAGTTTTTTTCGCATCCCCTCAACATCTGAAATTCCCTTTATACCACGAACTTGGAGCTCGTACTCCAACTCATCCTTTGCCAATCGATAGACATCCATGTCGGTTTTTTTTTTCGCCACGGTCCGAAAAATGAAAAAATAAAAGTATTTATCTGTTTATTAAAAAAATAATTTATTAATACACCGTTTTATTCATATATTTTTAAAGATGTAACGTTGGGCGCCGAGCTTTGTTACCCAATTTCGGGAACGTAAATATATGCCCTACTCAGTGAAGAAGGGGGGGGGGGGGGTAGAAAAAGAAGCAACAAAAAAAATAATAAAATAATTAAAAATTAATCAAGAAGTAAATAAAAATAATTCAATGAATAAATGCCGATTAAAAGGGAGGGAAATAAAAATATAATAAAAAAATCTGGTGCGTGCGCACAACACACAACTTTCACTTACCAACTTACTTAGATAAAAAATTAATGCGATTTGTTAATGATAATGCCACTTCTCAAAGTTACACATTTTTCCACATTCATTTCTTATTTTTGTTTTCATTTGCTCTATAATCCCCTCAGAACATTTTAATAATGATAACGCTTACCTGATATTAAATAACACCTAATTTCCATTAAACATGACTAATATGATGAAAATCGTTAATGCCGTTTTTGAGATAATCGAAAAATTGGAAAACCAGTTATGAAATAAAGTGCACCAACCGGTTGATCAATTTTGATGAAATGTTGGCTATCACATCTTTGGCATATACATACATCAGATACACAGTTTGATCAAAATCGTGAAAGCCGTTTTTGAGTAAATAAGAAAAACACGTGAAAATGATACAAAATTTATTAGGTAAAGTCCCCCTCCGGTTGATCAATTTTGATGAAATGTTGGCTATCGCATATTTGGCATATACATACATCAAATACCCAGTTTGATCAAAATCGTGAAAGCCGTTTTTGAGTAAATAAGAAAAACACGTGAAAATGATACAAAATTTATTAAGTAAAGTCCCCCCTCCGGTTAATCAATTTTGATAAAATTTTTACTGTCATATCTCAGGCATATTATTACATCAAATACTCAGTTTAATCAAAATCGTTAGAGCCGTTCTTTAGAAAATCGAAAAAAACGCAATAAGTTATTAAATAAAGTACCCCCTCCATTTGAGCAATTTTGATGAAATTTTTGCTGTCACATCGCGGGCATATACCTACACTAAATACCCAATTTTAGGTACGCACGGTTTATAGTTTTTGTTCTGTGTTCACACACAGACCATTTCGCGGGACTTGGTTATTTAAGCTCAGGGCACCCCAAAACGTGTATTTCCGTTGAAAACCGGAATTCGAAATTTTTCACGATCGCAATACTTCCACTTACTAAATATTTCATAAGTAAAAGTAAAAATTAACATAAGAGATGTTGGTTCCCTGGTATCCATATTAAATTTCATTGTAGAGATAAGGATTCAATTTTTACTTTCACTTACCTATATATGAAATATATAGTAAGTGGAAGTATTGCGATCGTGAAAAATTTCGACTTCCGGTTTTCAACGGAAATACACGTTTTGGGACCTCCTGAGTCGAAATAACTAAGTCCCGCGAAATGGTCTGTGTGTGTGTGTGTGTCTGTGTGTGTGTGTGTGTGTGTGTGTGTGTGTGTGTGTGTGTGTGTGTGTGTGTGTGTGTGTGTGTGTGTGTGTGTGTGTGTGTGTGTGTGTGTGTGTGTGTGTGTGTGAACAGACTAGCTCAAAAACTATAAGGGAACCTGAAATTGGGTATTTAGTGTAGGTATATGCCCGCGATGTGACAGCAAAAATTTCATCAAAATTGCTCAAAGGGAGGGGGTACTTTATTTAATAACTTTTTACGTTTTTTTCGATTTTCTCAAAAACGGCTCTAACGATTTTGATTAAACTGAGTATTTGACCTATTTATATGCCCGAGATATGACTGTAAAAATTGATCAACCGGAGGGGACACTTTACTTAATAAATTTTGTATCATCTTCACGTGTTTTTTTTTATTTACTCAAAAACGGCTTTAACGATTTTGATAAAACTGGGTATATGATGTATGTATATGCCCGAGATACGACTGTAAAAATTTCATCAAAATTGATCAACCGGAGGGGGGACTTTACTAAATAAATTTTATCTCATTTTCACGTGTTGTTTTTTTATTTACTCAAAAACGGCTTCAACGATTTTGATCAAACTGGGTATTTGATGTATGTATATGCAAAAGATGTGATAGCCAATATTTCATCAAAATTGGTCAAACGGTGGGGGCACTTTATTTCATAACTTTTATACCAATTTTTACCTTTTTTTCGATTATCTCAAAAACGGCTTTACGATTTTTATCAAATTCGTCATGTTTAATGAAAATTAGGCGTTCAATAATATCAGGTAAGTTTTATCAGTATTAAAATTTTCTGAGGGGGCTTAAATGTGGAAGGGGCCTTTTTTGTTTTCCTATAAAGTACCTTTGTTTTAGTTTATATTGAGAAATTAACCGTCTCTCATCACGCCTAAAAATATGAAATGGCTAAATATGAGATATGATAAAAATAAAGAAAACATAAAGAGGAGAAAAAAAGAAAAATATTCAGCCAACTCATAAAACTCGATGAGCCCACGCATGCGGAGTACACCTTTAATGACAGACCATTGTTCATAATTAAAGCCGTTCTGTTCATTTGAGAAGTGGTAATTAACAAAACGCATTAATTTCTAATCTAAGTAAGTTGGTAAGTGAAAGTTGTGTGTTGCGAGCACGCACCAGATTTTTTTTTTTTAATTCTTTTCATTAGTACTTAAATTAATCATTTGTTTTCTTGAACCTATTATTTTTTTTGTTTATGTATAAGGGAATGGTATCATTAAACCAATTGGGAAAGCTACAAATTTCCAACTTGAGGGGTTTTAGCTTGACTGAAACAGGGATTGAATGTAAGTGTGGCCGATTAGGTAAAAGAGCTAGTTACTCATAGTGAAGTTTTGAGGTTCGATACTGGACTCCTCTAAATTTTTTTTCCTTTATTTACTTTTTAAATATTTTTGTTTTGTTTCTTAGGGCTTTAAGGCGTAAAACCTCCGGGGTCATCAACGCCTGTTAGACTTTATTTTATTTTCTTGAGATTAATATCGTCAGTTTTCGAAAGAAATGTAGTTAATACATCGGAAAGAAAGGCAAAATAGATAAGTAGAGAGAAACCTGTAGTAAATTATGCTACTATTTATTTCTATATTTGGTTAATTAATTTATTTATTTTAAGGAAGTTTACAACCGTGTTTATATTTGACTGATTATTATTTAATGCTATTGTTATATCTGGTCGAAGAGATAGTTTATTTAAGCTGGAGATATAATATGGACATTCTTGAAAAATGTGACTAACAGTGAGAGGGCTATTGCAGTGTTGGCATGTTGGTGGTGACTGTTTGGTTATAAGATGCAGATGAGTTAGGTTTGTATGGCCTATTCTCAACCTAGCCACGGTGACCTCCTCCCTGCGATTTGAACGATAGGATGTGGTCCAGGGTTTTACGGTTTTTTTAATATATTTTAATTTACTAGGAGGGCTTTCGTTCCACATGCATTGCCAACTATCTGATATTTCCTTTTTAAGAGGAAAACTGATTTCTTGCGGAGTTAGTATAGCAGTGCCTCGACCGGGAAGTGTGAGTGCTTCCTTCGCTGCCTTATCTGCTAGCTCATTACCAACTATCCCCACGTGACTGGGGATCCATACGAAGTAAACTGATTTTTCTAGATTGTCGAGCATACAGATGTAATTATGAATTTTTTGTAAGACGGAATGTTTTGGGTACATGTTATTTAAACCTTTTAGAGCACTTAATGAGTCGGATATTACAATTATTGTGTTAGATGTAACTGTCATACAGAAGTGGAGGGCTGAGGCTATGGCATGTAGTTCTGCGGTGTAGATGCTGGATAATTTATGGAGTTTTATTTTATGTGTGGAATTGTTGGTAACGAAAGCGGAAGCTGTAGCATCTTCAGATTTTGAACCATCGGTATACACTAAGAATGGATCTGTAAAGCTTTGTAAGAGACGGTGGAATTCAGTTTTGTATTCTGTGGGTGAGGTATCGCTTTTGGGTAATCGGGAGAGATGGATAATTGTTTTAGGAGGTTTGTATATCCAAGGTGGGTTTTCATTTTCTGTTTGGTGAATAGGTAAGTTCTTGAGGAATGAAATGGCCGAATAAATTCTTTCTGACAACGGGAGTGTGGAATTGGGTTTGTTTCTGAAAGCGTTAGAAAATCATGGGTTAAAAATGTATTTATGTGTAGGATGTTTATTTTGAGGGAGTAATCTTGAAATATAGTTTATAGCCAGTTTTTTTCTTCGAAATAGGAGAGGGGGTATTCCGGCTTCAGCGCAAAGACTCAGGATAGGGCTTGTTCGAAAAGCGCCAGTCGCTATCCTAATACCTGTATGATGTACAGCATCCAATTTATTTAGGACCCGGAGTCGTGCAGAGCCATATATAAAGCACCCGTAGTCAAGTTTGGAGCATACTACAGCTCTATAGAGCCTAAGCAACGTGAGTCTGTCCGCGCCCCAGGAAGTATTGCTCAGATACCTTAACACCATCATTCTTTTTGTAGCGGTTGTTTTTAGGGCAGAAATGTGCGGTTCCCAAGTCATTCGTCTGTCAAAGATCATGCCTAAGAATCTGTGCTGGTCGGAGTATGGAATTAAAGCGTTTCCAAGATATAAATCGGGTGAATGGGGTGTGTTTCTTTTTCGACTGAAATGAACGCATTTGGTTTTTTCGGTAGAGAAATGAAGACCAATGGAAAGGGACCAGTTTTGGATTCTACTAACAGCGCACACAGGGGTATTTGACCTGAAAAGCTGGCCAAAACTATTTCCTTCCATTTTATTAATTCAAAAGTCCTCAAAATGGCTTCTATATTTGTAATAGACATTAAAAATGCTTTTTTAGCAGTTAAAAAAAATACTCTAAGGAGAAAATTTTCATAAAATTAATTTTTACATAAATCCACCGACTGTGAAATAGGCATCCATGGGTTTACAATTTATGTTCATATTATTTTCTCTTTATGCATTGCACCCATGAAATATGCTTGTAACTAATTAAAGATTTATTATCATTTATCTATTACTATTATTTTAAAAAAATGAAAATAGTGTAAAATAGGTGAATATAAAAAGTTATGGTGATAAAGAAAAACAGTGTGTTCTTAATTCATTAAGAATTGTTTAATACCTCTTCGAAACACAACTTATATCCCAGGAAGAAACGCACCAACCTTTCTTAAAAATGCATATTAAATTTAATTATTCATTATTCACTTTCCTCGTCACTTAATGAACTTTCGGAATCACCACTATCGGTTAAGTTGGTTGGGGGAGACAACATTTCTAAAATTTCCTTACAAAACCTGATACCTTTTTTCTTGAACTTCTCATACCTGTGATAACTGGATCTGATGTCAATATTAATATATTAATTACATCCAGATTGCACTCTATCCGGTAAAATTTTCTGGTCTTATTTTCTCTATAAACCCGGAAATGGTTATTTCGAGTTTCTGCTGCTTCCTCAGATAAAAGACCAATATGAAGTAGAGGGCTTTTTATCACTTCAAAACCATCTCTTAAAATTTTGTGAACAGATGGTGTCATTACCATTGATAAATCCGTTGTAAATTTTAAAGTAACAAATGATTTTTCAGAGCGTCCACCAGATCTTGAGCTTTTAATTATTGGTATCGTCCCACTTAGCCATTTCTTGTTGCTGTTTCAAAAACATTTCTTTTCCTTGAAGAAGCATTCCATCTTACTTAGAAATCATGCCTCAAAATTAATCATTTATGTTTTAGCTGTTTCACCTGCTCTAGGCTATTAGCTAGGCAATATTTCCCAATGAGAAAAGACTACGAAAATTCCTTATTTTTTTTTTAAAGCTAATGCTTTCGACTTTAAAAATATGTCAAATAATTCCCTTCTAGTTATTATTATTATTCCAGAAGATCCTAAAATATGAATAAATGAAAATATAACAAATTTGAATTTTTTTTTATTATTTAATGAAATTGACATTTTAGTAATAAAAAATTATAAGTCTCCGAATCGCAGATATTCGCAGAATTTTTTTCAAGAAACATAATCAACGATAATTATACATTATCATAAAAAATATTTCGTTGCCCAGAAATGCCCAGAAGTATAACTTTTTAACCTTCAAATTTAATTTTTAGCTCTAAAATAGACCTACCAAAAAAACAAAAAGATATTGATACTAGTATTGAATACAAAAAAATTATAACTATCTGAATAACAAGTACAAACCTTGCCTCGAACTATCCATCATATGATAACGCCGATACTTCAGTAAGAACAAAGAAAATTAATATATTTTGTAGAACAATACTTATGAGCACAGACGAGTTAAAGGATAAGGTCAGATTTGAATTAGAATAGCCGCCGGATTAAGGGCCTGGAAGAGATAAGAATCATGTTGCATGATCCCACAGGTCCTCTACTTCACCTTCGAGTCATTATTTACCAGAAATTTCAAACTTCAAAAAATGGGTTTTGGCCAGCTTTTAGGGCCAAATACCCCTGTGTGCAGCGTCTTGTAATTTGCATTTTATAGTGGAAATATTGTCAGATCGGCAAAATATGGCAAGGTCATCGGCGAACAACAGCGGCTTGACACCTCTTGGCAAGTTCAGTCCTAAGTCGCTTATCGCCAAACAGAATAGTGTTGGACTGAGGACACAGCCCTGGGGGACGCCGTTGAGCTGTTCTCGGTATTCTGATAGTTCAGATCCTATTTGAACCCTAAAGTGACGATTCGAAAGAAATTGTTCAATATAATTGTACATTCGACCTTTTATTCCTACAGCTAATAATTTATTGAGAATGATGGAGTGGTTAATGCTATCGAAAGCTTTTTTCAAATCAAAATATATTGCAAGTGTTTGTTGTGCATTAACAAAGGAATATTGAATTTCGGCTTCTAAGGTAACTAAATGGTCTAATGTGCATCTGCCTTTCCGGAATCCTGACTGAAAAGGTTGAATTAAATTGTTGTTTTCTATGATCCACATTAGTCTTTTATTGATCATTCGTTCCATTATTTTACTTAGGCAACTCGTGAGAAATATGGGGCGATAGCTAGTTGGTAAACGTTTGTCATTTCCGCTTTTTAGAATTGGGATTACCAACGAATCGCGCCAATTATGTGGAATCTGTCCGGAGGACCACACATAATTATAATACCCAAGTAGCCATTCTAGAGTGTTTTCTGGAAGATTTTTTATCATTTCATAGTGGATAAGGTCAGGGCCAGGGGATGAGCCTTTAACGTTATTTAATATGTTTTTGAATTCCCACATAGAGAACGGGAGGTTGTAATGTAATGGTCCGTCATCCATTATTATTTCTCTGTCCGGTGCTTCATGATTGGTTGGGTTTCTCCCGGAATTATATATTTCAGAAAAGAAGTCTGCAAATGTGTTAGAGACGGGTAGAGGATCGTCTGACAGTTGTCCGTTGACCAAAATGGTGTGGCGACAGGGAAGGGGAGTACTTGATATTTTACGTATTTTGTTCCACACTTCGGTTGAAGATGCAGAAGAATTAATGGAATTGACAAAATTTTTCCACGACTCGGTCTTGCATTGCTTTATTACATGTCTGCACATGGCACGATATCTTTTATATTCTATTAATTTTTCGGAGGTCATGGATTTTTGAAAATTTTTGTAGGCCTTTCGGCGATCTTTAATTGCTTTTTTGCAGGCATCATTAAACCAAGGTAAAAGCGGCCTTCGTGGTGACCCGGATGTCGTTGGTATTGAGGCTTTAGCTGCATCTACGATCTTATTCGTGATGGTTTCACAACCTTTATCGATATTCATTTGGTACGGAGGAGTTTGGGGTGGAGACGCAAGGGATGTAAACAGAGTCCAATCAGCTCTTTTTAGGATCCATCTTGATTTCATTCTTGTCGGATTTGTGGAATTAAATTTTATTAGGATCGGAAAATGATCGCTACCGTACAAGTCTGGTAATGTCGTCCAATTTATAATATTATATAAAGCCCTATTGGTTAAAGAAATGTCTATGTGAGAATAGGTACCATGGCTTGAACTAAAAAATGTATGTTCTCCGGTGTTGAGCAGAAGTAGATCAGTGGCGTCTAAAAAATTTTCAATTATTTTACCTCTAGTGTTTTTATCGTGGGACCCCCATAGAGGATTATGGCCGTTAACGTCCCCGATAAAAAGTACTGGTCGTGGTAATTGATTGTAGATATCTATAAGTTGTTGCGTGTCTATTGTACGGTCTTGGGGAAGGTATATGTTACATATGGTAAAAGAAAAGTCTTTGTGCACCCTGACTGCTATAGTTTGGAGATGGGAATTAATGTTAATTGGTTCAGAGTAAACAGACTTGTGGATAGCTATTAAAATTCCGTGATAACTGTTTAGATTTTCTTTCCTATATATTTCAAAATTTTTCATAGTAAAATTGTCACTGATTTTAAGGTGAGTCTCTTGAAGAGCTATGCAAAACGGGTCCGTATCTTGTATGAGTATTTTTAAATCATTAAAATGGGTTTTTACACCATTGCAGTTCCATTGAACTATTGACATATTTTGGAGTTATTAGGAATGTATTCATCCACAGATCCATACATACATAACCCGTAAGACATATGTAGAAAAAGAAAAAAAAAAAAAAAAAAAAAAAAAAAAAAACACACTCACGCGCGCGCGCATGCACACACACATTATATACTCACATATTTTAGGCAGCCTGGTGTTAAGAAACCACCACTGTGCTTCAAAACTATATTTAGATTTGATGTCTGTAAGTAATATTTTATGGTGGTGGTCTTTGTTATTATATTTATATATAAGAAAATAAACAGGAATTTGTATACTGATAGCCATGTTTATGCCCGCAGTAAAATAAATGCAGGTAGAGGTAATGCCAACAGTAATAAAAAAATATTGTAGAGACGAGGAGGAGTAGAATAAATTGTAATAACCAGAGTAATCATTATAAACAAACAGCGGTAGTAGGAAAGAGTAATTGTTTATAATGGCGATAATATGCGGCTTGTAAATATTTATCAACATGACTAGTACTGCAATATTGTTATTGATGAAAGTGAGTTTGTTATTACGGAATCTTATTGTAGTTAGATTATTATTGACATTTAAATAATAAGTATATGAGTTAGGGCAAGGACTGGGTTTAAAAACAGTTATTACATAATAGTAATTGTATTCGTAGGTAACGGTTATTTCGTGATATATTTTTTTGATCATGTTTTTTTAGTTTTTCGGTTGCCCGATTTTTTATTATTAACGAGAGTAAACTCTCCTTCTGAGTTGATATCTGACTCTAGGGTATCCATAGAGTCAGATACGACTAACTTATTGTCATCCGAGAGAGCGGTGCCTTCGGCTGACGGAGGTGGTGGGGGGTGAGGAGAGGCCAGCCTGGCCGCCGATCTCGACCGCGAGCTTCGAGCTGGCTTAGGCGTAGGAGTGGGGGGTGGGGGGAGGGGAGGAGTTTGTGATGTGGAGGGGAGGGGAACGGAGGGGGCAAGCGGGGGGGAGGGGGGTAGGTAAGGGGGGCTAATGTTGTTTTTAGTCAGGAATTTTTTATCATTAGAGCTTTCACCAAAATTAAATACCATATTTGTTTGAATACCTATTTCCTTTTTTTCAGTAATTTTTATTTTTTGTTTAACGATTTCAGAAAAAGATTTGTTAAACTGTGAGGGGTTTTGTTCCTTATATATTCTCCTTGCTTCGTTTAGCGGTATTTTATTTATCGTTTGAATAGTTTTAATTTCTTTATGAATAGCGAAAACGGGACACGAGCGATCTAAGGCGTGGTGGGGCCCATCGCAATTTGCGCATTTAGCTGGCAGGTTGCATTTTGAATTTTCTTCATGTTTTTCTCCGCCGCATTGAATACATTTGGATTTTTGTTTACATAAATTTGTGGGATGTGCAAATCCCAAACAGTTGAAGCAGCGCATGGGATTTGGGATGTATTGCTGGACTTTGACTGTTAAGAATCCTATTTTTATTGCTTCTGGTGTTTTTGGTGTCGGAAATGTAATTATATATGTATTAGTTAATATTTCATTACCGTTTCTTTTTATTTTTATACGGATGATATCGTGGATGGTGCCGGAGAGTTCGTTTTTTATTTCATCTAATTCTAAAAACTGTAGGTCCTGGCATCTAATCACTCCTTTACTATAATTTAAAGTATTGTGTGGGGATACTTGTACATCAAATTGACCTGCAAAATTTTTGCATTTTAATAGTGTTTCTGACTGTTTCCCATTTTTGGTTTCTACTAGTAGACAGCCGTTTTTTAGTTTCTTTACATTGTTTAATTCTCCTACTAGGCCAGTAAGAAATTTATTAATTAAAAAAGGAGAGACTTTTTGAAAGCTCTGTTCGTCTGTCCTTTGTACTATTAAAAACGTCGGGGCCGTGTGTTTTGGGGTTGCATTTTCGTCTAATTGTTTAAGGCGAACATGATGCCGTTTTCTTTTAACCTTCGGGCTACTTAGGTCTATGGGATCCCCCATATTTAAAATTAACAAAAGTAAAATAAGAAGATACGGAGAGAAAAAAAAAATAAATAAATAAATTAAAATAAAAATAAAGAAATTATAAAACGTGCTTCTTCACAAAAAATATAATACAATTTTCAAGAGATAAAAAAGAAAATAATAAATATAGATATAGATATTTCAGTCTTATCTGAACAGCAGGGAGCGCTAAGTAGGGACGTCTTCTCTCTTCAGATCCTAAACACTGACTGTGTTAAATATTTTTGTTTACTATCAAATGGATTTCTTTTGCCCTTGGTAAAGTGTATGGATTAGGTTTTCGACGTTTTTCCGGGTATTAGATTTTAAGAAAAAAAAAAAAAACCGGCATGGCGGCTACAATTTTTACTTTCACTTACCTATATATGAAATATATAGTAAGTGGAAGTATTGCGATCGTGAAAAATTTCGACTTCCAGTTTTCAACGGAAATACACGTTTTGGGGTGCCCTGAGCTTAAATAACCAAGTCCCGCGAAATGGTCTGTGTGTATGTGTCTGTGTGTGAACAGACTAGCTAAAAACTATAAACCGTGCGAACCTGAAATTGGGTATTTAGTGTAGGTATATGCCCGCGATGTGACAGCAAAAATTTCATCAAAATTGCTCAAATGGAGGGGGTACTTTATTTAATAACTTATAGCGTTTTTTTCGATTTTCTAAAAAACGGCTCTAACGATTTTGATTAAACTGAGTATTTGATGTAATAATATGCCTGAGATATAGTCCAAATAATTGTTCAAAATATCAGGAAAGACACTTCATATTAGTACATTTTTCGTCTCTACAGCAGTGGAGAAATTTTCTGGTAATTTGATAAATTTAGAATTTCGATGCAGCTCTATTTCACCGTTTCCAATATAGAGCAATTGTTTAGAAAATATATCTACCGATGGTGGATAAATCTGAAACTTGCGGTTTATACAAATAACAATTATTCCTGTTCAGTAGAGGTGTAATAATCATTATATGTAAAATTTAAAAAATGCCGCGATAATTTGCAATCCTTTCTTTATCAACAATAATTTAAAGAAGTAAAAAAATCTATTCTGGTGAAATTAACACCGAAATATCATTCCCAATAATAGCCTAATTTAAATTAAAGAAAGGATTACAATCTTCGCTGACATTTCATAAATTTTACATATAAAGATTATTACAACTCTGCTGAACAGGAAGGAACAGCCTCTATTCGATTGGAATTAAATTTTCTCAACTTTAAATTATTGTTGATAAAGGAGGAATTAAAAATTTTCACTGACAATTTTAAATTTTACATTTTAGAGCACGGGATAAAAATAATAAAAACACTGTATTCAAATAACAATATCAAAACGAATAATGAAAATAAAGAAACTTGTGTTAAATAAATAAAAAAATCAACTGAAAATATAATATCAAAGTCTTAATTATGCAGTTCTTTAGCAAATCACAAAGTATCCCACAACACCTAATCAAAACACACTCAGGGAGTTTTCATGTCTGGTTACCGTCAGTGTAGCCAGATCACTAATTTTCACTACTTTTTGGCGACACTGACTCCCCTATTCAGGTTTCTATTAGGTTACACCTGTGACAGTAGGTGCTGTTACAACATTTATAGAATATTATTTCAAATAATAGCCTAATTTAAATTATTAAAATGTATTTACTTTACTAAAAGTTGATATGAGGGTGGGCCACAGCAAAGCGTTTCAGCGCTTAGCTAGTAATTTAATTGAAATAAAAATAAAAAAGGAAAAGGAAGAAAAAATACCTACACTTTTGAGAATTTATTGTAACCTTTTCTTGATTTATTTATTCTTTAATGAAAATTAACAAAAAATACAAAGATTTGTATTACTATTTGTCTGTGGAAAATAATAATATAGGAACAAATAACTGCACTCACATAACACAATACAAAATTATAATAATGGTAACCTGTATTACAATAGCACTTATAAACAAAAACGTTATGAAATCGACATATGACGCCATGTTAATAAATAGAAACACGAACTACTGTATTTGCAATAATTCGCTATATAAGAATTATTTTGGTCACTAATCAAATTAAAAACTATCCTATCTCTTAAGTAGGCCAAAACTATAAACATTGAGCCAAATTTCATTAATGGTTGATTATAAACTATAACCAGTAATTGGGTTTTTTTGAGAAAGGGAATAATCCTATGAGCCCATCAAAATCATTATCAATCAATTCAAACATCATTGAGGAAAAATCAATCAATTCCTGCATACCAAGGAGTTGAGTAAGCATATGTAACCGAAGAAAAATAACAATAAACGCAGATAAAATAAAAGGTTATTTCAGCTATTCCGTATAGTATGAGTGGGTAAATAATTGTACGACGGACATTCTAATACCAGGTACAAACTAACGGACTGACCCAATACACACTACAATTTGTTTACTAAAAAGGTTTTACTAAGATAAAAAAAAAATTCTGATTTGGCAATAGGTTATGAAATTTATTTTTACTTTCACTTACCTATATATGAAATATATAGTAAGTGGAACTATTGCAGTCGTGAAAAATTTCGACTTCCGGTTTTCAACGGAAATACACGTTTTGGGGTCCCCTGAGTCCAAATGACCAAGTCCCGCGAAATGGTCTGTGTGTGTGTGTTTGTACACACGTGCACAAGCTCAAAAACTATAAGCCGTGCGAATCTGAAATTGGGTATTTAGTGTATGTATATGCCCGCGATATGACAGCAAAAATTTCATCAAAATTGCTCAAAGGGAGGGGGTACTTTATTTAATAACTTTTTAAGTTTTTTTCGATTTTCTCAAAACGGCTCTAACGATTTTGTTAGAGTATTTAGTGTTTGAGCATATAGAGTACTTGATCTATTTATATGCCCGAGATATGACTGTAAAAATTTCATCAAAATTGATCAACCGGAGGGGGGACTTTACTTAATAAATTTTGTATCATTTTCACGTGTTTTTTTTTTAATTTACTCAAAAACGGCTTTAACGATTTTGATCCAACTGGGTATTTGATGTAAATATATGCCAAAGATGTGATAGCCAGCATTTCATCAAAATTGGTCAGTCGGATGGGGCACTTTATTTCACAACTTTTTTTCCAATTTTTACCTTTTTTTCGATTATCTCAAAAACGGCTTTAACGATTTTCATCAAATTCGTCATGTTTAATAAAGATTGGGTGTTCTTTAATATCTGGTAAGCTTTATCACTATTAAAATGTTCTAAAGGGGGCTTGAATGGGGAAGGGGTCTTTTTTTGTTTCCTGTAAAGTACCTTTTTTTTTTTTTATATGGAGAAATTAACTGTCTTTCGTTACACCTAAAAATAAGAAATGGCTAAATATGAGATATGATAAAAACCAAGTAAACATAAAGAGGAGAAAAAAAGAAAAATATTCAGTCAACTCATAAAACACGTTGAGCCCACGCATGACGCCATTTAATGGAAATTATTTGTTTCATGGTAACTAAATGAAATTTTCAACAAGTACATAGAGAATTATAAAATCAGTCGACTTGGAGTATTATTGTTGCATTTCCGAATTATCTCAAGTAAAAATTTTATTTTAATAATAAAAGAAATTAGTGTTTTTTATGCAGTAGATGAAAACAAAAATAAGAAATGATGTGGAAAAATGTGTAACTTTGAGAAGTGGCATTAATACAACGCATTGATTTATAATCTAAGTAAGTTGGTAAGTGAAATTTGTGTATTGCGCGCACGCACCTGATTTTTTAAATTTATTATTGTTCCTTATGTTTTTTTTTTAATTTAATAAAACAATTTTAGGGCCAGTTTGTGGTCAGTTGCGAAATCTTCTATGCACATTCCAGATAATAGTTTTTTTAATAAAGGTTTCAAAGACTATTCGCCAAATAATTAAACTGTGATTATTTGACGAATAATTCCTCTCAAAATTTTATCAGGAGGATTAGTCACGTGATCGACGATATTTTATATAAAATGTGAATGATATTAAAAATTAGTTAATTTCTACTTGTTCGTTTACATTACTTTTCTTACATCACATTATAAGTTTTAACACACAACCGACATGTACAAGACACACTTACGTTTCATGGGTTTTTATATTACGGTATCTGACTGGTTTAAGGAAAATCTGAACAGGTTAGTGCGTAAAGAAAGAGAATGTAACACAATAAGAATCTGTATTATCTGTATATCCTATCTGTATTAATGTACATAAAAAAAGAAACTTTTATGGTTTGTAAGTTATAAGTTTTTTTTTTTTTTTTAAAAACTTTTAAATAATTGGTGGAAAATATCTGCATTTGTTGCGACTCAAGATATCTTCCTGGAATGATGTTTACTGCTTATAATTTTTGTTCCTACTCTCCTGAGCCTCTTCTGAGAGGGAACCGATACAAAGAGCTGCGTCTGAGTATTTTTTCACAACTACTTTATTGCTTCTAGTGTTCAGACGTGTCCTCATTGAGCGGGGTCTGAGGGGGGGCCGCGTCATCCGCCCTCGCCACTCGCACCATAGCGAAAGCGTTAAATCATTATAAATACCAAAGTTGGCCGAAGTTGGCGATGAAAATTTT
Organism: Aelia acuminata; assembly: GCA_911387785.2. Classification (NCBI taxonomy): domain Eukaryota; kingdom Metazoa; phylum Arthropoda; class Insecta; order Hemiptera; family Pentatomidae; genus Aelia; species Aelia acuminata. The sequence continues at coordinate 109,828,912 of OU426979.1, read as the reverse complement.
ACCATGGTTCCCCTACTACCTACACTTACATATTAAACCATTGCGACCGTAACGCAAACTTTTAATAAACCCACAAAGTAAAAAATTATACTTACTTCGGCGATGATTTCAAAAATAAATTTCTTCTCTAGCTATTGATATTATTTAAACATATTTAGTCCATAACAGTGCAAATAAAGATGACATACTCCTAAAGTATTGGGGAATATTTTACTATAAATTTTATACAGAGAAAAAAAAAGTTCTTTATCTTGGTAGAAAAGTACTATTTTCTTCAATAGTTAAAAAGTACACACACATTTTAATTTTGAACTAGTTAATTCTTGTCATTGTTCTACAAGTATCTAGTTATTCGAAAACCAAGAAAAGATTAGGCTTGGACCATTGTGCGGATGTTCACATACACAAACAAATAGGAAATTTAGTTGTACTTGGTTTTTTGGACTCATGGGACCCCAAAACGCGTATTTCCGTTGATAACCGGATGTCATAATTTTTCAGGATCACAATACTTTTTGTCAGAGGCCTAGGGAATAAAATATGAAGATAACACGGGAGCAGTGACAGATGAAACGGAAAGGGAGGAGGTGAAGGTGTGCACTATTCTCCCACATATTAGACCCACGGCCGGCCCACCGCATTCATATCTATTCTGATGTCCCATTAAGGACAGCTTTAAATTACTTCACTACGCTCCTATTAGTTTACAGGTTAAAAATTCTTACAAATGAAACATTAGGCTGATGTTACAGGAACATATGATGACATTTCGTAAGACATAATAATCCAGGACTGTGAACTCAATTGTCATTCTAACAACAAAATTTCAAATACTAGATGGTCAAATATTTTTACTTTCACTTACCTATTTATGAAATATAAAGTAAGGGAAACTACACCAATAAACCTCCTGAATGTAAATCTAATAAATGGGCACCATAATCATAAGACCTCAAAATTGATGGAATTCCAAGAAAGACAGAGTATTGATAACCCTTTTTAAAGCAGAATTTAAGACATCTTCAAGTTCCCGAAGGATCGTTTAAATTTAAAATCGTGACCATTTGTGATTTAAATTAGATTTTGATTTCCGACTTCCATTAAAAGGTCGGAAATAAAATTGGCTATACCCATTATAAAGGAAATACTTCCTGGAAATGCTTATTTTCAGTTGATTTAGGGGCCTTAACAAGGATTCAGGCATCTTTGTCTTCTTACGGATATACACTCGGTCTCTGTCGGATATTTAATGTACAACGTAATCATAAAATCTTTTGCCGATTCTTCATCCTGTAGTGACACTCTTGTTAGGTTATCCGGATTGCTATGATCGGTTTTTAATTTTGTTTCTGCAACTATTGAGGCGTATAAATGAAAAAGGTTGTTAACAAAAAACTATCATCAAAGCTCAAATGCGGTTCGAAAATTAAGAAACAGTATTAGGGGTGTGTTCAGACATGAAATAAATACGTACTGCTAAATAATTTCAATACTATTTTCTTCCATCTCCTTTTTCATCTATGATGGTTTATTGTCTCATTTTTTTCTTTAAGTTACGATTACATCCCTAGCTGATGGCACTAACAGGATTTGCTATTTTCTAGATACGAAAATCTTTAAGGTAGGCACTTATTAGGAATTATTTTCTGAATTTATCTTCCACTTATCTATTTTGTGCTGTCCAGTGTTGAATGAATGAATATTATTGAGACAGACAATGAAAATGGACTTAAGGCAGTCTGGCTTGGATGTTTTTATGCGTTTTTCGCATCCGAGGCAGTCGTGCTCTCAGGTACCAAAGTAACTAAACGTATATGTTGCGTAATATATTTCCCAATAAATGAAACTTTTCCTAAGACATTTCCTCCCAGTAGTAGTGTAATAATAATTAAATCATCTATACAGACATTACATTATTTAAAAAAGAGTTTGCTGATGTTCATCCACCAATAAAAACTGCAAAAACTAGATATCTCCCAGGAAACAATCTCATTGTATGAAATTCAGCAACTATTTAGCAGCCATAAAAATGATTGGTGTCACAAAAAGCTACCGCACTACAATTGAAGCCTCAGTGGTTTGCAAATCATTTTCTGAATATTTTTTTATTATGAAAGATAGTATTCCTATTAATTCGCTCTTAAGTTAAGTCATCGAAGTGAATGACGAACATAACTGACTCATCCAAGAAATATTTTTGAATTAAACCAATAGTGTATCGAGAATAATAATAATAATAAAGAATGATATTCTTTGTAGTAATAAACTAACCATAAAATGAGTTAGAAAACACTTAGCCCTCATTTGTAGTGTCGTAGCCTTTTCCACAGCAATCATTTTTATGACGGCAAAATATTTGCTGTATGGACTGTCGTACAATGAGGTTTTCTAGAAATATCAAATTTCTTTTTGCATTTTTTATGGATGGATAAACATCAAGTCGCTTCGATCCTAGCGGGGCTGCCTTTTTGATTTTGATCAATTTTATGGGCTGCCCCTTTTTTACTTTCACTTATCTATATATGAAATATATCGTAAGGGAAAGTATTGCGATAGTGAAAAATTTCGACTTCCGTTTTTCATCGGAAATACTCGTGTTGGGGTCTTCCGAGTCCAAATAAACAGGTCCCGCGAAATGGTTGTGTGCGATTGATCAACCGGAGGGGACACTTTACTTAGTAAATTTTGTCTCATTTCACGTGTTTTTTTTATTTAATCAAAAACGGCTTTAACAATTTTGATCAAACTGGGTATTTGATGTATGAATATGCCCCCTATTTGACAGCAAACATTTCATCAAAATTGGTCAAACGGAGGGGCTACTTTATTTAATGAGTTATGTCTAATGTTTACCATTTTTCAATTTTCTCCAGAACGGATCAAGCGATTTTGATTAAACTGGGCATTAGATGTATTTATATGCCCGCGGTGTGACATCCAAAATTCAAACATAACTCATGTCTAATTTTTACGATTTTTCAATTTTCTAAAGAACGGATCAAGCTATTTTGATTAAACTCGGCATTAGATGTATTTATATGCCCGCGGTGTGACATTCAAAATTTAATCAAAAATGATCAATTAGAGGGGGCACTTTAAAAAATTCTGTCTCATTTTCACGTGTGTTTTTTGTTTACTCATAAAGGGCTGTAACGATTTTGGTTAAACTCGGTATTTGATGTATGCATATGCCCGCGATGTGACAGTAAACATTTAATCAAAATTGATCAATAGGAGGGGGCACATTACATAATAAATATTGTCTCATTTCACGTGTTTTTTTTTATTTATTCAAAAACGGCTTTAACGATTTTGATCAAACTGGGTATTTGGTGTATGTACACTAGAGTGTCCCTTATATAGGTGAAAATTTTTTTTTTTTTAGATATCGAATTGCATACCTCCTATTTCTTTTTAAACTATCTAGACTTACTTTAATACAAAATTTCATCTTCCTAAGCCAACGTTAACCCGTGCCGACAGAACTCTGAAGATTTTGAAAATTAGCTTTTTTTGACCCTTTCCGTTATATAGCTAAATCAATTGAAATATTAAATTTTTTATGAAATATTTATTAAAAGAAGATAAAATTACTGATCAGGCAGAACATTTTCTTTTCTTTATTCTCTTTTTTACAGTCTGGATACAGATTTCTATGCTCCTGAACACAGCGTAGCAAAAATTGCTTTTGGTCTTCCTTTGGAATGATAAAACCATGCAAATCTTCCATGAGTTTTTCCAGCTCTTTCAGCCATATCATTAACTGCCCTTAAAGAAAACATTTTCCTTTTCGCCTCTGAATAGGCAGCGTCTTTATCCCATGTAGAAGCTGGTCTCTGGAGGAAATTCTTATCAATGTTTAATCGAGAAAATAAATTTGTACTCGTCACAGACACAAAATCAATCAATGATTTTCCTGCAACAATAAATAAGGCCGTATTATTAACAATTTATTAAAAACAATATAAAAATAGAACTATTTATTGTATAAGCCCCCTTTTGGTGCCTTCACCGCCAGACTACATCCAAGCCATGGTTTTTCATATAAAACCGCAATGAATAAACAGACGTCGTTGTCCAGTTGTCTCTAAACTTTTCGAATAGTGGGATATCAGGGCTTCTTGTGACTTGGTGGTTTTTTGTTTCGAACACACATTTTAAATCCAGTTCGTAAACGTGATGGCGGCAAGAAAAGAGTAGTAATTCCCTGTGTAGTTTTTGTTCCAAAAGTACATAAGCTCCTTTCAATCGCCCTGTATTGTGTCACAGCACATTATTTGTACTTTGACATCCAGGTTCCAGTCATAAAGTGCGTTCAACACATCTTTAGCTTGATCCTGGCCGGAAGAGCTCTCTAGTTTGGGTACAGCCAGAAGTTATTCCTTTTCTCCAAATGAAATCAGAATTGGCAGGCGTTCTTCTTTAGAACTTCTGAAGTCAAGTCCAGGTAATAATTTTCCATCCCAGTGAACGGTCACCATTTCAGGCATATTATTCTGAAAATCTGATTTTATAGATTCCGCTCTATCTTTTCGACTCTGTGTGCGAATGCGTTAAATAGACGATTAGTTTATAGGACAATCATCACAGCTAAGATCTAGTGCTTCTACTACAGCCTGAAATATATAGACTGAATCCCTTATGCTTAATTGGCATCTATATAAAGCTGCAACTTACTTAAGCGTAATAAAGTCTTTCCTTCTTTTTTTAGTAGTTTGAGAACTTACCATTTGAGAGGTGGATGCTAAGGGTTCCTCGTAAGTACTGCAAGAACTTGACGATTAGACGGTAACTTTGCGCCTGTTATTTGATAATTTACGTCACCAACTAAGACAACAAATTTTTTATTGCTTCTTAATTCCACTGCTATCTTTTAAATGTAAAACAATACGTGTTAATAGCGAGAATAATTGAGAAAAAAGGACAAATGCCTTGAAAACGCACCGCTACTGCCGCGCAACCTATGTGAACATGATTCGATGAAAGTCGGCATGGGTTATCGTACTCTAAATAAGGTAAAAAATTATTTTCGAGTGTTTTAGAGGCAAATGAACAAAACTAACACCTATGCTTTAGAAATTTAAAACTTTGAAAAATAAGGGACATCCTAATGTACACTGCCGATCAAAAGTTTAGGACCACCTCAATATTTTGCAATAAAAGAAGGAAAATAAAGATTTCAATCATAATTTTATTAAAACAATGTCTAAATATCTGTGAAATAAATGTACGTAAAATAATATCCAAAAATAGGTTAATGGTAAAAATGTGAAAAAAAAAATTGATTATAAGTTTTTTTAATCAAAAAATCTGGTGCGATGCGCGCAACACACAACTTTCACTTACCAACTTACTTACATTAGAAATCGACATGTTTTTTTAATTGCCATTTTTATAAATAACTAGCTGTATATCCCGGTTTCACCCGGGGAATTTCATTTTTCTAATAAACGTGAACAAATTTAAAGTGAAATCATAACGATTTTTATAACAATAAAGAATATACCCAGAGACTGGCTGAAGTTATGAAATTTTAATATGGACAGGTGTTCGCACCTAGTAAGAAAGATCCACTGAGCGAAATTTGGGGAATTTAGGACAAACGGTATGGAGTTTTATTAAGAAAAAACAAACTAACAGAAATTCATCTTTGAGCTGTATAACCCGGTCTGATCGGGGAATTTCATTTTTCTAATGAAACGGTTGATTTCGTAAAAAACCATTGTACAGTGAGTTCATTACGATTTCTATAACAATAAAGACTATCAGCTGAAGATCGGCTGAAGTTATGCAATTTTAATATGGACAGGTGTTCGCACCTGGTATGAAAGAACTACTGGCGAAATTTGGAGAATTTAGGATAAACGGTATGGATTTCTATAAAAAACAAACAAACAAACAGAAATATTGGCCTGCAGTTTCAGCTTCTCGCAAATCGGCTTGCCTAAGCCTTTGTGGCGCAAAGCGGGCCTCGTATTCCTGGGCAGACTCAGTTTCCCGCGATTCTGCCTGTCTAAGCCTCTATTGTTCAATCCTAATTTGATGTTCGTCGAGAGTTTCAGCTGCTCGTATTTGACGTTGTTTTTAGCTTTTGAGCTCACTACTCCTATTGAAGCTCGCTTCTTAGGAGGCATTTATAAAAAATAAATTCACCATACATGTAAATAAACGTATTGTAATTTAAAAAAAAACAAAAAAAACATATGGTTTAAAAATCCCAGAACTCGACGCCTACCAAGGGACGGTCTTACCGGGCCTTGTTGGCCTCTTCAAAATGTATAAAATATATTTATATATTTTAGGCTGTTTTTCGACTCAAACGGTCGATTTCGTAAAAAAAAACCCATTGTAAAGCGAGATCATGACGATTTTTTTAACAATAAAGAATATACCATGAGATTTGCTGAAGTTATGCAATTTTAATATGGACAGGTGTTCGCACCTGGTATCAAAGAACCACTAAGCGAAATTTGGAGAATTTAGGACAAACGGTATGGATTTCTATAAAGAACAAACAAACAGAATTTCAACTTTATTTATAAGATATAAAAAAGATGACTTGATTTTAATTTTGATGAAATGTTGTCTGTCACATTGTGAGCATATACATACACCAAATATCCAGTCTGATAAAAATCATTACAGCCGCTGTTGAGTAAATAAAAAAATCTGGTGCGTGCGCGCAACACACAACTTTCACTTACCAACTTACTTAGATAAGAAATTGACGTGTTTTGTTAAATATCATTTCCCAAAGTCACACATTTTTCTACATTCATATCTTATTTTTGTTAATCGTTAAAGCCGTTTTTGAGTAAATAAAAAAAACACGTGAAAATGTTACAAAATTTATTAAGTAAGTCCCCCCTCCGGTTAATCAATTTTAATGAAATTTTAACAGTCATATCTCGGGCATATACATACATCAAATACCCAGTTTGATCAAAATCGTTAAAGCCGATTTAGAGTAAATAAAAAAACACGTAAAAATGTTACAAAATTTATTAAGTAAAGTCCCCCCTCCGGTTAATCAATTTTGATGAAATTTTTACAGTCATATCTCAGGCATATTAATACATCAAAATCGTAAGTCAAAATGCAGTTTAATCAAAATCGTTAGAGCCGTTTTTGAGAAAATCGAAAAAAACCTAAAAAGTTATTAAGTAAAGTACCCCCTCCCTTTAAGTAATTTTGATGAAATTTACGCTGTCACATCGCGGACATACACCTACACTAAATACCCAATTTCATGATCGCACGGTTTATAGTTTTTGAGCTAGTCTGTTCACACACACTCACACACACACACACACAGACACACAGACACACACACACACAGACCATTTCGCGGGACTTGGTCATTTCGACTCAGGGGACCCCAAAACGTGTATTTCCGTTGAAAACCGGAAATCGAATTTTTTCACGATCGCAATACTTCCACTTACTATATATTTCATATGTAGGTAAGTGAAAGTAAAAAACACGTTAACATAAGAAAAAATCTGGTGCGTGCGCGCAACACACAACTTTCACTTACCAACTTACTTAGATAAGAAATTAATGCGTTTTATTAATGCCACTTCTCAAAGTTACACATTTTCCACATTCATTTCTTATTTTTGTTTTCATTTGCTCTTTAAACCCCTCAGAACATTTTAATAATGATAACGCTTACCTGATATTAAATAACACTCAATTTTCATTAAACATGACGAATATGAAGAAAATCGTTAAAGCCGATTTTGAGATAATCTAAAAATTAGAATAAAAGTTATGAAATAAAGTGTCCCCTTCGGTTGATCAATCTTGATGAAATGTTGGCTATCACATCTTTGGCATATACATACATAAATACCCAGTTTGATCAAAATCTTGAAAGCCGTTTTTGAGTAAATTAAAAAAACACGTGAAATTGATACAAAATTTATTAAGTAAAGTCCCCCCTCCGGTTGATCAATTTTGATAAAATGTTGGCTATCAAATCTTTGGCATATACATACATCAAATACCCAGTTTGATCAAAATCGTGAAGACCGTTTTTGAGTAAATAAAAAAGACACGTGAAAATGATACAAAATTTATTAAGTAAAGTCCCCCCTCCGGTTGATCAATTTTGATGAAATGTTGGCTATCAAATCTTTGGCATATACATACATCAAATACCCAGTTTGATCAAAATCGTGAAAACCGTTTTTGAGTAAATAAAAAAAAACACGTGAAAATAAAACAAAATTTATTAAGTAAAGTCCCCCCTTAGGTTGATCAATTTTGATGAAATGTTGGCTATCACATCTTTGGCATATACATACATCAAATACCCAGTTTGATCAAAATCGTGAAAGCCGTTTTTGAGTAAATAAAAAAAAACACTTGAAAATGATACAAAATTTATTAAGTAAAGTCCTCCCTCAAATTGATCAATTTTGATGAAAGTTTTACAGTCATATCTCGGGCGTATAAATAGATCAAATACTCAGTTTAATCAAAATCGTTAGAGCCGTTTTTGAAAAAATCGAAAAAAACTTAAAAAGTTATTAAACAAAGTACCCCCTCCCTTTGAGCAATTTTAATGAAATTTTTGCTGTCACATCGCGGGCATATACATACACTAAATACCCAATCTCAGGTTCACACGGTTTATAGTTTTTGAGCTAGTCTGTTCACACACACACACACACACACACACACACACACACACACACACACACACACACACACACAGACCATTTTGCGGGACTTGGTTAATTGGACTCAGGGGACCCCAAAACGTGTATTTCCGTTGAAAACCGGAAGTCGAAATTTTTCACGATCGCAATACTTCCACTTACTATATATTTCATGTATAGGTAAGTGAAAGTAAAAGTTTATTAAATGAAGTACCCCCTCCGTTTCATCAATATTGATGAAATTTCGGCTGTCGCATCGCGGGCATATACATACATCAAATACCCAGTTACATCAAAATCATCAAAGCCGTTTTTGAGAAAATAAAAAAAAACGTAATTATCAGATAAAATTCTTTAAGTAAAGTCCCCCCTCCGGTTGATCAATTTTGATTAAATTTTTATAGTCGTATCTCGGGCATATACATCCATCATATACCCAGTTTGATCAAAATCGTTAAAACTATTTTTGAGTAAATAAAAAAAACACGTGAAAATGATACAAAATTTATTAAGTAAAGTCCCCCCTCCGGTTAATCAATTTTGATGAAATTTTTACAGTCATATCTCGGGTATATAAATAGATCAAATACTCAGTTTAATCAAAATCGTAAGAGCCGTTTTAGAGAAAATCGAAAAAACGTAAAAATTTATTAAATAAAGTACCCTCTCCTTTTGAGCAATTTTGATCAAATTTTTCCTGTCCTAGGTAAGTGAAAGTAAAAACCCCCTTTGCTTTTCAAGGCGGCTTGGACTACTCGTGGCATTCTTTCAATAGGTTTTTCAATTTTTTAAATGGCATGTTATTCCAACAACTTTTGAGGAGCTCTCAAAGGTGTTTTTGTGAAATTGGATCATGAGTATGGACGTTCCTATCCAGTTCTTCCCAAAGCTATTCAATTGGATTGAGATCCGGAGATTAAGCTGGCCAGGTCATGTTCTTCAAAACGCCTTCATATTCTTTTTCTTGTACATATGTAGCTTCTACAAAGTGTGCAAGAATGTTTTGGATCATCATCTTGTTGCATTAAAAAACCAGAAGGGATTTCGTGGTCTTTCAAAATGTCTTTGTATCTCTCTTTGTTAAGTATTCCTTGAATTGGTTTGAGATCTCCTTGTCCAAAGCCCGAGAAACACCCCCACACAAAAACTGAACCTCCCCCATGCTTATCAGTCGGGATTATACACTGAGGAATAAACTTTTCTGATGGTGTACGACGAACCATAATCCTGCGACTTGATCCAAAGACCTGAAACTTTGATTCGTCGGCCCAGAGTACTTTTCTCCAATCCTCCACGGTAAAATCCTAATGAGCAAGTGCCCACTGATACCTTTTCTTTTTATTAGCAGGACGTAGAAGTGGTTTCAGTGCCAACAAGTTGGCTTCCCTAATTCTCCTTGTTACAGTTGAAACAGAAATAGATTTTTTGGTAGTAGTATTGTCCTCAGCTCTAATATGGGGGCCAGTGAGTTTTCTGTTCCTCTTGCTCTTCAAAAAATAAATTTATCTTCCTGAGTAGATGTTAATCTGGGTCGTCTGATCATGATGAGAGTTTGATTCCTCGAAGCGAGCAATGGTGTTATGGACTCCTGTTTTTGAAATTTTTAGTTGAGCGGCAATTTGGCGCTCAGACTTGCTTACTTTGTGTAATGTGTAAATTTCAGTACGCAGTTCAACAGAAAATTCCTTCTTTTTACCCATTTTTGTAAGTGAAAACGAAAAAAGAAATAGACAGTTAAAATGTTCAAAATTTGTGGTCTGAAACACAATGAATCACACTGAAACACTGACAAATAATGAGAGAAACAAATTGTTAGATAGACCGGAATGTAAACATAACTCCAGACACAAAAAACACATTGTTAATCCTTAATGATTATTAGGGCGTTGTCATTGACAGTATTAGTGCTATTCTTCTTAATTACAATCCTTATTTTTCTCGCTGTTTTTCTTACATCTGATTAACAGAATTGACTGCAAATGCACGTTTCTATAGGGTATTCTATTTAATCATGTACTTAAAATTAGACCTAATCGCTGTTTTAAGTAATTTTAATTTAAATATACTGGTGGTCCTGAACTTTTGACCGGCAGTGTATGTGCCCGCGACGTGAGAACAAATATCAAAACTGGTCAAACGGAGGGGGTACTTTTTATAAAGAATTTTGTCTAAGTTACACGTTTTTTTCGACTTTCTAAAATGTGGCTGCAATGATTTTGATTTAACTCGGTATTTGATGTATGCATATTCCCGCAGTGTGACAGTCAAATTTAATCAAAATTGATCGATTGGAGGGGGTCCATTACTTAATAAATGTTGTCTCATTTTCACGTGTTTTTTATATTTACTCAAAAACGGCTTAAGCGATTTTGATCAAACTGGGTATTTGATGTATGTATATTCCAAAGATGTGATAGCCAACATTTCATCAAAATTGATCAACCGGAGGGGGGACTTTATTTAATAAATTTTGTCTACGTTTTACGTTTTTTCGATTTTCTAAAATATGATTTTGATTTAACTCGGTATTTGATGTATACATATGCCCGTGATGTGACAGTCAAAATTTCATCAAAATTGATCAAGTGGATGGACCTCTTTACTTAATAAATGTCTCATTTTCACCTGTTTCATTTACTCAAAAACGGCTTTAACGATTATGATCAAACTAGATATTTGATGTATGTATATGCCAAAGATGTGACAGCAAAAATTTCACATCCCGTATTATCACTGATGAAACTAAAAACTTTTATTTAACTATAAAAAAAAATATATTTTACTTTAGGTGTAAAAAATTATGTTATAAGATAATCTAATTAATTATATTTTAGTTTAGAAACTTTAGTTCCATAATAAATTTCTGAAGAAAATATATAGTGATTTTAGAGGAACACTAATCGTTTTCGATTTCCAGAAACGCATAAGTGACAAACTTTACTGCGAGTCGTAAATACACCTATCGATTCATATTCACGATATATCTATAGAAAACAAATCGCTGTAAAAAACAACCCAGCAGTAAAAAAAACTCGACTGTTGTTGAGATTAGGCCTCTTAAAAAAAAGAAATAAGCAATAATGAATCGACAGTACTGAGAATTTTCAAGTTTTGCATTACATTTCAGGTTTTCCATTATAACTTATGGAGATATATAAATATAAGCATATTGATGTGGAAAAGTGTAGCGTTTACATACTATCGAAACCCGCCGATTTCTAATCTATATAAGTTCGAAAGTGAAAGTTGTGAGTTGCGCGCATCGCACCATATTTTTGTTTTTGGAAATATAATTTACTTTAATCACTACTTTTCCAAAGATAGAGGTGAATACAGAAATATTAACGCTTCCTACCAAATCAGTATATATTATAGCCTTAGTTTAATCTATTTATTGAGTATTTATCGCCAGCAGAAGAAAGAAGAATAATACTCAATTAGAAGAATTAGAATTTCAATAAGAAGAAGAATACTCAATCAGTATCAGAAGTATATTCAATCAGGAATACCTACGATAATATTTGAAATTTCCAATTTATTATAGGCTATATAATAATTATCATTGATCCCATTTTATGATATCTTGTCGAAAAGGGTCAAAATCTCGACTGTTCAATGGCGTACCTACATCAGCTTGGAGTGACCGTATTTATGTGACAGCGATGCCAACTCAACTCCTCTCGGAACACAGATGTACGTATTTAAATGACAAGTACTAACGACAATATTTCGCAAAGGGACAAGATCGTCTTTGTGGAAAAAAAATTTATGTTTTCCCTTCCCAATGGAACATTGGTCTTTTTAAAAAAAGTCCATTTCAAGTCAAAGTAGGAAGGGTGTTGAAAGTTGTGTAATGCACGCATCGCACAAGATTTTCCACTTCTCTGTGTGATTTCATAAAATTGAAAAGGGGACAGTTAATATAATAATATAAAATTGGTTTTTTCACATGAAATGTCTGTTTTCAAGGTAAAAGGATTTCAGTATAAATATAAAAAATAAAAAATATAATATTACTTTCCATGTGCACTTTAAGTGTCTGGAAACGGTAGGTGCACTTGCATTTAGTTATGCTGAGAATTCTCTAACTGTTTGGTAGGGGTTTCCATCTTCAGTATGTTTGAGGACATCATTTTCAATTATAGATGGAGGTCTTCCTCGGAGCTGGTTTTCCAAGTCGGTATCCCCAGCCGAAAATTTAGCAAACCAAAGGCGAATGGTTCGTTCATTTACACTCCCTTTCCCAAACACCTTACAGATATTTCTAGCAGCCTCAGCCGAATGGCCGTTTTTAAACTAATAAAAAAATATTACACGGAAATCGCGTGAACCTTGTTCATATTTGGAGGTATCCTAAAAGTGTGTAATTGATTGGAAAGCTAATGTTTATAAAAGTAAAGTAGAGGATTAGTAACTGCTTAATTATAATATGTAAACTTTGGAAGTAAACAACATAGACCCCCAAAGTCCTCTATGTATTCCAAAAATTATAAAATCGGACATTTCATTTGAAACAACCCAATAAATATAAAGACCCCTGTTAAGCTAGTAGGATCAAATCAGCAGAATCCAAAGGGACCAATTAAAGGATTTAGTGCTAATTTGTGCTGCAAGAAATAAATTTGTACCTCGTGCCCTTTTGGAGAAATTCGTGGCGCTGCTAACTTTATATCAAGCTAGCAGTGCCACAAAAAAATTAATTTAAAAAGGAAAATTTAACCTGGAATTATTAGTGCTGATTTTGTGCTAATTAGTGCTGCAAGAAAAAACATTGCAAGTGTCCTTTTATAAAAATTCGGAACCATTAATAATTACTGTGCGCGATAAAATCGAGAAAGAGAGAAAAAAACATCGCTATTAGGACAATATTTGCTCAAATTCTAAAAACTATTTATTCTAGTAGTGTGATATCAAGCAAACATAAAGGCGGGTTCACACGGGGTCGTGAATTGGGTGAGAGCACTACCTGCTGGCTAGTCAGTCGTGATTACTACCACGTGTGAACTAGTGGTAGTGGGAATGTTGGTAGTGCACGACCTTGAAGTGACGGGTCGTGAAATCTCCATTTAGTTGGAGTGAGCACGCCCGTTTCAGTCATATATCGTTCACTGTTCACTACCTCGTGTGAACCCGCCTTAATAGTCTAAGATTTACAATGTTCTGCTGGCTGTAACTTAAGATAACAATATCTGTAATCGTAAATAGCAGGTACCCCAAAAAAAAATTGAAAAATTACAATCACGTTCCGGAACGAGCACAAATTCTAAAACCTACTCTACATCCTACTATGATATCTAACTAATATATAAGAATACGATCTATAATGTTCTGCTGGCTATAACTCAGGAAAATAAATTGGGCTCCACAATTGCAAAAGCATTTGGTCATTATTGGAAAAGAAGACTTATGGGTCGCACAAGAACCAAGTTTAATAGAGAAGAATAAAAAAAGAAATGCTCTTGTCATTTAGGACTCACCTCGTTTCTCTTGACATCAACAATATCATAAATTCAAACTTCAGCACATATTATTTCATTGGATGTTTGTGAAGACTACATGAAATATGATGTCCACATTAATTATTTTTTTTAATTTATTTACAACAAGATGGGCTCTTCAACCACTTGGGTCATTTTAGCCCCGTAGAACTTTTGCAAAAATAGGAAGAGAAATATCAGAGTGAAAAATAAAATAATACAATAGTAATGTAAAGATTTTGGATGACAGAAAACAATGAAGAAGGTAGTGTCGCTATTAAGAATTTAGAAGTTGCTTAGAAAGGGAGAATACTGTAAAGGACAATATTATAAATAAATTAAAGTGAAAAAAAGGAAGAAGAATGAAATATAAGAAAATACATTAAAGTTTAGCAAAAAGATTAATTTTCCGTAGAAACATGAACAATTTTTCGGCCCTCTTCGAGGTGTTATTGAGTATCTCGCCCAAGTCGGTTCCAAGTCCCACTTCTCTCCGCTCTACTTCGTAAGCATAACATTCTGTGAGGATATGCGACACCGTCAAAGGCATACCGCAGGTGATGCATTGGGGCGGGGACTTCCTTGTCATGAGGTACTCATGGGGGGTGATCCTGGTGTGCCCTTTCCGTAAGCGGCTGAGTAGTACTTCCTCTCTTCTATTAAGCTGCAGTTCTCTTCGATTTGGGACTACACTGGGTTTTACCACTCTTAATTTGTTGTCCATCAGTCCGAACCAATCGCCTTGTCATTTCTCTCGCGCCTTTTGTTTTACTAAGGCAATTACTTCTGTGGCGAGTGCTTGTGTAACTGGCTCTCCTTCTTTAATCCCTTTTTTTGCCATAGTATCAGCAAGCTCATTTCCTCTGATACCACAGTGACCCGGTAACCACAAAAATTGTACCTTATACCCAACCATTTCCAATGATTTCAAGTGTATTAGGGTATCGGTTACTAGTGTGTTTTTCGAAAAAGGATTTTTTATTGTTTTAAGAGCAGATTCTGAATCGGAACATATGTATACTTTTTTGTTTACCGTATTTAATTTGTTCATTGCTGGATTGATCGCTAAAAGTTCCGCGTGGTATGATGAGCAAATTGGTGGTAACGAATAAGTGTGTATTTCCTTTGAGACAGTGGCCGCTCCTACTCCATCCTTTGTTTTGGAGCCATCGGTATAAACATAAGTCGGGTTGGTTTTGTTGAAATTCAGCGAACTCCAACATCCCCAGCTTTGATCCAAAGCCCTTATCATGTTTTATCTTATGCATCTTAGGAATAGGTAACAACCAGGGAGCTATCTGCGTTTTTCGACATTCCTAAATTGAGGGGAAGGGTTCGAGATCGAGATGTGTTATGTGCATTGAGCAACTTTCCGGTAGTGACAGTTTAGTTATATTACGTATATATTAGTTATAATTACGGGGTTTATTGCGGGTAAACGGAAAATTTCTTTTAAAGGGTGATCCGGCCGCGACATTTCCTTAATGTAGAAAGCCAAGTCTAAAATCTTCCTTCGTATTTCTAATGACCTCTACTTGGAGACTCACAATGGGGCTTGAACGAAATGCTCCTATATCAACTCGGAGAGCTGTATTTTGGACCGTATCTAGCATCTCCAAAGTTTTGTGGAGTAGGGTATATCTCCCCCGTTAATTTTGATGTTTTTGATAGTGAAATTTCGGTTCTTAGTAAAAACAATTGCCTGCGTCTTGCTAACGGATATTTGGAAGCCCCTTGTATTGAGCCACGAAGTGATATTTAACAAAGTTTCTTGTAAGATATCATGAATAAGCGTAGTATGTTTCCCCTTGATATAAATCACAACATCATCAGCATACATTAATATTTTTACTAGCGATCTTATCTCTGTTGCAACTCCATTTATTGCAAGGTTAAATAAAATCGGACTCAATACACTGCCTTGTGGAACACCACTACGTTGGTCAAATTCTCTTGACAGAGCATTGCCTGACCTTACATAAAACTTTCTATTACTTAAAAAGTTCGATATAAATCGAAACATTTCACCGGTTATCCCGAATTCTATTAGTGATTTTAGTATATATTTTTTAATTACCGAATTGAAAGCATTTTTAAGATCTAAGAACGCAGCTAAGAGGAATTCCTTCGATCGAAATGCATCTATTACATCATGTTCTAACTTTATTATGTTATCTAATGCACCTCTACCGCAACGAAAACCACTTTGCCATAAATTAAGAATATTTTGATTTTCTAAATACCACTTTAAACGATTCGCTATCATTCTTTCTAACAGCTTACAAAGGCAACTAGTCAGTGCAATAGGTCGATAGCTTGACGTAAATTCTTTCGGTTTGCCTTTCTTAAGTATGGGGATTATTTCCGAGTTACGCCAATCGTTGGGAAAGGAATTAGAACGGTATACATTGTTTAGAAATTTACTGAGAGATATTTTGCTGTGGTAAGATAAGTTTTTCAACATACTGTAAGTAATACTGTCTGGTCCAGGTGAACACTCTTTACATGATTGAAGTGCTATATTAAATTCTTAGAAAGAAAAGGGGGTGTTCAATGTATTGTTCTCAGTGGTCATAGTGCATATTTGTTCCGATCCCCAGGATGTTTGAAAGTTATCTGTTTGAACTGGAAAAGTCAAATAAAAGTACTCTCCCATGGTATTAGCTAAATCCGCTGGGTCTGTTATTATTCCATCGAATGTCTTAAGCATATTTAAGTGGGCATGTTGTTTTGTCCCCATTATTTTTCTGACTGTGTCCCATACCTCAGCGATTGGTGTATTGTTATTTATTCGCGATATGAACTGCTGCCAGCACAACGTGGCAGTTGAAGTCACCAAGTAGTAAGATTGGTGCTGGAAGCACTTTATAAAGTAGTTTAATGCCGTAATCGGAAAACTGTTTGTGGGTGGTATATAAAGGCAGCAAATGGTTAGAGGAGAAAGAGACAGCGTCCTAATAGCAACGGCTTGCAGAGATGATTTTATAGGAACGTTGAGGCAAGGGACTTCAGGACTGACCAAAATACTTACTCCACCATAGGCTCTCTGCCCACCTGTGTAATCTTAACGAAATATTAAAAAATCTCGAAATTTCGCTTCAGATTTAGGCGATAAGTGAGTTTCCTGCAGACAAATAATGTTTGCTTTGCTATCCCGCAACTATATCTCTAATTCACTTTTATGATACTGGAATCCCCTAATGTTCCATTGAAGTATGTTCATAATATCAAAAGATATTTCTAAAAACAATAGTGTGTTACGTTACAGGGTAGAATTTAAAATAAAGATTACGAGAGAGATTCGAGTTGTTATCGAGAGATGAATGAATATAGAGTTGCGGGTTATTATCAATAAAGAATTCAAGAAAGATGTAAGGTTATAATTTATCGGGTTCGTAGATAAATTTTTATTTTTTTTTTTTTTTTATAAGTTAATTTTTCTTTGGGTTAGTTTTTCCTTTTTTCCGTTGTTGTGGAGGCAAGGGTTTGTTTTCGGATTTAGAGTTAACGGAAGTAGGGTTAATTTTTGATGTAATAAATGAGGATTCTTTATTATCATTATTCGGTTCAATCAGAGAGGATTCTTTATTATTATCAATATTCGGACTATGGCATGAGTATACTCAGCTTGTTTAAGGGTTTCAGGGAATATTTTTTGTAACTCATTCGGGTTTGTCTCAAAATCATTCCTACTTGTGTTCAGTAGTTTGTTTGTTTGTTGGAGTTTAGTGGCGTAAAACCGAATTGGTCATCAACGCCAGTGACTCTCTTTTTCTATTTTATTATTATTTTATTATTTATTATTATTACTTTATTATTTCTGTTTTATTTCTTTATTTTTATTATTTTCTAATGACTATTTCCTTTTTAATCGCTACTATTTTTTCCTAAGGTGATCTGATCTGTCAAATTTCTGAAAGTATGTCGATGGATTTTAAAAATTTGAAAACTAATTCTATTTTATTATTATCATCCTTAAGAACCGTTGCTATTTCAGGTTTCAATCCATATCTATTAAGTTTGACGTTGTGTTCAGTAGAATGGTATCATTTAGTGTGAGGTTTCTATTATATGTTTATTATATATTATATATTTTCGGGTTCGTATGTTGTTAGGTTACTAATTTTTATGTCATTTAAATTGCTAGGAACCGGGAGGTTATTTGCATTGTTTGTTTGATAGCTGATTCTAGTCTCTAATTCATGAACTTTCAGTACCAATGATTTAACTAATGATACGAGTTTTTCCATTTGTTTGTTGAAATCCGTATTTGTGGGCGCACTAGATGCTATTTTAGAATAACTTCCAGTAGAGGGAACCGTTGGTGTTCTGTTTTCTACAGATACTTTTTTAGCTAAGAGATAAGGAATTCTTTCGGTTATTCTCAATTTTTGTATTTCTTTTTCTTTAAGAAATATGGGACATACTCGTGACCATGCTGGATGTGGATCCGAACAATTAATACATTTTATTGGGCTGTTGCAGTTACCGTCGTGTGTATTGAGACTACAATTTCCACAAATACTACGCTGACATTTAGAGGATGTGGGATTAAACGAAAAACAATTGAAACATTGGAGAGGGTTGGGTATATACGGCCTTACTTTAATATTTATAAAGTCTGATTTGAGATTACCTGGTAACTCGGGTTTCTCAAAGGTTAGGATGAGCAACGAGGTGGGGACCTTGGTTTCTCCTGACCGGCTGTAAATTCGCCTTACTTGCACCACACCCTCCTGCCGCAGTTCTTCCTTAAGTTCCGCTTCAGAGCAACAATTTAATTCTGGGCAATATATTACACCTTTAGAATAATTTAAAACAGGATGAAGGCTAAAGTTGACTTTTGAATTTTCATATTGCTTAACGTTTCTTAAGTTTATAAAATCCTTCTCATTATTCACATCTATCAACAGTTTACCATTTCTTAAAATTTTTATATTTGTACTAGGGGTATAGCTTTTAAATCACCTTTATACCTTGAATGGGATAGAGGTTAAAAATGTCTTACCCTCTTCTTCATATGATACCTCAATATATTTCCTGGTCCAGGGAATTCCTTTCCGTTTAGAGTATGTAGCGAAGATGTCAGGAGGTCCTGTTTCCTCATTTCCATCCATCTTAGCCGGAACCTTTCTCCACTACCTCGAAGACTTCAGACAATATGAATGCTCAAAATTTACGTGCTGCTAAGGTCACGAGCTCTTCAGAAAATATCAGAAACAGTTACAGGAATTACAGGCAACGAATGTCAAGGGAAAAAGCCAAATTTATAATTAGGAAATTTTTTCACCACCTTTATTAATAAAGGTCCAAATTAATAAACTTAAATTAATAGCACAAATTATATTGGCTGGGAAAAAACAAAAGTTATATTATAACAATGTTACATATAATTTCCTAGTTGATAATTTGTGTAAATATGAGATGGACAATTTTCCACATTTTTTCTTGCAATGTCCTGTTTACTCTTATTACAGATACAAACTTTTTAAGCAAATATTTTGTTTGTAATCCTCCACATAAGGACAATGTATTAATGATTAATAGCTTGGGAAAACTTGAAGATGTTTTTATTTTTACTTTCACTTACCTATATATGAAATATATAGTAAATTGAAAGTATTGCGATCGTGAAAAATTTCGACTTCGGGTTTTCAACGGAAATACACGTTTTGGGGTCCCCAGAGTCCAAATAACCAAGTCCCGCAAAATGGTGTGTGTGTGTCTGTCTGAACAGACTAGATCAAAAACTATAAACCGTGCGAACCTGAAATTGGGTATTTAGTGTATTTATAGGCCCGCGATGTGACAGCAAAAATTTCATCAAAATTGCTCAAAGGGAGGGGGTACTTTATTTTAATAACTTTCTAAGTTTTTTTCAGTTTTCTCAAAAACGGCTCTAACGATTTTGAATTAACTGAGTATTTGATGTATTAATATGCCCGAGATATCACTGTAAAAATTTCATCAAAATTGATCAACCGGAAGGGGGACTTTACTTAATAAATTTTGTATCATTTTCACGTGTTTTTTTTATTTACTCAAAAACGGTATTAACGATTTTGATCAAACTGGGTATTTGATGTATGTATATTCCAAAGATGTGATAGCCAACATTTCATGAAAATTGATTAACCGGAGGGGGGACTTTATTTAATAAAATTTGTATCATTTTCACGTGTTTTTTTAATTTACTCAAAAACGGCTTTAACGATTTTGATCCAACTGGGTATTTGATGTAAATATATGCCAAAGATGTGATAGCCAGCATTTCATAAAAATTGGTCAGTCGGAGGGGGCACTTTATTTCACAACTTTTTTTCCACTTTTTACCTTTTTTTCGATTATCTCAAAAACGGCTTTAACGATTTTCATCAAATTCGTCATGTTTAATGAAAATTAGGTGTTCTTTAATATCAGGTAAGCTTTATCATTATTAAATGTTCTGAGGGGGCTTAAATGGGGTAGGGCCCTTTTTTGTTTCCTATAAAGTACCTTTGTTTTTGTTTATTTGGAGAAATTGACTGTCTCTCGTTACGCCTAAAATAAGAAGTGGCTAAATATGAGATATGATTATAATAAAGAAAACATATAGAGGAGAAAAAAAGAAAAATATTCAGTCAACTCATAAAACTCGTTGAGCCCACTTATACGGAGTACGCCTTTAATGACAGACCATTGTTCATAATTAAAGCCGTTCTGTTCATTGGAGAAGTGGCAATTAACAAAACGCATTAATATTTAATCTAAGTAAGTTGGTAAGTGAAAGTTGTGTGTTGCGAACACGCACCAGATTTTTATAGTTATTAGAATAAGAAGCGGTTTTTAATTATTAAGTTAAGTGAGCACTTTTTATTTATTATGTATATGTTGTAAATGAATGATATGCTAACTATAATAACTATGAACCATCTGTATAGGTCTGTAACCTGTAAACTGATTACAAATAAATAAAAAATAAAGAAATAATTGAAAAAAATAATTTTTGAACTCGTGAATAGCGGTTACTTCAAAGCATACATAATTGAAAAATCACAATCACGTTCAGGAACGCGTAAAAATTCTAAAACCTACTCTACATCCTACTACATGGGCGTACCTAGCGGATGGCAGGGAGGGGGGCAGCTTCCGGAACAAGTACAAATTCTAAAACCTACTCTACATCCTATTTTTCTACCTAGTGATTTTTCAATTATTTATCCTTTGCGGTACCCGCTATTTACGGGTTCAAAAATTATTTTTTTGGGTTGCGACTAGCAGAACATTAAAAATCGTATTCTAATATATTAGTTAGACATCTTAGTAGGATGTAGAGTAGGTTTTAGAATTTGTGCATGTTCCGGAACGTGGTTGTGATTTTTCAATTATATATCCTTTTATTTTGGGGTACCCACTATTTACGAGTACAGATATTGCCATCTCAAGTTACAGCCATCAGAATATTATAAATCTATTATGTTTGCTTGATATCACACTACTTGAATAAATAATTGAATTTGTGCCAGTTACTAATAGCAATATTTTTTTTTCCGCTTTTCATATCATTTTCAATTTTGCTGTGTACTCATAAAAATATTATAAGGTAATTATTTCATACTTTTTAGTGCATTTATTTTTACTGGTTCCTAGTTTTTAAAGTCGGTTTATTGCTTGAATTCTTTTTTTTTTTTTTTTTTTTTTTTTTTTTTTTTTTTTTTTTTTTTTTTTTTTTTTTTTTTTTGAGTGCAATATGTCTGTCTAATTTACATGCTAGGTAATTAAATATCAGAATCGATTTGATTATTTTTTTATTATTTCAGGATAGGCCGTTTTATATTAAAAGTATGAAGTGAACTGTCATTAAATAATTTAACAGCATGTCTTTTTTTAAGTAATTTTGCATTTGCAATATATTCGAAAGCATTTTTTTATATTTCACAGAAAAAAATACATTTATAAATTAAATTTAAACATTATGGGTTACATTTTTATACTAAATAATAATAACTTGAATGAGGACAGTTGTACTTGTTTATCTAAAATTGTATTATTTTTTTTTAATCCAAAAATCTATGAATGTTATTATTTGTAACTTAAGCCCCCTGAAAAATAAAATAAAATATTTTCCAAATCATCCTCTACGGAATCATAAGAATGCTCCCTCATTTCAATGAAATCCTTAAACGTTAAATTACTGATAATGCGAGCGCACCCCCCCCCACCCACACCTCGCCGCGGCGCACAGTAGTTGAAAGGCGGAAAAAACCTATTTTTTGAAGGTATCGGAATATTCTTTTTATTTTCATTATTAATAAATAGAATAGTTACCTGACACATTCCATCAATTTATTTGGAGGTATTCCGATTTTTACACTTATTATGACTCTTTGAAAATCAATCATTGAAAAAGTTTATTTTTCAACGAAAAATTTAAAATACTATAATTATTTTTGCTACTCGCATTTTTCTTTCTTGGTGCGATTCTCCTTCATAATCATGAAAAGCGATCTCACATATTACACAACCATAAAAATCATGCTGTTTTGTCTATGTTTTACCCCAGAAATAAAATCCCGAATAAAGGCAATAAAAATAAGACAAAATTTTTTTTTTGGTAATCCATATTTTTCAAGCGCAGCCGAGCGCAGTTTTAAAATCAATTTTTTTAAGAAGATGATACCTCCAAGGAAATATTAAAACATATTCTAGCTGCGTCCACTTGCGTCTGTAAATATGAGAATTTTTTTTATTGAATTACCTATGCTATTTCATGCAATTGATTCGCTCTGAAGCTTGTGCTTCGAATTAGGTTATACTAATCGTTAAGTAAAACATCACGCCTTACTCGCTAGCTCTGTAGCATCGTTTATAAAGTCATTCGGAATCGTTATTAGGTCGATGATAAAAAAAACTTTTTCACCTACCTTGATTTTAGTATGTGCTTGAAAATTATTAATAATAAGTTTATTAACATGACCTCGAAGAACATGGTGGAAATAAACGGAATTCCAATGAAAACCCTCTTACCTTGTTTTAACAGTAAGTGGCAGGAAGCTCGTAGAAATAAAAACAAATTTATTTTTAAAAAATGAAGAATGGCTTGCACAGAACCTAACTGATGACTCGGTATCACTTCACTACTTTCAAGTAAAGGTTTCTTAATTCGGTTAAGACCGAATATTAAACTTTTTTTTAAGACCTTTCTTCCAGTTCAACCTCCCTTAAGATATCCCCCCCCCCCCCGTAATTTAGCCGGACTCTGCACCTACTATTACAAAGTGCAAACCAAAATATCATGAGGGCACAATTTTATCATAATTCTTTTTATCCTGAACTATGAGAGGTGATAAAATGTTATTGAAAAAATGTTGTAATTGGAGTTAGTCATTTTGTCAACTGGAATGCTCATCGTACATAGTAATAAAACCATTTTTCATAATTACATACATTAGAACACTTCAAACTTTTTATTTTAGATTTATAATCAGTCAATTCAGCTCTTCTTTTTTGTTTTATGTCTGTTTTTATTCGCTCACTGTACTACTAAAAAATGTTCACTCATATTGCATTAAATTTACTTAAGTATATGTTATATATTGATTAAATGTAATGTGTTAATCAATTAGCCTTCTTATGAGAAAATTAATTTTGTAAGGTATCCAGTCGGTTTTCTAATTTATTGCAGATAAGTATAATCATTTTTATTTTAAAAGAAAAGGTGAAACTAATTATTTTCGCTTGATTTTTTAGTAATTTAAAAAGAACAGCTGAAAAAATATATACCTAACCTTTACAAACTGAGCGGAATGAATGAACAATAAACATTGAGTGAAACACACCCTAGCGCTTCCTGGTAGCCTGGAGCTCGAACTAATTTTTTCATTCGTAACTCGTATGTCATTCTCAGGTTCGCTAATTACATGGTGCGAGAGGCTTGAAATTCCAGTCCTTTTCTCTTCAATTTTACACCCTTAAGAGAAAAACGGAAACATTCTTCTCCGTTAGGGATTACATAGCAACACGCTGACATAACTTTCTTAAACGTACGTTGAGTAGTTTTTGAGCCTTATCGGCACGCACATTGTACACTTTGCTTTATAATATATATTGATTAAGGAATTGAGTTTTCACTGATAGAGTTGTAGTCACTTAACCTATATCGAGCAGTCTATCACACTATCTCCTATCGAAATTTTATTGAAGCCGGATAACCCAATCTAATATTTTAATATGATAATACATTTAATAGTTAAAAATAAAAATATAACGAAAAAATAATTAATGCTCCTATGTATGATTTTTTTTTTCTTCACCTAACTTGGGTGTTTTCAAGAAATAAAATGATACTGCAAGTACTATAAAGGATATTAATAGCACAAAACAGCAAAAGTGCTTAAACTGGCCGATCTCGAGTCGAAAATTGGTGTATGATTAGTTTTTCTATTTTCCTAACACCGCCGGTTAATCCGAATAGCCGGTTAAGCGGGGCTCCAACCTATACATTTTAGAGGAAATTCAATCGTGGTTATGATAATATCTACTTTATTTTTTTGCGGCTTACAGATCAGGTTTGACAAGGTTTTTTCCGAAAATAGTTGATTTTCAACCACTGTGCGGCGTACTACCGGTGGCTCACACTAGAATGCCTCCTCTGCCAAATAATTAGATCTTTAACACTTTGACGGCCAAAGAAGAATACCTGAGAGTCACGCTCTCGTTTCGACACAATTCTAATATTTAATTCTCTGACATCAAAACAGTTACTCGATTTCAGGTGACATGGCAGCCGTAGTGTTAAGAAAGTACAAATAATTTCTATATAGCTGAAAATTGAAATAATGAAAATTTAACTCATTTATTTAATTCATTTATTTTTATATTTATATTCATATACTTATAAACGTATAAACATTTATTTTTTAATAACAATTATAATTAATACCGTATTATAAACATAACTAGTATAGTATTTTTTATTTTGTTATTGTTGGATTGCCAATACTGCATAATGCCCTGGAATAGCTCCCGCCCTATAGAGCAAAAAGCATTAAACACTCCTGGCGTGACGTGTTAAACATCCTTAAAAATTAAAAGAATTACTACAGAAAACATAAAAATTTATTCCAATATGGAAGAAATTATTTCCTGTACACTCTTCTCAGACTTGATTACCCGAGTACTCGGAGTAAAAAAATGTTGAGTACTTTTAATAATAAGATGGAAAGAAATCAAGGTGTTGATTACTCCTTTTCAGTACTCGTTACTCAAATTATATTTTGCCCATCTCTACTTGATATCCTCGAGTTTCATTGAAATGGGAATATTTTAATATAAAAGAACATCTTGACTGGGCTATTAGTCTTATTTGGAATATCGTTCTTTCTCCGTCTAGTAAATGGACTCAATCCTTCCCTGATCTCTTGCATTGGATAAATGGTCGCTATATAAGTTTGGCAGGATCGATGACTGCAATCCGCAATCATGCAAGAATAGAGTAGGGTTGGGTTCCTGGTAGATAGCTTCAACATCGTGGGAACGTGGTGGTGGAGGTAGGCACCGTGCCAACCCTGTCATCGGGCAATAAGAAGAATAAGGAAGCTGTTATTTTTATCTGGTTCCCCATCATCTTCCATCAATTATTCAAATAAGCGGCAATTGATACATGCTTATCTCAGATGGGCATTACTCCCGTATTACATATTAGAAAACATACTGGATAAATATACATAATGGATGTAAATCTGCCACTGGATATATGTAGGTGCCAGGACCGTAGCATTAAGACTAGATTTGATCAGGCAGGGACCAGGTAGAGAGAAAAACCCCGAGAATAAAGTTGTGACTCCTGCATGGAAAAGAAGACTTCTAAATAAGATTGAGTCTCTTCGTCGTAAGATTGGCGTTCTTACTATCTTTTTAAATAATTCTGAAAACGCTTCAATCAAGCTTTAGACGAAATAATATTCTGTCACATTGGAGGGGTGCAAGAATGTGAAAAGGCCCAGAAACTAATTATGCTCAGGGAGAATATGAAACACAGGTTAAAGGTATGTGGACCCAAACAAGTCCAGGGCCAGTAGCTTTCCAGTTCCGCATTTTCTTCAGGGCCGTAACTATGTCAGTTTCCTGGATAGCAACACTGCCTATCATCGGTAAAACGGCCACATTATTCTTTACTTCATTCAGCCAGTATGCGTCTCTTTTATAAGATTTTACGGTGTCCCATATACTTTTCCAGTGCTCGACCATTAGTTCATTATTTGGGAAACTTTCACTGTTCACTCCTTTCTTGGAGGATATTTGCCTATGAAATTGTTTTTCTTTAGTTCTGAAAACCATATTTTGTTCCTTCTCTCAGCTGCTTCTGTATACTTCCTAACTCTGCTCACGTATACCTTTAACCTGTGTTTCATATTCTCCCTGACCATAATTAGTTTCTGGGCCTTTTCACATTCTTGCACCCCTCCAATGTGACAGAATATTATTTCGTCTTAAGCTTGATTGAAGCTTTTTCAGGATTATTTAAAAAGATAGTAAGAACGCCAATCTTACGACGAAGATGCCTATGCATATTATTATGCATATTATGCATATCATAGCAAATGCCTATGAAATTGTTTTTCTTTAGTTCTGAAAACCATATTTTGTTCCTTCTCTCAGCTGCTTCTGTATACTTCCTAACTCTGCTCACGTATACCTTTAACCTGTGTTTCATATTCTCCCTGACCATAATTAGTTTCTGGGCCTTTTCACATTCTTGCACCCCTCCAATGTGACAGAATATTATTTCGTCTTAAGCTTGATTGAAGCTTTTTCAGGATTATTTAAAAAGATAGTAAGAACGCCAATCTTACGACGAAGAGACTCAATCTTATTTAGAAGTCTTCTTTTCCATGCAGGAGTCACAACTTTATTCTCGGGGTTTTTCTCTCTACCTGGTCCCTGCCTGATCAAATCTAGTCTTAATGCTACGGTCCTGACACCTACATATATCCAGTGGCAGATTTCTTGAAGATTTGTAACATCAGATAAGATTAGTTTAATTGCTTTAACTATTTTTAGTGTCGCTTTTCCATAAGGAACGCAGGATAATGTTGGCCTGTTTTGCATAGGTATACCTTCGTATTTGGTGTGTTCTACCAGCAGCATTTCTTTTAATTCAACACTTTGCTGATCAACTTGACTTGCCTGCATTTCAGGTTGCTTTTCAGCTTCGTTATGTTCCTGGGTCTGATTAAATGATGTAAATTCATGTAATTTTCAAGCAGGTGAAAATTAGGTGGGAGGATGTAAAGAAGTTATCGATAGAATCGATTGGTTGAAGAGTTTTTTTTTAGTAGAGTTATCTAATTAGCATGTGCTATAAGCAATGAATAAATGATAGTTTTGCTAATAAATGAGGAAGGGGACCAGTTTGCTACAGCAGTTGCGCTGGCCAATTTAAAACTCGACTCCAAAAAACAATGTGTCTTTTGTAATAATAGACACGACTCAGTTGATTGTTACCAAGCACAAGGCATGCCCATCCCTGATAAGGTTGAAATCTTGTTAAAGGCGGATAGGTGTTTTGCTTGCACAAAACCTGGCCATTCCGCGAAGTATTGCAGAGTTAGGAGCACGTGTGGTATGTAGAGGGCGGCATGTTCCTATAGGATTGGATGCGCCCGAGTCACCGGCGCCTTTTCGCCTTGTAGGTCCGTTTTCTATGAAACTAGTTAATATATTTTGAAATTTGACCACTGATTTCTAAAGAAGAATAATTGCTTCAGATGGTTTATTTCAGGGTGTTTTTCGTTAACGATGGCCGTTTAATCACAAATTAACTTGGAATTTTAACTTTTACGCGAGTGGCTTGAAAAAATTGACTTTAAATGTATTTTATGTTGTCAAGACTAATTATTTTAGAACGTTTATTTATTCTGAATCTAGAACTATCTAGCTTTAATAAAATACCAGTTATGGCGAAATTAAGCATAATGGTGAATGTCAGTAATCAAAAAAGTAACTAAAATCAAAATCGTCATTCCGCCATGTTTGAACGCCATTTTCGGTTAGTGCGGCCACTTTGTTTTCTGGGAACATTGGCTTTTTCTTAATATTTTATCACCAGGTACACAACGATATGTAATTTATAGGGATGTGGGGGGGGGGGGTGCACTGTAGGGGGGTCTGGCCCACATACTATCAGTGCTGCTTGGTGTCAGAAATTGGAGGACAGCAGCAGAGAATTGAGATAACTGGGGATCTCTGCTAGAGCAGGCTTTGACACAACAATTGGTAGTAGCCGATTAGTAGTAGTATATTTAACTTTCAACTACAAATCGTCCAACTTATTTCAATTTTTTAAATTAAAGATCAATTTTGATAGGCACCTACCTACCTAAATAATTCTATTTAATATTTTATTATTATTCTGTACTTGACTTCTTCTCCCTCGTCCAAGGTGTCATTGACCGCTGATCCCAAGTACTTAAAGCTTTTAACCCTCTCAAATCTGTAGTTCCCTATTACATAATGACTCGGCAGATGAGGTGGGTTCTTCTTCCTCAATATAAGTATCTTGGTCTTATCCTCGTTGATTTTGAGACCCACTCTTCTCCCTTCCATCTGAGCATCGTTAATGCATCCTTGATGCTTTGTAGACTCCTCCCCGCTAAGACATCGTCCGCATACGCCATCACCTGGGTCATTAATTAAACGCCAACTTTAAATAATTTGAGCATCATTTACTTACTCTCTAAAGTGCACACATTTTTTTTACTGTTCGATAACAAGACGAGTTAAATCAAATTTGTTAGAACCGTTTTGAGAAAATCGAAAAACAAAACGTAAAAATGAGATGAACTTTATTAAATAAAGTTCCCTCTCCGTTTTACCAATTTTGATGACATTTATGCTGTCACATCACGGGCATTTAATACATCGCATAACCAATTTGATGTATCTTTTTTCCCAATTTCAGGTTCGTACGGTTTATAGTTTTTGAGCTAGCCTGTTTACCCATACACATACACGCGGGCCAAATAATCAATTTGGACTCAGGGACCCCAAAATGTGTATTTCCGTTGAAAACTGGTCGAAAAAGTCGAAATTTTTCACGGTAGCAATACTTTCCCTTATATCCCTATATATTTCCTATATACGTAAGTGAAACTAAAAAAAACATATTTAGTCATTTAAGCTTGTTTTATTTTTTTTAGGTGAAGCTGGAAAGAGTCCTTGGATTAACAGTCTCTAATAATGCAGGATTGGATTGCAATCCCAACACTGATTTGATCGCGTACCCAGCAGGGTAAGTATGATTTCATATTCCTTTTCTACTTCTCTTTTTAATAAATTTAATTATACAACCCCCAAACATCCAAATCGAAGAATATAAAAACACGATCGTGCACCCGCTCACCCGATAGGGAACTTGCTACCTGCACATATATTATTTTTAACTAACTAACCCCTTTTCTGGCTCTCAGGGTGAACGGATTTTGATTATTAATCAAATCAGGCTGCTTCAGCCTCCTCCCAGAGAAAAATAGTTCTATTTTCGGCTATGATTCTGCTCTAGCTGTTTTTATCTAATCAAAACTGTCTAAATAGCAGTATGAGGTGATGAGAAAGGTGATTAAAGACAGGGTACTCAATATTTTTCACAAAAAGCTGCAAGACAGTAGCTTAGTTAAAAAAAAAATAAAAATAAAAATATTGAGTAAAATCAAACTAAAATAAGCTAAATTAAGTTAAAAGTATGTTCAATTTTTTTTTAATTATTTAAAATATCTGTTCTTGAGTTTCTTTTATATTTATATGTACGTAAATAATATATTTTTTACTTTCACTTACCTATATATGAAATATATAGTAAGGGAAAGTATTGCGATCGTGAAAAATTTCGACTTCCGGTTATCAACGGAAATACACTTTTTGGGGTCTCCTGAGTCCAAATAACCAAGTCCCGTAAAATGGTCTGTGTGTGTGCCAACATTTCTTCAAAATTGATAAATCGGAGGGGGGACTTACTTCTATAATTTTGGTGAGGGTTTTATTGAGTGAATAAGTGCTGCTATTTATATCCTTTTATTCACAGTTTAAAATCCCTGAAGGGGCATTATTGTTAATAATTATATTTACGGATCTCGGGGGGGTCCTGTTCTCCTTATTCCGCCCTGCTCGGGCTCTCCTAGCGATGGGCTGGTTCGAGTCTCCATGTGCTCGCGTCGCTGGCGGTAGCCGTGGTGTGCGACTGGAGATTCTCTTAGGCGGATGCCGTGATAGGCCGTGAAAAGATAGGCCGTGTCTATCTCCCTTGCTGGCAGCAGTCAGAGTCCCATCTCGTGGGGACGGCTAAGGTCCACGCTGAAGGAGAGGGGGTGGCCACGCATGGGCCTTATCGGGGTTATAGGATCTAAGCTACATCGGAGCTAACTCATGTACCAGAAGGTACCCCAATAAAAATATAAATAGAACGATTAATGAAAATATTTATTTCTCAATAAACAATTAAAAATGTAAATATAAATATATTGTCTTTGGTTGTTATAAAAAACGTTCGTACGTACCACAACGATAAGTTCGTTTTCGCCCGCTTGCAGGTGTCGCAGTGCGTTCGCCACCGTTTCTTATTTTACGAGCTCAAGTCCGAAATTTTGCTTTTTAGCCTTTTTTATTAAACTCGACTATATTCAATAATGATTAAAATCATATGTGATTTTTAATAATTATTCTCTACATCGCTCCCCCTCGGGTGACGGAGTCACCGAAACACACCCGTCTTGCATGTGCATGGGGAGGATTGGTCGATCCAGAAATGGGCTGCTGGACTGTGAATTCGTTGGCCACGTCCTGTGTTGGTGAAGGTTCCTGAGGAGGCGTTTGCGGCATGCAGTCGTTGTTATCTTCCAACAAATACGCCGGCTTGACCCTGTCTATCGAGACGTTTACGTTCCTGTCGCCAAGAAGGACCGTAAAAATCTTTTCACCTCGCTCTATAACCTTGTGTGGTCCAGAATAAGGTGGCACCAGAGGTTTACGAACCGCATCTTCGCGTAGAAAAACGTGAGTGCAGGTGGATAAATCCTTGTGCCGGAATGTCTTCCTCACTGTTGTTCGTGGGTCTACGGGCTTCAAGCGCGCCAAATCGTCCTTAAGAGCTTGTAGTGCGACGCAGGGTTCTTGTGAATCCTGTGTTTCCAGGAAGTCTCCTGGAAGACGCAGTGGTTGTCCATAAACCGCTTCGGCTACGCTCGCACCCATGTCTTCTCGGAAAGCTGATCGCAGACCTAAGAGAACGGTGGGTAGGACTTGGGTCCATCGTGTTGACGCCAGATGTGCCATTAGGGCAGCTTTTAGAGAACGATGCCACCTTTCGACGCATCCATTGCTTTGCGGATGGTAAGCGGTGGTTCGCTGTCTGTGGATCCCCATGCGAATGCTGAGTCGCTGGAACAACTCCGCTTCAAATTGGCGACCCTGGTCAGTGGTAACACGCTGTGGTGCACCAAATCGTGATATCCACGAAGAGTAAAAATTCTGTGCGATAGTAGAGGCGGAGAAATCGGGGATGGGCACGGCTTCCGGCCAGTGGGTCGTTCGGTCCACCATGGTAAGAAGATATCGCATTCCCTCCGATGGCAGCAAAGGTCCTAAAATATCCAAGTGGACGTGCTGGAAACGGTTCGCAGGTTCAAACGTGCCAAGTGGTACTGTGGTATGTCGATGAACCTTTGCCCTTTGACACTGTATACAAGTCTTAGCCCAGTTGCCTATGTCAGCGTTCATTTCAGGCCAAAAGTAACGTTCGGAGATAAGTTTCCTTGTTGCCTTGATCCCTGGATGACTTAAACCGTGGAGCCTATTAAAAGTGGAGCGACGAAATTCAGGAGGAACGTAGGGTCTAGCTGTTTTCGTTGAGGTCTCGCAAAGTAGTTTCGACTCGGTTCCGGGCATTGACATCAGCTTCAGTTCTATCGAGGTATTCCTCTTAAGATCCTGGATGGTTTGATCCTTCTTCTGTGCTTCAGCAAGAGCCTCCAGATCATTAGGAAGGTCCACTTCTTCGATTCTCGAAAGGGCATCAGCCACAACGTTCTCACTTCCTGGTCGGTAACGGATGTCAGTAGTGAACTGACTTATGAAATTGAGGTGTCGTATTCGACGTGGAGTTGTCGACTCTGAATGCTGGACAAAAGCGTGTGTGAGTGGCTTGTGGTCCGTCACGATGAAGAAATTGAGGCCTTCGACGAGTGGGCGAAAATGCTTCACTGCTTCGTAGATCGCAAGGAGCTCCTTATCGTAAGTGGCGTAGTTTTTCTGCGTCTGTGAGAGAGCTTTGGAGAAAAATCCTAGTGGACGCCAAAACCCATTCTTATGCTGCTGCAGGACTGCACCAATGCCGTTGTCCGATGCGTCGCAGACTAAAGAAAGTTCACAATTAGATGCGGGATGCGCAAGTTTTACCGCTTCTGACAGGCTACGCTTGCTTTCCTCAAACGAATTTGTAGTCTCTGCTGTCCATTCTATTGGAGTTTTATCACCTTTTTTCGCGTTATGAAGAAGTCGGTTAAGAGGTCCCTGGATATGGGCTGCATGCGGTAGACATTTCCTATAGAAATTAAGCATACCCAGGAAACGTCTTAGTTCGCATTTGGTTTTTGGTTGGGGAAAATCTAGGACTGTCTGCACCTTCGAAGGAAGGGGCTGGATCCCGTCTGCATCGACCCTGTAACCAAGGAAGTCAACTTCTCGCTTTCCGAAAACACACTTAACGACGTTCAGTGACAAGTGGAATTCATCCAGGCGTGCGAATATTTCCCGTAAATGCTTTATTCCGTTTCTTATTTTACGAGCTCAAGTCCGAAATTTTGCTTTTTAGCCTTTTTTATTAAACTCGACTATATTCAATAATGATTAAAATCATATGTGATTTTTAATAATTATTCTCTACATCCTGCTTAGGCGTTGACGGGGCGACCCGTAGGGGGATATTTGTAGTGAAGGGCCCCCTCCGATGATCAATATATTTTTTTGTATATTATAAAACTTGGATTTATTTATGTAAATCCAACATACCGCCCACCTAAATTTGGCTCAGCCAGATTTACGCAATAAGAGCAGATGAGGTGGGGGTACGTATTCAGGAATGAATAATTCTTAATGCGAGGCATGCATAATGAGGCATTAATGATTACCAATTACAACAAATCTTCAACATGTAACTAATAAATATTGTACAATAAGTATTTACCAACAACAGGGCGCTAACATATTTAAATACTAAATCTAATTGTAGATATAAATAGATAAGATAATGAATAAATAATATATATGAAACAATTCAAATATTGCAAAATAAAAAAATAAAATAGGAATTATATTTAATTATGCATGTGATTGAATCATAATGGAAATCTTAGCCGGTTGAGGTATCGTATTAGTTCTAAGACTCTGAGCACAAGATCAAACTTCCTACTCTGGAAACAGCGGTACCAAAGAAGATGAGGGGCGCTTAAAGATCTTGCCCGAGGGAGTGCGAACCGAAACCACCCTGACCACTCCGTCCTTGCCGGGGAAAACACAGCTAACCCGGGCGACTGGCCACGTTCCAGGGGAGTTGCGGTCCTCAATCAATATTACTAGATCGCCAACAGATAACCCTGGACGATCCTCGGACCATTTTGTCCTCTGTTGGAGTTGGTGCATATAATCCCTCTGCCAACGCGACCAGATGTTAGACACGCTTTGCTGTACCAGGCGCCATCTAGATGTCAGTTCCGAGCATGGAAACGCTTTATGATCGAGGGGAATGGCATTCAACGGTGCTCCAATCAGAAAATGACCCGGCGACAGGTAGTCGAAACTCTCGGCGTCGTCGCGCAATTGGCACAGTAGTCGGGACTTCAGAACGCCTTCCACACGGACGAGGATGGTGTTAAGTTCTTCGAACGTTAGCGGCTGTTTTCCGACCACGCTCGTCAGCAAACTCTTAACGCCGGCTTCCCATAGCCCGCCGAAGTTAGGAGCGCGTGGCGGGACGAATAGCCATTCCACATTCTTTACAGCAAGATGCTCAACTATATGGTCCCTATTGCTTCTAAGGAAAACAAAAAGGTCTCTCAAAACTTTCGAGGCTCCAACAAAGTTAGCTCCGTTATCGGAGTGAATACATCGAGGCAGACCCCGACGAGCCACAAAACGGTCCAATGCGGCCAGGAAGGCGTCTGTTGCTAGTGAGGAGATCAGCTCAAGGTGGATGGCCTTGGTGCCCATGCAGATAAAAATGCCGAAGTAGGCCTTGTCCATGGCAGCCTTCCGACGGTGGGATGCCTTTATCAATAGAGGGCCAGCATAATCCACGCCGACCTGAAGGAATGCACGGCGCTGTTCAAATCTGGAACCAGGGAGGTCACCCATGAAGGGAGTTTTAGGTTTAGCCCGTTGAATCCTGCACCGGATGCACCGATAAATGCAGCTCTTTATCACCTTCATAGCTTTTGGTACCCAGTAGCGGCCTCGAAGCAATGACAGGACCAAGGTCGGACCAGCGTGGAAGTGACGAGCATGTAGATCATCCACGATCAGACGCGTCAAGATGTGATTACCGGGAAGCAGAAGAGGGTGCTTCTGGTCGTAACTCGCATCAGAGTGATGGATCCTGCCGCCCACCCTGATCAACCCAACCTCATCGACGAAGGGATTCAGCTGCCGATACTCCCTGGGCGCGGAAGCGGCGTACATATTGAAAGGCAATGAGGTCTGCTGCCCAATTCGAACTCACGTTAGAAGAGCCTGGGAGTATTCCTGAGCCAGGATAGATCCTGATAGGCCGATGGAACGAGATCGGGCGTGTCTGGCAAGATCTTGCTGGAGCTTTGAGCCAGACATGAGAATGTCGTTGAGTCTCCTTGCTCCCGAGCTGTTCGATGCGTCAAACACGACCCGGAGTTTAGTTTCTTGGGGTTTAATCTGCCAAATTCCATGATGAGGTATCACGTAACGGGCAGGGGAGCGAGCGACGGACATGTGGCCAAGCCGCTCATACTCCGTCATAAATTCAGTGTACATGGCCTGAAGTCGTGGATCCTTGCTAAACTTGCGTTCGAGAGCATACAGGCGTCGCAAGGCTATCTGGCGGTTGGGATCGGGTTCGGCCGTTGCATCTCTTTTTGGCAATCTTACGACATACCTTCCGTCAGTAGTGCGAGCGTGCGTTTTCACGAATAAATCCTCGCAAAAGACGTCCTCGGGGTGCCTTTGGTCGGCGGAACCGGGCTCTTCTATCTCCCAGAAAGCCCGAAGCTGCTCCGCGATGGTGGCATCGTCCTGTAAAAGCAGGGAGATGCCAGTGGGAGGACCCTTACTAAAGTAACTACCCATGATGACGTTACCCAGGACCGTGGGGAGAAGGTGTAGGTGATCGTCACCCGAAGCCTTGGAGGGAGCACCGTTGATTAGGCGTGGGTAAAGATCAACACCGACTAGCATGTCGATGGGCCCTGGGACCCCAAACGTCGGGTCAGCCAAGACTTGATGCGCTATCCTTTGATACAATTCATTGGGTACGAGATGCCTAGGCGTTTCTGAGGTTATCTTGTCAACGACCAGCGCACGAACCTTAAAGTTTGTTTGGTCCCCGAGTGTAGAGAGGACCCGGAAAGTGATCCAGCCTTTTATACTTCCTACAGACGCGCCTCCTAAACCCGAGATTTTTCCGTAAAATGGCTGTATGGAGCTCCTGCCAATACGGGACGCCACTTCTGAGGTGACAAATGTGTATTGGCTCCCTGAGTCGAGAAGAAGTCGCGCTGATACGGATTGTCGTGGTCCCTGAAATATGGCGCAGGCGGTGCCCATTATCACCTCACAGGGGGAGCCACTCGGCGTTACCGTTTCGCGAGTATGACCGACAAATTCGGACGTCTCCCCGGTACCTTTAAAGCCTTTTATATTGGACTGTTCATCGGTGTGTAACAAACTGTGGTGGCCTTTCCTGCAGATAATGCACGTGAGTGTGCAATTGCACTGAGATGCGCAATGACCTGCTCTAAGGCAGTTTAGGCATAGCTTGGTCAACCTAACAAAATCTTGGCGCTCCTGGGGGCCCAATGCCAGAAATTTGTAACACCGAAGCAGGCGGTGCCTGCCCTCGCAGTGGGGACAGTGCTCCTTGTTTGGCGACAGGGAATTTCTACGCGGGGTTTCGTTCGGTTGGCAACTTTCTGAACGCCTCTTAGATACCTTGGGTGAATTGCCACGCTTAGGTGGAGATTTTGATGAGCCGGGAGCAGCTCTATGATTTTGTTCTACGGCAATTAGGGAGATCCCTGATTTCTTCCTATCAGAAGGCCTGCCGCGCGGTGTATCACTAGGTGCGAACGTTTGGAGTTCGTTAGACATTTTGCAAGCCATCATCTTTTGTCTAACTAATGCCACAACCTCGTCAGCCGAGGGGAAGTTAGTTCGCGCATGCTCGTCTCGAATTGGAGTCTTGTGCTCGGGTCCATCGCTCGAAGGGCCATGACAACATGGCGTCAGCCTCATTTTCTAGAGCCAAAACGCGGAATGTTTCTATGCTTTCTCCTACTTCGGCGATGTATGATGCGTGCTTAGCGTATTCCCCACCTGAATTAGGGCACTTGTAGTTTATTATTTTTTGGAGGCATCGCGATGCGAGAACGCGCGGGTTGTCGTATTCGCGCATTAGACCTTCCCATGCCAGCTGATAAGAACTTGCATCGAACGTGAGGCCCGATATTAGTGAGAGGGGCTTGCCCGCAAGCGCATTCTTTAGGTTTGCGCGCACATTTTGCTCACCGGCGATATATCGGCGTTATTGTGCACCAACGAGACGAAGGTGTCTCGAAAGTTCGTCCAGGTCGAAAGATCCCCTTTGAATGTCGGAATCTCAATGTTCGGGAGCTGATAATGGAATGAATGGGCAGACGAAGTGCATTGGGTCCCACGAACGGCTGAACCGCGGGGCGACTTTAGTTTGCGGTAGTGTGCTTCAGTTGTCCGCAACTCGCCTTGAAGCGCGTCGTATTCGGCTTCCCAACCAGCCGGGTAAGGATTTCCCTGAGACGTGTATATACGATCAAGTTCGTCCCATACGAGTTCGTACCGGACCCATAAAAGTTTTCCCTCTTTATACTGGACCTCGAATCGAAAAAATTGTTCATTATCATCAGCGGCATCCGCGGCGAAAGTGAGCAAACCTAACTTTTGGAAGTTCCGCTTTATGTTTCGGAGCTTGCGCTCGAGGTCGCTTTTGTGGGTGGGCATATCAGTCAAATGTTTATCGCTATTCCCATTCATTTTTAACCGATTTTAAATCAATTAATAAATAATCTAATTGCGCCAAATAAATAATTTAAAAACACCGTTAATAATGATATTATATTAAATTTTAATCCCAATATCAAATAAATAATTTAAAGATTTCCAACAAATAATTTTTGAATAAATAATTTAAGATAAATACAATATATGGTACCATGCAAGAATAAATATTTAAATATGCCTAACAAATATCAAAAGCGCCGATATTAATATATATATAAATATGTATATAAAAATTCAACATGCAAAAAACTAGAAATAAATACTCAAATAAACAAATGATAATGAACAAACGAGTGATATGGTAACAGCAGTGAATATTGCACTAAATGAAATCCAAAATTAATAACAACAAATAAGTAACTCTTAACAAATTATTTTCAAATCAAAATCAATATGAATTAGTATGAAAAATAATTTATCAATATAAACTAATCAAGGCCCTTAATAGAAATTAAATCCTGTCTATTAAACTACAATAAAATGAATGTAAATATAAAGAAAGAATCTTCACAAATGTACACTTTAAATTTAGGGCAATAAATAAATTAGCATAAATATAACGCTGTTAAATCAAAAATAATTTTATTGTTATTAATAAAACCATGATTGCTATTATCACTAATAATTGTAGTCTCAAAAGAAATAAATTAATATTTAAATCTAACCTTTAAAAGCTCGTATCAATTATTAAATTATTAAGTTAACAATTTTTTAAGCAATCAGATTATAATTAATAATTATATAGAATCATAAATTATATAAATTATCATGCAATAAATTTTATTTAAGAACATGCACAAACAACCCATACATATATTCAAATCTATAAATAAAAAATCTAGTGCGTGCGCGCAACACACAACTTTCACTTACCAACTTACTTAGATAAGAAATTAATGCGTTTTGTTAATGCCAATGCTCAAAGTTACTCATTTTTCCACATTCACTTCTTATTTTTGTTTTCATTTGCTCTATAATCCCCTCAAAACATTTGAATAATGATAGCGCTTACCTGATATTAAATAACACCTAATTTTCATTAAACATGACGAATTTGATGAAAATCGTTAAAGCCGTTTTTGAGGTAATCGAAAAATTGGAAAAAAAGTTATGAAATAAAGTCCCCCCTCCGGTTGATCAATTTTGATGAAATATTGGCTATCACGTCTTTGGCATACACATACATCAAATACCCAGTTTGATCAAAATCGTTAAAGCCGTTTTTGAGTAAATAAAAAAAACACGTGAAAATGATACAAAATTTATTAAGTAAAGTCCCCTCCGGTTAATCAATTTTGATGAAATTTTTAGTCATATCTCGGGTATATACATACATCAAATACGAAGTTTGATCAAAATCATTAAAGCCGATTTTGAGTAAATAAAAAAAACACACACACACACAGACCATTTCGCGGGACTTGGTCATTTGGACCCGGGGGACCCCAAAACGTGTATTTCCGTTGAAAACCGGAAGTCGAAATTTTTCACGATCGCAATACTTCCACTTACTATATATTTCATATATAGGTAAGTGAAAGTAAAAATAATAGAAATATTTAAATGCTGGAGTTAATGAAATTGAAAGTTATTTCGCGATGTTTATCGTTGCAAGTGGGATTAAGTGTCTGCTTTGCCAGACGTCTGAGATCCTTCAAATAAATAAATACACCTATTAATGAATATTTAACACAACTAATCAGGGAGTTTTAATTTAATTTAAGCAAATAAATTAAATGAATAAAACTGGAATTCTTTACTTAAATAATTAAAACATATTAAATAATATGAAAAATAAACCCGGTGGGCGCTATGTTTTACATATTTACTGAACATAAAATTTTAATTTAGAACCATTCACCAAAAGTCCTCACCCGGGGCACCATTTTGTTCAATACTGGGGGCCTGACACATGCCATATGGCCAGGAGCCCTTTTCTCGATATTTTAAATTCTATAATTTTGGTGAGGGTTTTATTGAGTGAATACATGCTGCTATTTATATCCTTTTATTCACAGTTTAAAATCCCTGAAGGGGCATTTTTGTTAATAATTATATTTACGGATCTCGGGGGGGGTCCTGTTCTCCTTATTCCGCCCTGCTCGGGCTCTCCTAGCGATGGGCTGGTTCGAGTCTCCGTGTGCTCGCGTCGCTGGCGGTAGCCGTGGTGTGCGACTGGAGATTCTCTTAGGCGGATGCCGTGATAGGCCGTGAAAAGATAGGCCGTGTCTTTCTCCCTTGCTGGCAGCAGTCAGAGTCCCTTCTCGTGGGGACGGCTAAGGTCCACGCTGAAGGAGAGGGGGTGGCCACGCATGGGCCTGCTTAGGCGTTGACGGGGCGACCCTTAGGGGGGTATTTGTAGTGAAGGGCCCCCTCCGATTATCAATATATTTTTTTGTATATTATAAAACTTGGATTTATTTGTGTAAATATAGATATGCCAAATATGTGATAGCTAATATTTCATCAAAATTGGTCAAACGGAGGGGGTACTTTATTTCATAACTTTTTAACCAATTTTTACTTTTTTTTCGATTATCTCATAAACGGCTTTAACGATTTTCATCAAATTCGTCGTGTTTAATGAAAATTAGGCGTTCTTTAATATCAGGTAAGCTTTATTATTATTAAAATGTTCTGAGTGAGCTTAAATGGGGAAGGGGCCTTTTTTATTTTCCTATAAAGTAACTTTGTATTTGTTTACATGGAGAAATTATCTGTCTCTCGTTTCGCCTAAAAATAAGAAATGGCTAATTATGAGATACTAGCTGGACCCGCGCGAAGCATTTCGCACTTAGATTTGTATCAGATTTTACTTTTAGGTTTAACATAATGATAAGCATAATTAACTTTTTTTGTTGCCTCTTCACCATCCCCCCCCCCCAACCACCCAGGCCTTAAGGAGAAATTATTTTTCTACAGCAGCGTTTAATAGTTAAGGAAGGACTCCATTTTCTGACCTTCTTCTCTTCAAAACTATTTCCTGTAATCTTCCTGGTAAATATGAAATCACTATGAATATTCCATAGTCCCTAAAAATTAATCTTTCTACTTTCTGAATTTACCTAACCTTCCCCATGTCTCAAATTATTTAAATAATTGAAGTATTACTAACCTTATTAAGTTTTTTTCAAAACCAGTTCATCAGGTGTTTTTCACGGTTATCTTTCTGACAATGAAGGGGGAGGTATTTTTTAAAGTGGCAACAACGACATGAAATAATTTTCTATCCATGGAAAGGCAACAAAACAATAAGTAGCCTCGTAAAGCTGAGGGGCGCAATCCATGGCTTTTCTTAAAAACCATAAGTTTCAGAGAATTAAAACGTCTGGCACGTATATGTGGAACGTGTATGGGTATGTATGCATAAAGCCCGCGAAGAAACCACTGAAATGCATTTTTCTCATTTCGATCCTTTAATTTACTAAAATTCCTGCTATAAAAACGATTTTATTAGCTTTGATAGGAAGAAAAAAAATCTGGTGCGTGCGCGCAACACACAACTTTCACTTACCAACTTACTTAAATTAGACATTGTTGTGCTTTGTTAATTGCCACTTCTCAAAGACACTTTTTTCCACATTCATTTCTAATTTTTGTTTTTATTTGCTCTATAAAAAAATATGTACACGTGAAATCGGTACAAAATTTATTAAGTAAAGTCCCCCCTCCGGTTGATCAATTTTGATGAAATTTTTACAGTCGTATCTCGGGCATATACATACA
The DNA here is from genome assembly GCA_911387785.2 of Aelia acuminata. NCBI lineage: Eukaryota > Metazoa > Arthropoda > Insecta > Hemiptera > Pentatomidae > Aelia > Aelia acuminata. Next base: position 109,787,733 of record OU426979.1, on the reverse strand, counting down.
TCATATACCCAGTTTGATCAAAATCTTTAAAGCCGTTTATGAGTAAATAATAAAACCACGTGAAATCGGTACAAAATTTATTAAGTAAAGTCCCCCCTCCTGTTAATCAATTTTGATGAAATTTTTACAGTCATATCTCGGGCATATAAATAGATCAAATACTCAGTTTGATCAAAATCGTTAGAGCCGTTTTTGAGAAAATCGAAAAAAAACGTAAAAAGTTATTAAATAAAGTACCACCTCCCTTTGAGCAATTTTGATGAAAGTTTTGCTGTCACATCGCAGGCATATACCTACACTAAATACCCAATTTCAGGTTCCCACGGTTTATAGTTTTTGAGCTAGTCTGTTCACACACACACACACACACACACACACACACACACACACACACACACACACACACACACACACACACAGACCATTTCGCGGGACTTGGTTATTTCGACTCAGGGGGTCCCAAAACGTGTATTTCCGTTGAAAACCGGAAGTCGAAATTTTTCACGATCGCAATACTTGCACTTACTATATATTTAACGAGTGCGAGAGGTCTCGCAATAAAGGTAACCTTAACCTAACAATAAAGTTCTCCTTAGATAAACTTTATTGACTCACTAAATTGAATTCAAAATTATTGCTTTAGCTTAAGGTTATATTATCTTTAGAAACTATTGCCTTCCAGTGTTTTATAAAGTTGATGTATTATTAATCATATTCAGCTAAAGATTTGTATCATGACTGATACTCGAGTAACAGCTATGGAAGAGGGTGTAGTGGAAGAGCAGTCTCTACAACGCCCAAGGCCTACAGCTAAGAGGCAAAGGAAAGGATCTCCTGACTCCAGAGAAGTTATAGATAATGAGCAGCCAGAAGATAGCCTCTTGCAAGATGCTCGGAGAATCCAAGAAAATATCCGCGTCTATACTAGTGCTACTGATAGAAACGTAAGTGCAAAGGTTCAAAAACATATCAATAGCAAAGTACAGCAACTTATAGATATTTTGGAGACGATTAATGACAAAAATCAGGAACAACGAGCCCTTATACAGCGAGCTGTAAGGGAGACATTAACATCTCCTACGGTTTATGAGCTTCTACTAAATTTATTAGTAGAAAAGACTGTACCAATGGTGTTAGAGGGACTAAGGTCGGCAAACCTTAATCAACAAAAACTAGTACCAGAACCGAGTACTTCCCAAGAGGTGGAAATGATTAGGGAACAGCCAAAATCTAACAACACCATCGTAGAGACTATTGGGAGTGAAACCTTCCAAATGGTTAAAAAAAGAAGAAGAAATAAAAAAGCCTCAAAACAGGAAAAGGAGGGCGACCCTGATAAATCCATGCCTTTGGTTAATGATAAAAATGCTCACTTGAAGAAGAAGACGATGGCCGATGTTGTCAAAACCTTGCCCCAAAAACCGTCAGATGCTGCTAGGCCGACATATGTTACTATAGCAGCTGAAGGGAAGAGTGCAGTTGATATCATCACCGCCCTCCCATCTCCGACTGAACTTGGGGTTAAGGCTAGAGTTGTCCGCGCAACTAAAGCAGGATCAGTTTTAGTTTGCGTTGAGGAAGATGGACATGTAAAGAGAATCCTTGAATCACAGAGATTAAAAGACAATGGAATGGAGGCCAAACTTGCATTAAGAAGGAAGCCAAAGGTGGAGATTAGGGGAGTCCCCCTTTCCTGGACTGCTGAAAACTTACAACGGATACTGTGGGACAAGCTAGCAGCAAAATCCGTCCCCATACCTGAAAACAAATCTAGCTATATAAAGCCGCTGTTCCACTCGATGGCCAGAAACAGGATTACTAATAATTGGGTGCTAGAGGTGCACCCGATTGCTCGATATAATTTACTGAAGGAGGTTATTGATGGAGGTTGGTGGTCTCTTACATTTGTTGATTATCCTGACGCCTCCCCTTGCCTTCACTGTCAGGGATACGGGCACACAAGGGCGACCTGTGAAGCGAATGGAGTAGTTTGCAGATGGTGTGCAGAAATTGGACACATCGCTAAAAACTGTCCTGTAAAAGAAAAGATGACCGCCCCCACCTGTATTAACTGCGTGAGGGAAGGAGTCCTTGCTACAAAGGCTAAGCACCAGGCGGGGAGTCGGGACTGCCCTGTGCATATAGCAAAGACCCAAGACATAGTTCGAAGGACATATTATGACTAGAATTAATATCCTTCGACTGAACATGGGCCGCCGGCGCATTGTTGCCGACGAACTTCGGGCTATGATGCGGCGTTATGATATAATGGCGATTCAAGAGCCCAGTTGTCGTGGGAACAAGGTAATGGGGTTTGGCCTCACGTCGAGGGTTATAGCCCTAGGCAGTGGAGAGAGGAGGCCCAGGGCTGCTATTGTGATTAATAATCCAAACCTCGACGTGATGGATCTGAGTCAGTACACCACGGCGGATTATGCTTCATGCTATATCAAGTGGGGCAGTATCGCCTTCACATTAATATCAGCGTACCTACCCCCAGGGGGTGATCTAGATGAAAGCATTTCCACCATGGAAGGCGTAATTAGGAACATGAGGAACGTGATGGTGTGCTCAGACACAAACTCCTGGAACACGGTCTGGGGGTCCAATAGAACTGATAGGCGAGGCGCAAAAATGGGCGATTTCATAGCAAGAAATCATTTGGTCGTTATAAACGAACCCTCTGCCACCCCTACGTTCTCTGGGGTCATGGGGCAGAGTTGGATCGATGTTACGATCGCTACGCCGGTTCTTGCAAGGTACATTTCTGATTGGACCCTCAGGTCTGATACGAGTTCCGACCACTCTTCAATACAAATTGGCCTGTTAGATGAGGTAGGATGTTCCCACGACTTTGACAATGGTTTTGTCACCCGGATAAATGACTGGAGTGTTTTTAAGTCCTATTTGGAGGATCGCATAGCTGATGAAGAATGGGAAGAGGCTGATATGGACGGATTTGAGATTCTAGACTACAAAGTGGCGAGGATTACTAACATAATCCGTGACGCAGCCGAAAACTCCCTGAAACATCGTCAGGCAAGAACAAGACCAGTCCCATGGTGGACGCCGGCCTTAACTGCCCTAAAGAGAGACCTCTACAAGGCTCGGCGGTCATATCAGAGGTGCAGGTGTGACGAGAGGCGCGCTGCTCTCCGAGGTGAGTACAAGTCTAAGGCCAGGGTATACCGAAACGAGGTTCGCTCACAAAAACGGAGGTCCTGGGACAACTTTATTGTTGTGGAGTCTTCGAAGAATCCCTGGGGTATTCCTTATAGGGTGGCAATGGGCAAATTGACTCCTCTGCAAACTATTGCAGCCTTAAAGTATCAAGATGCACATGCCACTACCCTTGAAGAAACGGCAAATATGTTCCTTTCAGCGATTTACCCCAGGGATGATCCAATCCAGGACAATGAAAACGACAGTTTTGTGAGACGAACCACGGTATCCCCGCCAGGAACGGACTTGTGCCCACCATGGGACATTCATGATCTTCGTATTGCCGTGGATAGGCAGAAACCTAACCGTTCTCCAGGCCTTGATGCTATTGATGCGGCGATTTTAAGGAATAGTCTCCCCTACATTGAAAATGCTTTGTTAGAGATTTTTAACAAATGCCTAGATACGGGATACTTTCCAAAAAGATGGAAGATCGCCGATCTGAGACTGCTCTACAAGGGAGGAAATAGAGATAAGGAACTTCCTAACTCCTACCGGCCCATATCTCTCCTCCCTGTGATGAGCAAGGTCCTGGAGACCCTCATGATGAATAGTTTACGCCCTGTGCTTAATAGGGCAAGCCACCCACGGCAATACGGTTCGACAAGGGGCAGAGGTACCGCTGATGCTTTACTCAGAGTGCGCACAGACGTTGAGGAGCGGGCGGAGCGCTATGTGATGCTACTGCTATTCGATATCTCCTCCGCTTTCGACAGCGTCTGGTGGCCCAGCGTGCTCCAACAGCTGCAGAGATTCGATGCTCCCAGCAACTTATATTCTCTTGTAAAAAGTTACCTACAGGACAGAATAGTAAGGATTAGATGAAACTACTATGAGGTGGAAGCTTCCATAGAGCGAGGATGTCCCCAAGGATCCGTACTCGGTCCGGCCCTATGGAAACTTGTATTTGATGAGTTGCTGGGAGTATTAGAGGCTCAGCGGATCTCTGCCACCGCCTATGTAGATGACCTTGCTGCTGTTGTGGCGTCCGATAGCAGAGCCGGAGTCAAGAGAGAAGCTGAAAGATGTGCCAGCCTAGTAGCCAGATGGTGTGAGGGTAAGAAAATGAAGATGGCCGCCGCCAAAACCAAGGCTATACTGCTTAAGGGCAAGACAGATAGGGCTCACCCAATAACCATGGACATGGAAGGCCAGAGGATACGTCCAAGGGAGGTGGTAACCTACCTAGGCGTTAGGTTAGGCGTAGGCTTGAATGTGACGCCTCACTTGGAATACTTGTCTGATAGGGTGGCCCAAACCGTAAATAATCTTAGTCGCATAGGAGGTGCTTTCTGGGGCCTTAGGTTCCCGGCTACCATTACTATCTATAAAGGAGTCGTAGAGGGTATTCTCCGGTACGCCTCCCAGTTTTGGTATCGGGACCTCAACCAGAGACAGAGGAATAGGCTGGCATCAATTCAGAGGACGGCTCTGCTTCGCGCCACCAGAGCTTATAGGTCAACTTCGCATGAAGCAGTGCAGGTTCTAGCGGGGGTGGTTCCTCTCGACCTCCTCTTGCGAGAAGAAGTGACTAAATACGCTTATAGACATGAAGGCTCAGCAGGACTTTCGGACGCTCTAAGGACGAGGATTGTTGCAAACCCTAACAAATGGAAGCAGCTAATTCGGGAGGATACGATTGAGGAGTGGAGCCGACGGTGGGCAACCTCCCAGAAAGGGAGCACCCTCAGGAAATACTTTCCTACAGTTAAATCCCGGCTGTTGGTTAAATGGGTCCTCCCGGACTATTGGGTTTCACAATTCCTCACGGGGCATGGGGGTTTTAGAGCCCATCTCCATCGGCTTGGCCAGAACATAGACCCCCACTGCTCTACCTGTGGTGTCCCAGAGACTGTTGAGCACGTGGTCACGACCTGCACTGCATTCGATGGAATAAGGGCCAGGATGCTGAGAGCCACGGGACTTTTCGTCCTCACTGAGGAAGAGTTTCCCCAGCTGGTAAGTGAAGAGAATTTCCCGCGGTTCAAGGAATTCATCTCAGGATGGAAAACGGCGTTGGGTCCGGCCCACTTCAACATAGGAGCCCGGAGAAGAGGACCTGGGCCAAGAACAGCCTTAGAAACAGAAGAGACCTTTCGGCTCCTAGGGACAGCAGTAGAAGTCGAAACTCAAAATAAATGGTTCACTAGCAGTAGTGGGTTGTTGCGCGGTCATGCGTAACTCCCCACTACTGCTATACCCGTATTGCCTGTGAGGCATGGAAGGGAGTAAATAAATAAATAAATAAATAAATAAATATAGGTAAGTGAAAGTAAAAATGAGCCTGCAATTCGCATACACTCCGTAAAAGTCTGAACCAGACAATACTAAATTTATGGCATTTGAGCACGATAGGACAGTGCATTTGGCGAAAACTACATTTTTTTAGTATGGAGAAATTATCTGTCTCTCGTTTCGCCTAAAAATAAGAAATGGCTAATTATGAGATACTAGCAGGACCCGCGCGAAGCATTTCGCACTTAGATTTGTATCAGATTTTACTTTTAGGTTTAACATAACGATAAGCATAATTAACTTTTTTTGTTGCCTCTTCCCCCCCCCCCCCCAACCACCCAGGCCTTAAGGAGAAATTATTTTTCTACAGCAGCGTTTAATAGTTAAGGAAGGACTCCATTTTCTGACCTTCTTCTCTTCAAAACTATTTCCTGTAATCTTCCTAGTAAATATGAAATCACTATGAATATTCCATAGTCTCTAAAAATTAATCTTTCTACTTTCTGAATTTACCTAACCTTCCCCATGTCTCAAATTATTTAAATAATTGAAGTATTACCGAAAAAAGTTAAATTTCAATAAAGCAAATAAATTAGTTTCTTTGTGTGCAAGAAGGCACAGACTCTCTCTTATTAGTGGAAAAATATAAAACCTAATAAGTCATAAATAAAAATCATAGCATCTATACCATTAAAGTGCCCAATTTACTAACCTTATTAAGTTTTTTTCAAAACCAGTTCATCAGGTGTTTTTCACGGTTATCTTTCTGACAATGAAGGGGGAGGTATTTTTTAAAGTGGCAACAACGACATGAAATAATTTTCTATCCATGGAAAGGCAACAAAACAATAAGTAGCCTCGTAAAGCTGAGGGGCGCAATCCATGGCTTTTCTTAAAAACCATAAGTTTCAGAGAATTAACACACATACCATTTCGCGGGACTTGGTTATTTCGACTCAGGGGGTCCCAAAACGTGTATTTCCGTTGAAAACCGGAAGTCGAAATTTTTCACGATCGCAATACTTCCACATACTATATATTTCATATATAGGTAAGTGAAAGTAAAAATGAGCCTGCAATTCGCATACACTCCGTAAAAGTCTGAACCAGACAATACTAACTTTATGGCATTTGAGCACGATAGGACAGTGCATTTGGCGAAAACTACATTTTTTTAGCTATTTGAAATAGTATACGTAAGATTTTTTTTTTTTTGTCACAGATACTTTCTAGTGTTGCAATACAGATTTCATATAATTAAAAAAAAAAGGCAGCTTTGCTGAAAGTGTAGGAACTGTACTAAGCGTAAATATGAATATAGTATTTTTTCAATATACTTCAAATAATATAACATCTATAAATATAAAATTATTGGCATGAAAATATTCTTTTGTAAACATTGTAACTTAATGTTTGATAAACATGTTATGTTGTTTAAAGGAGTTAATTTTAACTTTGTAAAAACAATAGTTAATATAATATTTAAGCCATAAATATCAAAATTATAGGAAAACATTAATCTATAAAATCACATATTGTTTGCTTAAAATATCTTTTGGATTAATCTTTTCCAAATATTAAAATTGAATTTTTATTTAATTTAATAATTTAATAGAAACAGAAATAATATTTTACGCTGACGTTACATACCTTGGTTACAATTAGATCAAGGTATAACTATTATCAAACCATTTGCTTTAAATTAATTTTTTTTATTTCCAAAGAGACTTTTTAATGTAATAAAATATAATTTATTTTAATTAATCTAATCTTAATTTGTGGCTGACCACCATTTTTAATTTGCTCTGCCTTGAGCCGAGCTCTGTGGTGTAGCGGTTAGCATCCTCGCATGTAACGCAGGAGACCCGGGTTCGACTCCCGGCGGAGCCAAATCTTTTCTCTTCAAAAAATAAATTATTTAAAAATATAATTTACTTCAAATTGTAGTACATCTATTTAAATAAACATTTATTGGAATGATAATCATTCATGTTACAATGAAATCACTGACCTGTTCTTTTAAAATATCTTTTGAGTGGGTCTTAATTAGCAAAATCCTTTTTTTCCTGCCTAGACATCGTTTTTCATAATATTTGACAAAATAAAAAGAATGATTGTGGTAATAATTATAACCCAATTTTTCTACCTACGCTATTTGAAGTCTGAATCCAACTTCACCACACCTATTTAATTAAATTACTCCACATTTAAGCATAACCGAAGCTTACATTTAAGAGAACACTTTTATTTCTCTTTGATTTTTATTTTTGTGAAATAATATATGTACATAATTTATTTTTCTGAAGAAAAAAGATTTGGCTCCGCCGGGAGTCGAACCCGGGTCTCCCGCGTGACATGCGCGGATGCTAACCACTACACCACAGAGCGTGTGGTGTGTGTGTGTGTGTGTGTGTGTGTGTGTGTGTGTGTGTGTGTGTGTGTGTGTGTGTGTGTGTGTGTGTGTGTGTGTGTGTGTGTGTGTGTGTGTGTGTGTGTGTGTGTGTGTGTGTGTGTGTGTGAACAGACTAGCTCAAAAACTATAAACCGTGTGATCCTGAAATTGGGTATTTAGTGTAGGTATATGCCCGCGATGTGACAGCATAAATTTCATCAAAATTACTTAAAGGGAGGGGGTACTTTACTTAATAACTTTTTAGGTTTTTTTCGATTTTCTCAAAAACGGCTCTAACGATTTTGACTAAACTGAGTATTTGATGTATTAATATGCCCGAAATATGACTGTAAAAATTTCATCAAAATTGATTAACCGGAGGGGGGACTTTACTTAATAATTTTGTAACATTTTCAGGTGTTTTTTTTTATTTACTCTAAATCGGCTTTAACGATTTTGACCAAACTGGGTATTTGATGTATTTACATGCCCGAGATATGACTGTTAAAATTTCATCAAAATTGATTAACCGGAGGGGGGACTTTACTTAATAAATTTTGTATCATTTTCACGTGTTTTTTTTTTTTTTACTCAAAAACGGCTTTAAAGATTTTGATCAAACTGGTTATTTGATGTATGTATATGCCAAATATGTGATAGCCAACATTTCATCAAAATTGATCAACCGGAGGGGGGACTTTACTTAATAAATTTTGTATCATTTTCACGTGTTTTTTTTATTTACTCTAAATCGGCTTTAACGATTTTGATAAAATTGGGTATTTGATGTATGTATATTACCGAGATATGACTGTAAAAATTTCATCAAAATTGATTAACCGGAGGGGGGACTTTACTTAATAAATTTTGTATCATTTTCACGTGTTTTTTTTTATTTACTCAAAAACGGCTTTAAAGATTTTGATCAAACTGGGTATTTGATGTATGTATATGCCAGATATGTGATAGCCAACATTTCATCAAAATTGATCAACCGAAGGGGGGACTATACTTAATAAATTTTGTATCATTTTCACGGTTTTTTTATTTACTCAAAAACGGCTTTAACGATTAACAAAAATAAGATATGAATGTAGAAAAATGTGTGACTTTGGGAAATGATATTTAGCAAAACACGTCAATTTCTAATCTAAGTAAGTTGGTAAGTGAAAGTTGTGTGTTGCGCGCACGCACCAGATTTTTTATTTCATACACATTTCTGACTACAGTAGACTCCAGCTTATCCGTCCTCGTCGGAACCGATTCATTGCCGTTTAAGCGAGAGAGCCGGTCAATCCGGAAAAGTGTATAAAAAAGCTAAAAAAATATATTATTATAACTTCTATATTGCGATAAAACCCAAAAACAAAAAAACAGCCTAATTTACAAAGGTTATATACGTATTAATTAAAGAAAACTTTTTTTGGCTAATTTAATTTAACGATTTACGAAAATTTACACAATCAATCTATTCAGTTTTCACAAAACGTTTTTGTTTTTTTTTTCGTTTATGCGCACCTTAATGTCATCTCGTCGGTATTGTCTAAATATACGAAGTTATTTCTTCTTAATTTCTTTTTTAATTTTTTTATGAAATGGGTGGAGGATAAGGATTTTGTTTCAAGATCAATTTTACTTCGAAGAGACTTGTTTTACTGGAGTTCGGTCAACAAATAAAAAAACAAAAGACTTTTTGTATACATTTCAATTTAATTAAGATCTATTAAATCGCAACATAATACAAATTTTAACAACATTTTTGACCAGCGAGTGATAATATGACAAAGCTATAAATGCTTTAAAGGAACTTAAAAATAATATTTTATCTTTCACGGCGTCCTTCTGTTTATCCGGAGAGTCGGTTAAACGGGAGCCGGTTAAGCGGGAGTATACTGTAATTGCTAAATGTGAGAGTCCTATTTTCTAACGCTACAATTAATTCTAAATCAGACAAAACCACATTTATAGAACCTAAGCACGACAGGACTTACATTTGCTGTAACGTAACACAGTAAGTAGTAGACCACGTGCTGCGGAGGGGCCTAACCCAGGCGTTATCTCAAAACTGGTAGGTTTTAGGGCTTCAAAACACAAATTAAGACCCAGTTTAGTTCTGTAAGAACTAAACTGAGGTCTTAATTTTCGTACCGCAATTTATAAAACCCAATTTGATCCGTTTCGATCCGTTGAATCACTAAATTAGGTCGATATTTTATTTTAGACCGAAAAATGAACAATGAGAATGCGATTGGCAAAAGCTCCGTGAAATTCTGAATCCACCGATACCACATTCATGGCATTTGAGCACGACAGGACCTTATAATTCATGAAAAACCGATTTTTAGGCTTTGTGAAATAATATATGTGGGATGGGATGATAAAAATCAAGTAAACATATAGAGAAGAAAGAAAAAAAAAATTTATACAACTCATAAAACACCTTGAGCCCTCCCATGCGGAGTATGCGCATATGAGTATAGGTAAAGGTTGAGGGAATATAGGAGGTCAGTTAAAAAGGACTTCTCAGAAGATTCAAAGAATAGGTTTACATTGAAATCGCCGGTAACGATGATGTTGGAATAATTGGAGACCAGGTTGACGAGGGAGGATTCAAAGAGGTTGTCGAATGGGGGGGTCTATAGATTACGGCGAATAACAGAGGGGAGGAAAAAGAGGAAATTTCAACGTACAAGTATTCAACGTGAGGAAGGTCGTGGGAGGGAGACTGGAGAAGGACTTTGGCTTTAAGGCTTTCATGGAAGTATAGTCCGACACCACCTCCCGTGCGATTAGATCTATCATGGCGCAAGAAAGAGTAATTGGAGAGGGAAATCTGGGAGGAAGGGATGAACGGTTTTAGCCAGGTTTCGGATATAGCGATAATATGGTGAAAATTGTCATGAAAGTATTTTTGAAATTCATTCAAGTGGGCAATTAGGGATTGTGCATTTACGTGACATGAGCTTAAAATGTTAGTCATAACTATGAAGGGAGTAGAAACAAGTGAACAAAGTACGTGGATGAGGGATAGTTTGAAACGTATTTAGGCAAAAACGGTATTTTAGTGATGTACAACGCTTCGTTATGATTCGAACATTAAACAGAAAATGATAGAATTTCTATTATTTGAAATAGGTATTGAATGTTTAATTTGTTACTTAAATTAGAAATAACTCGAATTTTGTGGTGGATCCACAGTGAGGCACGAATAATCAAATGATGTTTATGCGAAAGCAGAATGAAGTAACTAAAATAATAGTAAACAGAAGTAATGAGGATCATGATATAGGGCTTTCAATATAAGTGGAGATGAGCTGTTCTTCCTTATTCGAGAACCGGCCGGATTGGAGGTCACCGGACAAGAAAGTGAAACTTCCTTTGAGATATGAGCAGTCAAGAACCCTTAGAAAGGGCACTCGGGTTGGGACTTCAGCCCCGATTACCTCGGTGGTTCGACAGGTGACTACGAAGCAGAAATACAAATTCAAGTGCAAGTAGTGTAACGTTAAATAAAAACATATGGTTTAAAAGTCCCAGAGTTTCTGTTGGAACTAACTTACAGTTCCCCTCCTAACAGTAACCCTGCCACTATACCAACCTAATAAATACTTTTAGAATATTTGGCTTTGCTAGAGGTAATTTGCTAGAAATAAAAAAACCCATAATATTGACGGTTTGAAAATTTATCCCACCATCTACGCCTTTCTACAAGGTTCTAGATAATTCTCCTTACGAGTATATATAAGGAGCGAGTGACTGAACAGTTAGTCTTGGTTGTTAAGCTCAAGCCGTATGATTATTTGAGTGTTACAAAGTGATAATTTTTGTAACCTTCTTAATTGTTTGTTTCAATATTTGTTTTCTCATAATTTGAGTGATATTGATAGAATGTGCCAATTTTAGACCAATTAGCCTCTTACCCGTGGCAAACAAAATGTACGCGCACATTCTACGATGATTTGTGGAGGAGCAAGCAGGTTTTCGATCTGGGAGGCAGACCCACGATAATTTCTTGGTCATAAGAAATATATTAGAAAAATCATGGGACAGAGATAAGCCTTCCTAGACCTTAAGGCAGTTTTCGAATCGATCCCACATCAAGAAGTATAGAACGCCCTAGCACCACGAGACCTCATTACCGCAATAAAATCGGTTTATACGAATTCAAAAGGAATGGTGATGATTAATGGAACAGAATCTGCTCCTTTCCCCATAGATAAAGGAGTAAAACAAGGTAACAGCCTGAGCCCCCAAATGTTTACAGTGTTTATTGATGAAATCCATAAAATTTGTAAAAGACGAACTACTCGAACAGTTATAGGTAAGTGGAACATCAGGGCGATATTAGCCAGTCTCTGTTATATGCAGATGATGTTATAATTTGCAACTCAAAAGATAAACTGCAGCAAGCTTTACTGAAATGGCAGGAAGAACTCCAGTGTAAAGGAATGACCATCAATGCCTCCAGGAGCAAGATACTGGTACAGCATGAATAAACAATAGCCTCATGTTCGGTTTGCGCCGAGGTCAAACCTCGTTTCTATCAGAAACCACTGTCTAATCTGATCCGTGCTATGGCACCGTTCGAAAGACTAAACATCGATTTTAAAGGACCAATTTCGTCTATTACAAGGAATAAATACATGTTGACAGTTATTGATGAATATTCAAGATTCCCTTTTGCGGTGTCATGCCCTGACATATCATCTGCTACTGTGATAAGAAGTCTCACCCTTATATTCTCAATTTTTGGCATGCCAGCATTCATACACTCGGACCAAGAAACGAGCTTCATGGCAGCTGAACTATTTAGTTTCTCAAGGGATCGCTAAAAGTCGCTCATCACCGTAGAACCCACGAGGCAATCCCCAGGTGGAAAGGTACAACGGTATTATATGGAGGACAATACCGCCTATTATGAATTCTAAAAATCTTAAAACAGAACAATGGAAAAGCGTTATGCCAGAATCTCTCCATTCAATCCGTTCCCTTTTATGTTCTTCTACAAACGTGACACTGCATAAAATGATGTTTAAACATCCTAGGCGGTATTTCTATGGAATTTCGAAACCGATTGGCTTATGAACCCGGGCCCTGTTTATGTTGGAAAACAAAATAGGGTTAGCAAATATGATCCATTGGTGGAAGAGGCTCATTTGATTGAAGCGAACACTGATTATGCCAGAATCATCTACCCAGATGGCAAAGAAGCTCTAGTATCTACCCGCCATATCGCAGCTCCTCCTGAATCTGTTCTGAAACAACATACTGAAACGGTGAAGGAGAAAGTTGAATTCGAGAGGGCTAGGTGAACAGTTTAATGTAATCAGAGAGTCTGAGAGAGAAAAAGAAGTAAAATCAAAGAACACTCCAGTCCATGAACCGGCTACTGATTCAGAAGTTGTTCAAGAACTTGACGAACTAAAGAGTGAACAGAAACCCGAATCAACTAACGCCCCAGCAACAAGAGGATCGCCGATCAGTCCTACTTCCAGGCAATCATATAGAAACAGGAAAATTCCTGCTTATCTTTCGGACTATGTACTAAAATTAAAGATGGGGTGAATATTATGTAAATAACATATGATAATTATTCAACAATTATCATAATATTGTTTGTAAAAATACTAATTCAATTTTTGTCAAATAAAGCCTTTCTATACGAGGTATATTTTCCATAACAATATTTAATTTAAAATATTAGGTAGATAATGTTAATTTACAATAATAATTTACTGTTTTTACATAATAAAATTATGAATTTTTATTTATTCAAGTACTAATTTGTTCACAATGCTTTTGGTTAACCTGTTTTTTACTAACACAAACAGATTTGATGATTTCCCACAAGTGGTAAGGTGACATACCATTGCCCATGGGAAAAACACGGATTTTCATAGTCCAAGCCGCAAGTGGGCTTGTTTGCCCTTGGGATTTGTTTATGGTCATGGCAAAAGCCAAACAAATAGGATATTGAAGCAGTTTAAATTTTATTGAAAATTCTGACGGTGCCAGGGTAATAGGTGGCAACAGGACGATATCTTCTATAAACCTTCCAGGCAACATTTTTGCTTCAATAACATTTCCTGTGATCCTTTTAATGACCAAACGTGTACCGTTGCACAATTGAGGTGGATTTAAGTTACGAAGAAGAATGATCGGTGAGCCAATCTTCAACTGGAGATTGTTTGGTGACATTCCTGGTATATACAGGGAATTCAAAAATTCAGATGAGAAATTTACGGCTTCGTTTACATCTAGAACATTGTCAATTGATTTTGGAAGTTTATTTCATCGAAATCAACATTTTTTGCTGCCAAAATAGCACGACTACCCAGCTAATTATAGTCCAAATAATTGTTCAAAATATCAGGAAAGACACTTCATATTAGTACATTTTTCATCTCTACAACAGTACAGATATTTTCTGGTAATTTGATAAATTTAGAATTTCGATGCAGCTCTATTTCACCGTTTCCAATATAGAGGAATCGTTTAGAAAACATATCTGCTGATGGATCATTTTGCAGTAGTACTCTCATATTTATGGTGGATAAATCTGAAACTTTTACAGAACGTTTTGGTTTATCAAAATAACAGTTATTCCTGTTCAGGAGAGATGTAATTATCGTTATGTTGTTTTATGTTCCTGAACAGGAAGGTATAAACTGTATTCCATTGAGATTTTTTTTTTTTTTCAAGTTTAAATAATTGTTGATTAAGAAAGGTTTACAAATCTTCGCTGACATTTTTTAAATTTCACATATAAAGGGGCCATTCTAACCAAAGTGGGCACTTTCTACGGCGTTGTTATTTTAAATTTTTTGGTTACAAATAAACATTTCTTTCGGTGTAGTAGTATTCCTTTGGCTGTAAGAAGCAAGGAGTCGAAGTGGCAGAACACCAATTCACGTTAAACGTGATATAAAGATGACTAAACAAAATTATGGAATGAATTACCAGACCTTTGGGATTAAAACGATTGTAACACTGCAAAAGAGCATTGATGCCGTCTTTGATTACATTTCGTTTAAATAATGCCTCAATAATAAAATACATTTGTGCATACTTTTTTCAAGGAAAATCGCTTTTTTGAAAAAAAAATTCTCAATATTTTTCCGTAGTCTTTCATATTGTCGTTCAAGCGTTATGTTTTCTTTGCGCAACATAACTTTATCTTTGTACACTTTCGCTTTGTTTTTATTTGCCAGTTTCCTTCCACATATGCATTGAGGAGTGGATGGGTCTATATTCTCACCAGCGGTTGTACGAGGAGATTTTGTATAATCAAATCAACTCCCTTTTAAAATATTTTTTAACCGACTTCGAAAGAGGAGGTTACTCAATTCGATACGTATGTGCCTTTTTTTTTTTTTTTTTTCTATTATTATTTTTTATTATTTTAATTCCTCCCTCCCATGCCTCACGGGCAATACGGGTATGAGCAGTAGTGGGATGTAACGTATGACTACGCAACAACTCACTACCGCTAGAAAACCATTTATTTTATTTTTCATCTTCTGCAGCTGTCCCCAAGAGCTGGAAGGTCTCTTCTACTTCTATGATGGTCTTCTTGGTCCAGGTCCTCTTCTCCGGGCTCCCATGTTGAAGTGGGCTGGGCCCAATGCCGTTTTCCACTCTTCAATGAACTCCTTAAACCGCGGGAAGTTCTCCTCGCTCACCAGCTGAGGGAACTCTTGCTCAGTGAGGACGAAAAGTCCCGTGTTTTCCAGCATCCTGGCCCTTATACTATCAAATACAGTGCAGGTCGTGACCACGTGCTCAACAGTCTCTGGGACACCACAGGTGGAGCAGTGGGGGTCTATGTTCTGGCCAAGTCGATGGAGATGGGCTCTAAAACCCCCATGCCCCGTGAGGAACTGTGAAACCCAATAGTCCGGGAGGACCCACTTAGCCAACAGCCGGGATTTTACAGAAGGAGAGTATTTCCTGAGGGTGCTTCCTTTCTGGGATATTGCCCACCTTCGGCTCCACTCCTCAATGGTATCCTCCCGGATTATCTGCTTCCACTTGGTTGGGTTTTCAGCAATCCTCTCCCTTAGAGCGTCCGAAATTCCTGCTGAGCCTTCCTTTTTGTATGCATACTTTGTCACTTCTTCCTGCAGGAGGAGGTCGAGAGGAACCACCCCCGCTAGAACCTGCACTGCATCATGCGATGTTGACCTATAAGCTCTGGTGACGCGAAGCAGAGCCGTCCTCTGAGTTGATGCCAGCCTATTCCTCTGTCTCTGGTTGAGGTTTCGATACCAGAAGGGGGAGGCATACCTTAGGATACCCTCAACCACTCCTTTATAGATAGTTACCGTTGCCGGGTACCTAAGGCCCCAGAATGCGCCTCCTACTCTACTAAGATTGTTCACAGTTTGGGCCACCCTACCAGCCATGTATTCCAAGTGAGGCGTCACATTTAAGCCTACACCTAACCTAACGCCTAGGTAGGTTACCACTTCACTTGGACGTATCCTCTGGCCTTCAATGTTCATTATTATTGGGTGAGCCCTATCTGTCTTGCCCTTAACGAGTATCGCATTGGTTTTGGCAGCGGCCATCTTCATCTTTTTACCCTCACACCATCTTGCGACTAGGCTGGCACATCTTTCTGCTTCTCTCTTGACTCAGGCTGTGCTGTTGGACGCCACCACAGCTGCTAAGTCATCTACATAGGCAGTGGCAGAGATCCGCTGACCCTCCAACACTCCCAACAACTCATCAAAGACAAGCTTCCACAGAGCCGGACCGAGTACGGATCCTTGGGGGCATCCTCTTTCTATGGAAGCTTCTACCTCGTAATAGTTCCCTCTGATCCTCACAATCCTGTCTTGCAAGTAACTTC
Organism: Aelia acuminata; assembly: GCA_911387785.2. Taxonomy (NCBI): domain Eukaryota; kingdom Metazoa; phylum Arthropoda; class Insecta; order Hemiptera; family Pentatomidae; genus Aelia; species Aelia acuminata. The sequence goes on along the minus strand of OU426979.1, from coordinate 109,771,030 downwards.
TTACAAGAGAGTATAAGTTGCTGGGAGCATCGTATCTCTGCAGCTGCTGCAGCACGCTGGGCCACCATACGCTGTCGAAAGCGGAGGAGATATCGAAAAGCAGCAGCAACACATAGCGCTCCGCCCGCTCCTCAACGTCCCTGCGCACTCTCAGTAAAGCGTCAGCGGTTCCTCTGCCCCTAGTTGAACCGTATTGTCGTGGGTGGCTTGCCCTGTTAAGCACGGGGCCTAAACTATACATCATGAGGTTCTCCAGGACCTTGCTCATCACAGGGAGTAGAGATATAGGCCGGTAAGAGTTAGGAAGTTCCTTATCTCTATTGCCTCCCTTGTAGAGGAGTCTCAGATCGGCGATCTTCCACCTTCTCGGAAAGTATCCCGTTTCTAGGCATTGATTAAAGACCTCTAACAGAGCATGTTCAATGTAGGGGAGACTATTTCTCAAGATCGCCGCGTCAATTGCATCAAGACCTGGAGAACGGTTAGTTTTCTGCCTATCCACGGCGATACGAAGATCATGAACGTCCCATGGTGGGCACAAGTCTGTTCCTGGCGGATATATCGTGGTTCGTCTCACAAAACCGTCATTTTCACTGTCCTGGATTGGATCATCCCTGGGGTAAATCGCTGAAAGGAACATATTGGCCGTTTCTTCAAGGGTAGTTGCATAGGCATCTTGATACTTTAAGGCTGCAATAGTTTGCAGTGGAGTCAATTTACCCATCGCCACCCTATAAGGAATACCCCAGGGGTTCTTCGAAGACTCTACAACAATAAAATTGTCCCAGGACTTCCGCTTTTGTGAGCGAACCTCTTTACGGTATACCCTGGACTGAGACTTAAACACATCTCGAGCAGCGCGCCTCTCGTCACACCTGCACCTCTGATATGACCGCCGGGCCTTGTAGAGTTCTCTCTTTAGGGCGGTTAAGGCCGGCGTCCACCATGGGACTGGTCGTGCTCTTGATTTACGATGTTGTAGGGAGTTTTCAGCTGCGTCACGGATTATGTTAGTAATCCGCTTCACTTTGTTGTCTAGATCGTCAAGTCCGTTCATATCGGCCTCTTCCCATTCTTCATCAGCTATACGACCCTCCAAGTAGCACTTAAAGACACTCCAGTCTTTTATTCGGGTGGCAAAACCATTGTCAAAACCGTGGGAACTTCCTGGCTCATCTACCAGGCCTATTTGTATCGAAGTGTGATCGGAACTCGTATCAGACCTGAGGGTCCAATCAGAAATGTACTTTGTTAGAGCCGGTGTAGCGATCGTAACATCGATCCAACTCTGCCCCATGACCCCAGAGAATGTAGGGGTGGCAGAGGGCTCGTTTAGTACGATTAATTGATTTCTTGCTATGAAATCGCCCATTTTTGCGCCTCGCCGATCAGTTCTATTGGACCCCCAGACCGTGTTCCAGGAGTTTGTGTCTGAGCACACAACCACATTCCTCATATTCCTAATGATGCCTTCCATGGCGGAAATGCTTTCATCTAGATCACCCCCAGGGGGTAGGTATGCTGATACCAATGTGAAGGCGATATTGCCCCACTTAATATAGCAAGAAGCATTATCCGCAGTGGTGTGCTGGCTTAGATCCATCACGTCGAGGTTTGGATTATTGATCACAATAGCAGCCCTGGGCCTCCTCTCTCCACTGCCCATGGTTATAACTAGAGACCGGATTCTCGTGCAATTGCACTTTTTTTTCGGTTGCTTGAAATCGATCGGGGACAAGTTATTTACACGAATTAAGGCATCCGGATTAACATATGTAAGTTTTATTTTGCACGAAATTGCACATTTTGAGGGTTACTGCACAAATTTGCACATTTTAGATTTTCAGTGCACGAAAGTGCACTTTTTGATATTTCATATATCAATATTTGACTAAGGAATAGTCAAATATTCCCAATATCTTTTTATTTTTATAGGTGGGCACACACAGTTAACTGCAGCACAAACATCCAAGCGAGCTCCAATTCAACAATTACAACAGACAAAGCTGCTCGTCGTTAGACAATAAACAAACAGTTTTTACCGATTTATGTTACGCCTTGGTCGCTTCTAATATTCCATTCAATAAACTTAAAGGGCAGTCCAAGCCCTTTAAGTGTTTTTTGCAAAAATACACAAAACAAAACATTCCTAAGACGAGAACACCCTAAGAAAAAAATTACCTCAAAAATTGTTTTAAACATTCTGTTGAAGAAATACGAAAAATAGTTGAATATAGTTATATTTACATCATGGTATATGAAACAACAGACCCACGTGGACTTAATATTTACAGTTTAATTGTTGGAATCCTACACCTGGAGATTGAACCCAAACCATACCTCATTTCATGTAAGCAGCTTCCAAAAACGAACTACAAGACTGTCTCTCGATTTGTGAACGACAGTTTAGCAAATTTTTTCTGTCAAACATCCTACCAAGATCCCTTTATTTTTTAGCGATGCCGCTCCGTATATGGTAAAAGCTGCAGAAGCATTAAAAGTTTTTTATTCAAATATGGTACATGTAACTTGTGTAGCGCATGATTTAAACCGTGTTGCTGAAAAAGAGAGGGAAATTTTCCGAAATATCAACAAACTTGTTAACAATGGGAAAAAATATTTTTAAAAGCTCCTCACCGCGTGACAGCTTATAGAAATACACGTAGTATGGACTGCCCCCTTCCCCCAGAACCTGTGATAACTAGATGGGGAACATGGATCGAAGCAGCTCTATTTTATTCAGATCATTTTAATAATTTTAAAGAGTTTGTTTCTACTCTTGAAGATGACGCAGTATCTGGCAAAAAGTGGGGTGGCGGGATGGCCGAGTGGCTAAACACGATAGAAAATACGCGTTGCCACTGACAACCGGACAGATGATTTGAGAACCAGAAGATAGCAAGTTCAAAACCCGGAGCCAGGGGAAATTTAATAATACTCGGCATTAATCCCCCACCCTCTCCCCTGGCCCGGGAAACCCCGTATAGCCTAAACGGTGAGGAAGGGGTGGACCGGAAAAAAATCTGTGCAAAAAGTAAAATTTGTTTTAAATTTTACCTCTGTTGCATCAGATCTAGCATTTAGAAGATCCCATTTATCGGTTCTACCTTCGCAAATAAAAAAGCTTGAAGAGCAAACCTTAACGTTGAGATCACAGATTAATATTATAGAGAAAGTTGGAGATGAATTTACGAAGCATAATCTGGAAATGTACATTATATGTAAATTTTAATACGATAAAATTTTAGTAATTTCTATTTGATAAATTAATATAGTTAGTAGAAAATGACGAAAATTTATGTTTTACTATATATATTATTAGTTTTGTTTAATTATGATTCCTAGCAAACAATTTTTTTGTAGTTTTTGTAAGCACATATGTATATAACAATAATTATATAAATATGTTAAATTAATATTTGATTTTTTTTAATTATACACCACCTCTTCACACAGCAGAATATTGAATTGCACGTTTGTCAGTGTTTTTTATTTTTATTGCACGTTTTTGCACGTTTGGCTAATTTTTATTGCACGTTTTTAAAATTTTTACTGCACGAAATCCGGCCTTTAGTTATAACCCTCGACGTGAGGCCAAACCCCGTTACCTTGTTCCCACGGCAGCTGGGCTCTTGGATCGCCATTATATCATAACGTCGCGTCATAGACCGAAGTTCGTCGGCAACAATGCGCCGTCGGCCCATGTTCAGTTGAAGGATATTTAATCTAGTCATAATATGTCCTTCGAACTATGTCTTGGGTCTTTGCTATATGCACAGGGCAGTTCCGACTACCTGCCTGGTGCTTAGCCTTGGTAGGAAGGACACCTTCCCTCACGCAGTTAGCACAAGTTGGGGCGGCCAGCTTTCCTTTCACGGGACAGATTTTAGCGATGTGTCCGATTTCTGCGCACCATCTGCAAACCACTCCTTTCTCTTCACAGCTCGCCCTTGTGTGCCCGTATCCCTGGCACTGAAGGCAAGGAGAAGCGTCAGGATAATCGATAACTGAAAGGGACCACCAACCTCCATCAATAACCTCCTTCAGTAAATTATATCGAGCAATCGGGTGCACCTCTAGCACCCAATTATTAGTAATCCTGTTTCTGGCCATCGAGTGGAACAGCGGCTTTATATAGCCAGTTTTGTTTTCCGGAATGGGGACTGATTTTGCTGCTAGCTTGTCCCACAGGATCCTTTCTAATTTCTCTGGAGTCCAGGAAAGGGGGACTCCTCTAACCTCCACCTTTGGCTTCCTTCTTAATGCAAGCTTAGCCTCCATTCCGTTATCTTTTAATCTCTGAGATTCTAGAATTCTATTTACATGTAAGTCTTCCTCAACACAAACTAAAACTGAGCCTGCTTTAGTTGCGCGGACAACTCGTGCCTTGACCCCGAGTTCAGTCGGAGTAGGCAGGTCGTTAATTTTTTCTATGTATGTCCACCGATTACTCCGAGATGGGTGGACCAATTGGAACGAAACCTTTTGCATCTTCTAGAGTATTTTCCCAATGTGGTCCCATTAAAACCTTTTTGGGGTTCTTAATTTATTAAAGAAGTTATTTTGGAAAAAACATGAATATAATTATTTAATTATCGCTCAAAAGATTTACTTATTTGAAAAACATATGGCATATATATCATAAGGTATGCTCCAACAAACTATTAAAACACGTTGATAAATAACAAACTGATCATATACTATCCCCGCTTTTTTTATTCTAAATTTGATTGGTTGATTTCAAGCAATGCTCAAAACAAACCAATCAAATTCAGAATTTAAAGAGTGGGGGAGAACATGTGAAGTGTGTTAGTTATTGACGTGGTTTAAGTGCTTGTTGGAACAAACCTTATACATAACCTTAAATAAATTTTCAACAATAGATTTTAATAAAGATATATAATATCAGTGGAATATCGCTGTCGTTTCCTGAAAAATGAAACACTTCTTTATGGTTCCGGCAGAGTTATTGTTGTTTCGACCCTGTTCCTGGAAAATTTTGCCAAGAAATAAAACTCAAGAACATTTTTTTGGGTTGCTTAAAAGATTTGTTTTATAGATTTAAGAAGATTAAAGCAAATTAAACACCGAACCAACAGTAAGAAATCCTAAATGAATGTCTAAACGACGGATGGACAGCATAATCATAAAACTACAAAATTCATAGAATGTAAAGAAAGGCTGAGCATTAATAACCCTTTTTGAAAGAGATTCGTAAAATCGTAGCCATTATTGTTTTAAATTAGTTTTTGATTTCCAACTCGCTATGCACATTAAAAAGGAATTCAATACTTCCTGGAAAAGCTCTTTTTCAGTTGATATAGAGACCTTAACAAAGGATTCAGGCACCTCTGTCAGCTTCCGGATACACTCGATCACTGTCTGATATTAATATACAATGTAATCATATAATCTTGTGCGGATTCTTCACTCTGGAGTGACACTTTTGTAATATTATCCTTCTTCTTCTTCTGCTCAACAACCCGCTAGCGAGTCGAGGCCTCTTCAATCAGTATCCGCCAGTTGTTCCGGTCAAGTGCGGCCTGTTTGGAGGTCCAAGGAGCTCTCTGGCATCAGGTGACACTCCGTCCAACCACCTCAGCTTCGGTCTTCCGCGACGTCTTGTCCCATGCAGTACCTCTCCTAGGACCTTCTCGGGGATGGCAGAGTCCTCCATTCTTATAACATGGCCCGCCAAGCGGAGCCTACCCAGTCTGATGAAGGTCACGGCATCCACATCCTTGTAAAGGTGAGCCACTTCTCTGTTGGTTCTCCGTCTCCAGACTCCGCCCTCAGCACTCCCCCGTAGATACTCCGGAGGACACGTCTCTCAAACGTGAGGATCGCCTGCATATCGCTCCTTGTCATGGTCCATGCTTCAGACCCATAACACAATACTGGGCCTATGAGGGTTTTATACATAAGCTTTTTGGTTGACCTTGTGATGTGGTTGCTTCTGAGCTGTTATTCTCTTCTTAATCTCGGATGAGACGTCATTGCTGGTATTGACAATTGAATTCGTTGACCTTCTCGAAGGAATATTCCCCGAATTTCACGCTCTCTCCAGGAACTGCAGGTTGATCCGTAACCATGTACTTGGTCTTACCTTCATTTATCAGCAATCCTAATCTTCATGCTTCTGCTTCCAGACGTACAAAGGCCTCCTCAACTGCTTTTTTGGACATTCCGACAATATCCAAATCATCCGCATACACCAACAGCTGCACACTCCTGTTGAAGATAGTGCTTGATGTTTGTATGCCGGATGCTCTCACAGCTTTCTCCAGCACCAGGTTAAAGAGGAGGCAGGCAAATGCATCACCTTGTCTAACGCCAACTATCACTGAGAATGCAGTGGAATACTCATTCTGTACTCTAACTCGACAGTTTCCACCATCCATTGTCGCTGGGCACATTCTAATAAGCTTCCTAGGGATATTCAGCGATTCTAAAGCTGTATACAGTTGCCCCCTGTTAACACTATCATAAGCGTTCCTAAAATCGATGAATAGATGGTGTGTCTGTATCTTGTACTCCCGTCCTTTTTCTAAAATTTGCCTCAAGGTGAACAGCTGGTCAGACTTTGACATCCCTTTCCGGAATCCGTACTGATAGGGTCCTAGGGTTCCCTCTGCAAATGGAAGGAGACGTTGGAACAGCACATTAGATAATATCTTATACGCCACCGGTAATAAAGATATTCCTCTACAGTTCCTGCATTCTAGAGGGTCTCCTTTCTTGTGAATCGGAACTATTACTGATTGGTGCCAGACTTTAGGGATCCTCTCGTCAAGCCAAATGCACAGAAGCAATTCCTGGATCGCCTTCTCCAGCTCCATCCCACCGTGTTTTAATAGCTCCGCATTGAGATTGTCGTAACCAGGAGCTTTATTGTTCTTGAGCTTCTCTATGGCCTAGGATATCTCATCCTCATTCGGGGGCTCGAGATTTACCTCATCAACCTCGTTCACAATGGCTTCTTCATCATTCCCTTGGGGATTAAGCAGTTGCTGGAAGTGCTGGCGCCATCTGTCCACAATATTTGGCTTATCGTTAATAAGCTGCCCGTCTTGGCTCTTGCAGATAGAAAGCTTAGGCTTTAACGGTTTCCTGCAGGATATTATCCAGATTACTATTATCGGTTTTTAATTATGTTTTTGCAACTATTGAGGTGTTTAGATGAAAATTGCTGTAAGTGCCAAATTATTGATTTTGAGATAACAAATAACTATTAACTAAGCTTAAATTTGATTTGAAAATTAAGAAAAATATTATAGATATGACCATAATATGGACTTGTTATTATTCCAATCATGAAATTAATACGTCCCGTTAAAAAAAATTAACATTATTTTCTTCCATCTGCAATTCCATCTATGACGGTGAATTGTCTATTTTTTTTTTGTTTAAGCTACGATAACGTCTCTAGGGTGGCACTAGTTCATAGAGTCTAGAGACGAAAATCTTTAAAGATAGTCATTTGTCAAGAATTGTTTCCATTTCGAGGCAGTCATATTCTCAGATACCGAAATAACAAACGAATATGTTGTGTGTTATATTTACCAATAAAACTGGTCGAAAAACGGCCAAAATCCCAACTGTTCAGTGGCATACCTACGACATCTTGAAGTTGCCGGATTCATGTTACAGCCGAGCAAAACTGAACACCTCCTCTCGGAACACAGATGTATGTATGTAAAAAACAAGTACCGAAGACAATATTCCGCAGAGGAAAAAGATTGTCATTGTGGGAAAAAGTTTTATATGTCATCCCGATGGAACATTGGTCTTTACAAAAAATCAAAGTAGACAGGGTGTTGAAAGGTGTGTACTGCTCCTACCGCAAACGATTTTCAATTGTCTGTACATATTCATAAAATTGATAATGTGACTATTATAATACAAAGTTGATTAAAATTGATATAATTATAATATAAAGATCCGGGATAGACGAACGTGGAAAGAGCTACCTGGGTGGGCTGACTTTTATTTCGCGAGGGACCCACGGAATAGATCTCGTCCTTCCCATCATGGATAGAACAACCAAATAATGAACCAAACTCACTTGTAGTATTTAAAGAGGGGTACCAAATAAAAAAATAAATAAAAAAAAAACGACTTCGAAAACCCTAAATCAGTTCAAAATGCACTTAAAATCTATATAAAAAAAAACATACCGAATTTGTTTTAGAAATCAACGCATTGATTCCTTCCGCCTTATATTAGAAATTATCTTCCGCCACTAAAAAGTATGAAATAAAAAACATTTTATAAAAAAAATTAAACCGACTTCGAAACTAAGATCGACTAGGAACCAGTAAAAATAAATGCACTGAAAAGTATGAAATAATTACCTTCTGATTTTTATGAATACGCAGCAAAATTGAAAATCGTATGAAAAGCGGAAAAATGCATTAAATCGGATAATTTTATTTTGATTAGTATGAATACATACTAACTGTTAATAAAAATTATTAAATTAAAATATTAAATACCATGTTCAATAATTAACAATCTTTTCGGAGGCGGCGCAAAATTTAAAATTGTTATCACTAAAAATTAGGAAAATCTTAAAATTCTCTATAGATTTTCTATTTTGCGCCGCCACCGAAAAGATTGTTAATTCTTGAACAAGGTATTTAGTAATTTAATTTAATAATTTTTATTAACGGTTAGTATGTATTCGTACTAATCAAAATAAAATCATCCGTTTGAATGCATTTTTCCGCTTTTCATACGATTTTCAATTTTGCTGCGTATTCATAAAAATCAGAAGGTAATTATTTCATACTTTTCAGTGCATTTATTTTTACTGGTTCCTAGTCGATCCTAGTTTCGAAGTCGGTTTAATTTTTTTTTTTTAACAAATATACATTAGAATTCGCTCAATCGCTTCCGTTTCAAGTGAATTTCACAAGGAGTCATTTCACAAACCAATCTTACTTTCTTTCTTTTGCCGTTCGAATCGGCATCGATTACGAATCGAAATCTTTCAAACACCTCCTCTCTTGACTTGTATTTTATTTCTCATAGTTGAGGACTGATGATGCTTTAAAAAAGTTGAGCAGCCGAAGAAAGCTTCAATCCACGTCGCTATCTTCATTATCCTGCAGTATTTGATTTACTGTAAGACAGGGGAATGAACGACAGGGGAATGAATTTTTAAGGTTTATTTGATAACCGTTCAAAGGGAAAAAAAGATATCATAATGATACTTGAAAAACGAAATCTGTGCTACAAAATCATTTATATTTGAAAAATTGGAAAAGAAAAAACTTACCTGACCAAAACTATAGAGGACAGGGGAATGAAGACTATTAAACATAACCTCTCAAGTTTGAGAACTTATTTGCTTCTGGAGAGCTTGAATTTGTACTTAGGTTAGATTAACAGTTGGGGTTGATAGGGGAAAGACCCCTCCCTGCTAACTATATATTTTTTACTTATTTCCCGCCAGAAAAGTGTGGTGAAAATCTAATTTTAAAAATTGACAGGGGTTTGAATGAAAACCTGTGGGACATCATAAAAAGTAGTTTTTTTCGATTCTAATCCTTTATCATCAAGGATTAGACTACTTTTATGAAATTTTACTGTATTTTGAACAAATTGGACAGAAAAAAATGCAAATATTGACCTAGTATACGAACACAGAACTCTTACCTTGAGCAGAATCAGACCTCGGGACATGACAGAGGAATGAATTTTGACCTTTTTCTGGTGTTTTTAAGGTACGTGTGTTATATAATTAAAATAAAGCCGTATGGGGTCTAGCTTTACAACGCCTGGATGTTTAGGGTGGCGGGATGGCCGAGTAGGCAAACGCGTTAGAAAATACGCGTTGCCAAGGCAACGTATGATTGAGAACCGAAACATAGCAAGTTCAAAACCCGGAGCCAGGGGAAAATTTAATAATACTCGGCATCAACCACCCACCCTCCCCCCTGGCCCGGGAAACCCCGTATAGCCTTACAGGCGAGGAAGGGGAGGACCAAAAAAAAATAAAAAAACGCCTGGATTGGAAAATTGATGTCTTAGAGTCCTAAGCTTTTCTAAATCGCTATAAACGGCCTGGGACACAAAAGTTGCCTGTTACGTGAGAATGACCCATAGATGATTACACCTCTCCTGAACAGGAAGGAACAGTCTGTATACCATTGGAATTAAATTTCATTTTTCAGGTTTAAATTATTGTTGATTAAGGAGGGATTACATATCTTCCCTGACATTTTTTAAATTTTACATATGGGTGATTCTAAAATTATGGTGGTATTTGTGTCAAGACGTGCTAAATCAACAACCGCCTGATTTTTTAAAGGATTTTTAAATTTCTTTTTGCTATTTATTACATCATTGGTAATGAACACTGCTATCTAATTTTCAAGCGCCTAAAGTCAGGATAACATTTACTAAAATCAATAACAATGCTCTTTTTGTCACTCCCATCCTGTCACAAAGTAGAAGTCATGTACTTTGAAAAATTGAACCTCGAACTTTGATTGATTGAACCAGAGTTGGGCATATTCATATTTATAAATACGAATATGAATTTATTTTTATCTTAATTTTAATGTGAATATGAATATAAATTTATTTATATCACAATATTTGTGAATATGAATATAAATAAATTCGTATTTACAAGTGTGAATATAAATAAATTCATATTCACAGGTGTGAATACGAATTTATTCATACATACAAATTTTTCTGTAAATAAAAAAAAAATTCACTGGGAAAATTGTGAATATTCACAAAAAAATGTGAATATTTATATCTCAGTCTGTGAATTCGGCCGTATTTACAAATAGAGATGTGAATATGGAAAAAATTCACAAATTGAGATGTGAATTTCTACTAAATTCATAATTTCCCAATTAATTTATAAAATTCTTTTCGGATTTCTCCATATTGGTACACATTATAGAGTTAACCCTTTTTATGGAAATCACATCAGATATTACCTGATATCGATTACTAGGTTTTTTGGGATGCTGATTATGAAAAAAATATCGATTTTGAGATTCCACCGCCAGGTATAGATTTATTACAACTTGCGCGATATAATCGATCTTGGTGTCGGCTATAGGGTTATCTGAGGTGCTGATTTTGAAAAAGATATCGATTTTGAGATTCCGCCGTCAGGTATCTATTTATTACAACTTGGGCGATATGATCGATCTTGGTGTCGGCTATAGGGTTACCTGAGGTGCTGATTATGAAAATGATATCGATTTTGAGATTCCACCGTCAGGTATCGATTTATCACATCTTGCGCGAATAATCAATCTTGGTGTCGGCTATAGGGTTATCTGAGGTGCTGATTATGAAAATGATATCGATTTTGGGATTCCGCCGTCAGGTATCGATTTATTACAACTTGTGCGATATGATCGATCTTGGTGTCGGCTATAGGGTTACCTGAGGTGCTGATTATGAAAATGATATCGATTTAGAGATTCCGCTGTCAGGTATAGATTTATTACAAGTTGCGGGATGTAATCGATCTTGGTGTCGGCTATAGGGTTATCTGAGGTGCCTATTTTGAAAATGATATCGATTTTGAGATTCCGCCGTCAGGTATCGATTTATTACAACTTGGGCGATATGATCGATCTTGGTGTCGGCTATAGGGTTACCTGATGTGCTGATTATGAAAATGATATCGATTGAGAGATTCCGCTGTCAGGTATCGATTTATTACAACTTGTGCGATATGATCGATCTTGGTGTCGGCTATAGGGTTACCTGAGGTGCTGATTATGAAAATGATATCGATTTAGAGATTCCGCTGTCAGGTATCGATTTATTACAACTTGTGCGATATGATCGATCTTGGTGTCGGCTACAGGGTTATCTGAGGTGCTAATTATGAAAATGATATCAATTTTGAGATTCCACCGTCAGGTATCGATTTATTACAACTTGCGCGATATAATCAATCTTGGTGTCGGCTATAGGGTTATCTGAGGTGCTGATTATGAAAATGATATCGATTTTGGGATTCCACCGCCAGGTATAGATTTATTACAACTTGCGGGATATAATCGATCTTGGTGTCGGCTATAGGGTTATCTGAGGTGCTGATTTTGAAAATGATATCGATTTTGAGATTCCGCCGTCAGGTATCGATTTATTACAACTTGGGCGATATGATCGATCTTGGTGTCGGCTATAGGATTACCTGAGGTGCTGATTATGAAAATGATATCGATTTAGAGATTCCGCTGTCAGGTATCGATTTATTACAACTTGTGCGATATGATCGATCTTGGTGTCGGCTATAGGGTTATCTGAGGTGCTAACTATTAAAAATGATATCGATTTTGAGATTCCGCCGTCAGGTATCGATTTATTAGAACTTGCGCGATATAATCGATCTTGGTGTCGGCTATAGGGTTACCTGAGGTGTTGATTATGAAAATGATATCGATTTAGAGATTCCGCTGTCAGGTATCGATTTATTACAACTTGTGCGATATGATCGATCTTGGTGTCGGTTATAGGGTTATCTGAGGTGCTAACTATTAAAAATGATATCGATTTTGAGATTCCGCCGTCAGGTATCGATTTATTAGAACTTGCGCGATATAATCGATCTTGGTGTCGGCTATAGGGTTGGTTACCTGAGGTGCTGATTACACTGTTCTGCACGAAAATCCTCCTTCAAACCAAAACATGCTTTCTTACTGTTATCAGATGTGCTGGGGGGCAAATGGCAGGGGTAAAGGGGGGCTGAGGCGGAAGACGGGTGCGGGAGTCTTCCTACCCTCATGTGGGAACATCAGGCTATAGTGCCCCACTCACTGTCTGTTGTTCCCAGCTTGCCCGATCCCCTGCAACGCCTACTGTCACCTCCTTGTGGTGCCCCCTGGGGAGTTGTTTACAACTCGCGAACGACAGAGGCGCTGGCACGGGACCAGTCCTCCTTAGGCCATGGTGGTAAGCCCCCGCCATCATGATCTAAGTAGGAGAATCTGTAGGACAGGTTGTCCGGCCCGCTATCCATTCGGGAGTTGAGGCGGCGATGCCAAATGGTACCACGGGGATGACGCTCTCCCGGGCGTCATCGTTGGGTGGTGCCAGGACCCCTAGGTACGGACGTGGTGGTCGTGGTTACTGAGACCACCAAGCGCCGACCTGTATAGGCCATGAGTGTTTGTTGGAGTCAGGCTGGTTAGCAGGTTCTGTCCCCGTCCTCTCTCTCCTCGCCTTTCATGGTGCGGGGGTGGTCGGTGTAGGCCACTAGCTAGGTACGATCACCCTCGGGGCCGCCATGATTGGATTAACGAGATTCCATCTGTTATCAGATGTGCTGAACACGAATTTGAAGTCAGATTTTGTCTATCACGCACAGTTTCCTGAGAAATTCTAGTTTTTTATCCAAAAAGGTGAGTTTTTTGTGGATTTGACGAATTTTTTTTCGGCATCAAAACATAGCGAAAAAAATTCAAAAGCCCGATGATTTTGTGCGCAATGAAGTATATTTAAACGAAAAAAATTTGATGGGAATATTACAAGTGGTTAAAGAAATATGGCTAAAAGTGTTTTTTCAGTTTTTGAGCTTGAGGCAGGGATTTGGTCTCTACCTGGATCTTTAGGGGAATGACCCTCCTTTATCTTTTATGGTCTTTTATGGTGGTACCCTTTTCATTCAAATCCTTACCTGCCCATCTTTCACCCTCAATACCCCAACTCCCCCCCCTCCCACTCAGCCCCTATCTTGTCACTATTTTCTTCTAGGATTTGATCAGTACTCTCGAGGCTTTCGCTAAACTCACTTAGTTGGATATTCAGTTGTGCTGTTATTGTTTTTGGAACAGTTCACTTTTTCTCTGTAATGTCACGACAGTGTATAAATAAGCCTGATTCCTTTTGCTATGTTTGTGGTGAAGTCACATTCAAGTCCACTCAGAAACCTCTGACTCCGCTGATGAAGGAGGCATACGAGTTATACTTTGGATGTAAAGTAAGTGATCAGGACAAATCATGGGCTCCTAAAATATGCTGTAGTTCATGCTCATGTTCTCTGAGTGGTTGGCTAAATGGGACACATAAGTCAATGCCATTTGCAGTACCCATGATATGGCTAGAACCTACAAATCACGTGACCGTTTGCTATTTTTGCATGACCACAATCAAAGGTTTCTCGTTCAAGAGCAAAAAGAAAATTGTTTATCCCAACATCCCCTCTGCCATGAGACCAGCTCCACATGATGCCTCCATGCCCATCCCACCAAATCCGAGTAAGTTCCGTCTTAGTTCTGAGGAGCGCAGCGATTCTGAAAGCGTTTCACCTCAACCTGGAACCAGTCAACAAGAAGAAATTTCAAGTTCGTCCAGCCCCTCTGAAACTCAGCCACAGCTCATAAATCAGAGCCGATTGAATGATCTTGTTCGTGATTTAGATCTCCCAAAATCAAAAGCTCAGCTGCTTGGGTCAAGGTTGCAACAATGGAATCTCTTGGAAGGAGGCGTGAATATATCTTTCTTCAGAAAACAGGAATCAGGAGTTCTATGCTTTTTCTCGATGGAAGAAAATCTTTTATTTTGCAATGATGTATTTCATTTGCTCCAGAAACTTGATCTGCCAACCAATCCAGAGGAATGGAGACTATTCATTGACAGCTCCAAGTTTAGTTTAAAAGGAGTACTCCTTCATAATGGAAACAAACATCCATCTATCCCAGTAGCTCATTCGGTCCACATGAAAGAAACCAATGACAACATGAAGATACTTCTACAAAAAATCAAGTACCATGAGTACAAATGGCGCATTTGTGCAGATCTTAAAGTGGTAGCCATGCTTACAGGACTCCAAGGAGGTTACACTAAATTTTGTTGTTTTTTGTGCGAGTGGGACAGCAGAAAAAGAGGAGACCATTATGTCGTAAAAAAATGGCCAGAGCGTAAGGAAAAAGTAGGTGAAAAAACATTGCCAATCCTCCATTAGTGGACAAAGACCAAATAATTTTACCCCCACTCCACATAAAATTGGGGCTAATGAAAAACTTCGTAAAAGCAATGAAGGAACGAGGAACGAAGGACAAGGAACGAGAAGGTTTCATGTACTTAAAACAAAAATTTCCGCATCTCAGCGATGCTAAGATAAAGGAGGGAATTTTCGTAGGACCCCAAATTCGACATCTACTCAAGTTCCTCACTTTTGAAGCAAAGTTAAATACTACTGAGAAAAAGGCTTGGATTGCTTTTCGAGAGGTATGTGCTAAGTTTTTGGTTAACAAAAAATCTAGAGACTACCGAAAAATAGTCCAAGAACTGCTTACTTCATATAAAACATTGGGATGCAATATGTCCTTAAAAATACATTTCCTGCATAGTCACCTAGACTTCTTCGCCCCAAATTTGGGTGTAGTTTCGGACGAACATGGAGAACGATTCCACCAAGACATATCCAGAATGGAAAAAAGATATTCTGGCAAATGGAATGAGAAGATGCTGGCGGATTACTGCTGTACACTGCAGCGGGAGACAGAGGAGGAAGAGTACAAAAGAAAAAAAACTACTCATTGACGATGTGTGTATATTTTTTGAGTTGTGTCATATCTAGTATTATACCTGGTAGCATGCAGGATTCAATTAATTATATTTTATCGTTGAAAAATAAAAAAATCTGTTATAATAAAGACAATAATTTTCAAATACAATTTTTCATTTTTTCCAAGTTTCACCTCTTTTCTCTCAAAATCAGAGTGTGATAGAATTTTTCTGGGTTCAGATTCGGACTCAGCACACCTGAAAACATGAGAAACAGGCAAAATTGTTCAAGGGAGGGGAGAAAAGTTTTTTTTTTGCAGAAAAGTGTTATGAAAATGATATCGATTTAGAGATTCCGCTGTCAGGTATCGATTTATTACAACTTGTGCGATATAATCGATCTTGGTGTCGGCTATAGGGTTATCTGAGGTGCTAATTATGAGAATGATATCGATTTTGAGATTCCACCGTCAGGTATCGATTTATTACAACTTACGCGATGTAATCGGTCTTGGTGTCGGCTACAGGGATAGCTGAGGTGCTGATTTTGAAAATGATATCGATTTTGATATTCCGCAGTTAGGTATCGATTTATTACAACTTGCGCGATTTAATCAATCTTGGTGACGGCTATAGGGTTATCTGTGGGTACCATAATGATAATAATAATAATGATTAAATTTGACACATATCGACATGTAAATCAGAGGATAGTTAAATTCATATTCGTATTTTAAATTAAAAATATACCTATAAACCTATAGTTAACCCTCGATACTTGTGCGATATAATCGATCTTGGTGTCGGCTATAGGGATAGCTGAGGTGCTGATTATGAAAATGATATCGATTTTAAGATTCTGCCGTCAGGTATCGATTTATTACAACTTGCGCGATATAATCTATCTTGGTATCGGCCATAGGGTTAACTATAGGTTTATAGGTATATTTTTAATTTAAAATACGAATATGAATTTAACTATCCTTTGATTTACATGTCGATATGTGTCAAATTTAATCATTATTATTATTATCATTATGGTACCCACAGATAACCCTATAGCCGTCACCATCAATCTTGGTCGATACCTAAATCGATACCTAACTGCGGAATCTCAAAATCGATATCATTTTTATAATCAGCACCTCAGATAACCCTATAGCCGACACCAAGATTGATTATATCGCGCAAGTTGTAATAAATCGATACCTAACTGCGGAATCTCAAAATCGATATCATTTTTATAATCAGCACCTCAGATAACCCTATAGCCGACACCAAGATTGATTATATCGCGCAAGTTGTAATAAATCGATACTTGACGGCGGAATATCAAAATCGATATCATTTTCATAATCAGCACTTCAGCTATCCCTATAGTCGACACCAAGATCGGTTATATCGCGCATGTTGTAATAAATCGATACCTGACGGCGGAATCTCAAAATCGATATCATTTTTAATAGTTAGCACCTCAGATAACCCTATAGCCGACACCAAGATCGATCATATCGCGCAAATTGTAATAAATCGAAATCTGACGGCGGAATCTCAAAATCGATATCATTTTCAAAATCAGCACCTCAGATAACCCTATAGCCGACACCAAGATCGATTATATCGCGCAAGTTGTAATAAATCTATACCTGGCGGTGGAATCTCAAAATCGATATTTTTTTCATAATCAGCATCCCAAAAAACCTAGTAATCGATATCAGGTAATATCTGATGTGATTTCCATAAAAAGGGTTAACTCTATAATGTGTACCAATATGGAGAAATCCGAAAAGAATTTTATAAATTAATTGGGAAATTATGAATTTAGTAGAAATTCACATCTCAATTTGTGAATTTTTTCCATATTCACATCTCTATTTGTAAATACGGCTGAATTCACAGACTGAGATATAAATATTCACATTTTTTTGTGAATATTCACAATTTTCCCTGTGAATTTTTTTTTATTTACAGAAAAATTTGTGTATATGAATAAATTCGTATTCACACCTGTGAATATGAATTTATTTATATTCACACTTGTAAATACGAATTTATTTATATTCATATTCACAAATATTGTGATATAAATAAATTTATATTCATATTCACATTAAAATTAAGATAAAAATAAATTCATATTCGTATTTATAAATATAAATATGCCCAACTCTGGATTGAACTTTGAAAACCCTTTTCCGTCACAATAATTCTAAAAAATCTGGCACCAATCTTATCAGCATACTTTCAGGATGCAAAATAAAATTGAGGCAAACTCCAAAGGGTACAGGCAAAGTTCCACAACAGCTTTTCCCTCTGTCACACAGTTGTGAGGTCACTCCCGAGCTAGTTTTGTTTAACCATCCCTAAGAGAAGAAAATTTCGTGCTGAGAACATATGGGATAACCTTGTTATAAACCCGACAATACGTCACATCATATCATTTTTCCTAAATTTACTTCAGTTGCTTTCAGGAGGAGGAGGAAGGTGCAAAGCTAAACAATATTTTTATAGTGAGTCACTTCCTATACCTTATCAAGTATGATAAGATAGTAAACAATAAATGTATATTTTTTATTACAGTTTAATAGACCTTTCGAATCTCTTCACAGCCATAACCTCCCTTACAATAGTTTTACGAAAATTGATGATTATTGGGCGATTGGTCCCTCCCTGACCTGTCACTCCCTAGCCTGTACTAATTTCATTTTTAGCTAGGGAGTGACAATGTTGGTCAGGGAGAGACTTGTGATTAAATTAGTAACTTTGTTATGTTGATTACTAATCATTGTCAGTTCAGAAAGTTAGTTTTCGATTAAGTGTATGTATCTTAAATCCCCCCCCTTAAACCGCCAAATAAATTTTTAAAAATAAATTCTATGGTTAACTGTTAAAAAATGTTGGTTTAACTATTTTGATGGTGGGGATCGAACTCATTATACCTATATAAGAATGAGACTGACTTTAGACGAAAAGAGACGTTAGAATTTAGATAATTATTCTTTAAAACATTTAAATTAATAAAATATTGCCATATGTTACATTTCTTTTCTTCCTAGAACATTACTTTCTTTGAAAATCATTATTTCGAAAACTATGAGTATAAGTGTATGCACACTTCACATCATTGGTAAGGAGCAAGTGACCATGCCATCTGCAACCAGAAACATAAGAAAACATGACTTTAAAATTCCAAAACATTTAAGAGCCAAATACCACCATAATTTTAGAATCATGCATATATAGAATACTATTCCCAATAATAGCCTATTTTAAATTATTAAAATGTATTTACTTTTCTAAAAGTTGATATCAGGATGGATCACTGCACAGCGTTTCAGTGTTAAGCTAATAATTGGAATCAAATACAAATAAAAAAGGAAAAATACCTACTCTTTTGAGAATTTGTTGTAACCTTTTCTTGATTTATTCTTTAATGAAAGCTAACAATAAATACAAAGATTTGTGCTACTATTTGTCGGTGGAATATAATAATGGAACAATATGAACAAATAACTGCACTTACATAACACAACACAAAATTATTGTAACCCGTATTATAATAGCATGATAGTAAACAAAAAGGTTATGAAATCAACATATAAAGTCATGTTAATAAATCGAAACACGATCTAATATATTTGCAATAATTCGCTATATAAGAAATATTTTAGACAATAATCAAGATAAAAAATATCCTATCTTTTAAGTTGGTCAAAACTATAAAAATTGAGCCAAATTTCATTAAAATCGGTTGAGTAGTTTATCTTAGTCAAACATCAGAACACAAGATTTTTATATAAATAAGGAGATGGTTGAACAAAAAAAATGAAATGGAACTGAATTGAGTGAATCTAATACTTAAAGAATTCAAAATTTCAATAACATTATAAAATACATGTACAGAATTTAACAAATGCATATGTTACTCCTAATAAAATTTATTACTTTTTAATATTTTAATTATTAAAGGCACTAGATCTATACACCAATTTTTACATCTATTCAGTTTTTATCAACATTATCTGGTTTTAAGAAAATCCGGTCTGGTGGGACCAAAACTTGTTTGATCTGCTTACTTACTTATCGCGGCACTACAATCCGGTTACGGGTCTTGGCCTCCACCAACAGCTTCCACCATTCATCGCGATTTTGTGCGGCTGCCATCCAGTTCCGACGCCCAGGATATTCCTTGCCTCATTGGCCACAGCATCTTTCCACCTTAGCCGAGGTCTTCCTTTTCTCTGTTTTTCATATAAGGGCTCGCTCAACATTTTCTTTGGCACCTCTGATTCTAGCATACGGGCCACATGGCCTGCCCATCTAAGACATCCAAGTTTAACGGTCTGTATTATATCAGGCTCCTTAAACAGATCATAAACTTCCTGGTTCGTCCTTCTCCTCCAGGTGTTTTCCCTGAGTATACCACCGAAAATTCTCTGCAGTATTTTTCTTTCGAATACCCGTAATTCATTCTCTAGGGCCTAGGAGATTGTCCAGGACTCAGAGCCATAGAGCAGTACTGGGCGGACAATGGTTTTGTATAGGTGTACTTTGGTTGCTCTAGGCAAAATACGTCTTCCAAGCTGTTTCCTAAGCCCAAAGTAGCATCTATTTGCTGAGATGATTCGTTTCCTTATTTCTACAGCAACCTCATTATTTTGAGAAACTACAGATCCGAGGTACGTGAACTGGAAAACTTTCTCAAACAAAAAGGCTCCAAACTTCACCGTTTCTCCAATTGCCGGAACCTCATCAGTCACCATATATTTTGTTTTGGACTGGTTCACCTCCAATCCTAATCGCCCAGGCTGGACCCATTAGTGCTATAAATGCTTCTAAGACAGCTGTGTGGGAGCGCCCAATAATGTCTAAATCATCCGCTTAAGCCAGCAACTGCACCGAGTGGTTGAAGGACAATCTTCAACTTGGATTCTTGAGTCTCTTACAGCCTTTTCGAGAGCAATGTTGAATAGTAGGCAAGCAAGAGCATCACCTTGCCTCAGTCCCTTCGATGACTTGAATTCCTCTGACAGCTCACCGTTTACTCGAACTGAACATCTGACCTCCCTCAGGGTTAGCTTCACCAGTCGTATCAGCTTAGGTGGGATCAGAAATTCTTCTAGTGCTTTAAAGATCTCCTCCCTGTTAATACTGTCGTAAGCTGCCTTGAAATATATGAACAGATGGTGGGTCTTCAGCTTGTATTCATGCCCTCGCTCTAATATTACCTCTCAGGCTGAAGATTTGGTCTATGGTGGACTTACCTTTTCGAAAGCCACTCTGGTATGCACCAATTATCTATTCTGTGTAGCGGCATAAACGATTGTACAGGATGTTGGACAAAATCTTGTAGCCACATGAAAGCAGGGAGATGCCTCTATAATTACTGCACTTCAGCAGGTCACCTTTCTTATATACTGGGCATATAATAGATTTGTTCCAGTCTTTAGGCAACGTCTCCTCTATCCATATTGTCATTATTAAGTTGTGTAATGCCTTCCCAAGCTCATCGCCCCCTTTCTTAAACAGCTCAGCTGGCAGTCCATCACTTCCTGGAGCCTTATGACTTTTAAGCTTATCTAATGCGCTTAATATCCCATCCTCGTCAGGGGGTTCAAATTCAGCTTCCATAATCTCCTCTCTGGCTACATTACTGATTGTGCTCTGGGTTTCCTCTTCCTGGATAGACGTATCATTAGAAAGTAGTTCGCTGAAGTATTCTCTCCATTCTGCTAGTACATCCTGTTTATATGTGAGTAAGTTCCCTTTTTTGTCCAAGCATGACTTTTGAACAGGGTTAAATGGTCTCCTGCGATGGTTAACCATGCGGAAAAAGTCCCTAAGTTCTTGGCTTTCGTATAATTCTTCTCTAGCTCTTATTTTTCTTGCCTTCTCTTCTTTCTTCGATGCAGCTTCTTCTCCTCTCTTCGCAGTTTTCTGTACTCCTCCACGTTCCCTCTAGTGGTTCTCTGCAACATAGATCTATAAGCTTTGTTTTTCTGTTCTGAGGCAGATTCACATTCGGCATCAAACCAGGGCGAGCGGGGTATCTTTTGCTCCAGTCCTAGTATGGATTCAGCAGCAATATCTATAGCTCTCATACACACTGACCAGCTGTCCTCTACTGTGTTGATTGGTGTGGGGTCTCTAGAGGGCTTTGTGTTAAGATCCATAGAGTATTGAGCAACAATCTCGGGATCCTTCATCTTCTGCATATTGTATTTCTTGACGATCTGCTTGTTTGAGAGATTCCTAGGCACAGCAATTTTTGCAGTTATATGTGCAATTGAGAGGTAGTGGTCCGAGTCAACATTGGCACTGCGGAAGACTCTGACATTCTGGAGACTAGATTTATGTCTTCTCCCTATTAGTATATGGTCAATTTGGTTGACCACACTCCTGTCAGGAGAGGTCCAAGTACCCTTGTGTATGCCTTTGTGGGGGAACAATGTGGTGCCGACAATTAAATCTCTTGGTGCAGCAAAGTTTATTACTCTCATGCCATTCATATTTGTCTCATCATGCAGGCTATACTTTCCAATAGTTGGTCGGAAGATGTCTTCTTTACCAATTTTTGCATTAAAATCCCCTGCGATGATTTTCATGTCATATCTTGGACATGCA
Source organism: Aelia acuminata (assembly GCA_911387785.2). NCBI lineage: Eukaryota > Metazoa > Arthropoda > Insecta > Hemiptera > Pentatomidae > Aelia > Aelia acuminata. The sequence goes on along the minus strand of OU426979.1, from coordinate 109,748,911 downwards.
TCTAGTGTTCTTTCGAGGAGCTCGTAGAACTGGTTTTTTTCTTTTTCATCTGCAACTTCTGCAGGCTTTAAATCCAATTATAAGCTGTCTATATGCTCCTTTAACTATAAATCCGGTTCCAAATTCATGTTGGGCCTCACTGCAACTATAATAATTTAAGTGTTATCTCTTTTCCAGGACACCACTCCCTGTCGCGCACCTCCTGTATAGCAATTTTGTCGAGTTTCAATCGGTCAATCTGATCCAGGAGCAATTTCAGAGCTCCAGGTCGGTAAAGAGACAGTACGTTCCAATATCCTAGATTAAAAGTCCTTGTGTGAGAGCCAGGTCTATTTCCTTTAAATCTGATCGCATCCGAGGCTTTAGTGTGGGGTTTCCTAATAATTTAATTTCGGGTAGCGGGGTTATTATCCCTCACTGCGTACCCTAGTCCCGTGGTGGGGCTGCCTTCGGCTCGGGACTTCCTGTTATTTAGCTCAGAGGTATGCTCCTCCTGCTGTCATTGACCGGTCAAAGACACGAGTTCATCTGCCGCCACCCTTGGTGTAGATCCTGCTTCCGATCTACACCATCCTCATAGGCCTGGGTCTAGGTTACTCCCAGGCAGTCCTATCAGGACCCCCAGCTCTCGTCTGTCGTCGACCTTGGCCCTCCGCAGGGATTGGTTACCACCACCCACCTTGGGCATCAGGGTTGCTCGGCTCAGCAGGTCCACCACGTGAACGTGAGAGTGGAATTGGGAAGGAGAGGCTAAGTGGCCGCTTGTGGCCATTATTCGCATCACTTCCCCATTTCGGACCCTGTTTGATCTAACTGTCATTTAAAAAAATAAAATGATTAAGTTTCAATCAATTTGGCAGCTTTGAAGAAATGTGGACTCTATTAGGTTAAATTATTAGATATAAAAAAAATGGAAGCAATGTGAGAAAAACTGGTGTGATTGTATTTAATAAAGAATTACATCATAATCTTGTGGGCAGCATACATTGGACATAGAATAACATAGAGGAGGCACGGCTACTGTGGCTGTCACCTGATAGTGTGCTCCCTTCCTCCCATACCTTGAGGTCCTGTAGTCCCATACCTCGAGCTCACTGCAATTAATATTAATTTATTTCCTGTTGTGCTAAACCACATCTGTTCCCATTTAATCTTTATTTTTTGCTTTATAAGGGAAATAAAGTCCTTAAAAGGGACCCCTTGAAGTGCAATGCCTTCCGTTATTGCTCTTTTTGCTGCCCGGTCAGCTTCCTCATTTCCGAATATTCCACAGTGACTAGGGACCCAGAGAAATTTCACTGAAATATAATTAGGTACTATGTTCTGACTTCAAGGCTAAAAGAATATTTTGAATTATAATGTTTGATGAAAAAGTGTTACTTAAATTGATTAGGGCTGATAGTGAGTCAGTACAGATTATTTGCGTTGTTTTTTGTGTGGAGTGGATTACATTAAGACTACTGTAAATTGCAATTAATTCTGCTGTATAGTTGCTGCATATCGGTGACAATGAAAATTGGTTCTGTTGATTATTACACACGACCGCGGCTCCCACACCAGTGGAAATCTTCGAGCCGTCAGTGTAGATGTAGTCAGCCTCACCTAGTCTGTCTTGTAGTCTGTTAAATTCGTATTTGTACATGTGTGGCAGGGAATTAGTAATTTTGTTAGGGAAAGACAAAGATTAGGAGTGGGGAGTCCCCACGGATAGATGTGAGATATTACGGTACCAAGGAGATGAGGTATTTCGAGGTGTAGGTCGGATAGAAATGATGAAACTCGGATTCTGAAAGATGTTCTTTTTGCTAAGGAGACCTGTTGTTGTGCAAGGAGCTGCCTGTTAGGAAATAAGTCATTCAAGGGATGGTTAGAAGTTGAAAGGATATTAACAGCGGAAAGCATGTCAATTTGTTGTCGTAGGTCAAGACGAGGCTGCTTCTACACATACGCTATTTGAGGGGCTGGATCGGAAAGTGCCAGTTGCGATTCTGAGTCCGATGTTGTGTTTAGGGTCGAGAATTTTCAAAGCATTGCTTGAAGCCTTAATCCAATTTTGACCTTACGAGACTTCTATACAAGGTTAGCATACTAGTTCTATCAGCTCCCCAACTAGTATTACTAACCATTTTTAGAAGATTTAGAGCGCGGAGACAATTAGCTTTCAGCCTTTTGATATGCTGAGTCCAACTTAGCATTCGATTAAACGTTATACTAAGGTATTGGGTTGCGTGAGAGAAGGAGATGGCTTGGTTTGCTATAGATAATGACGGTAGTTTTTTTGGTCTTCCTTTGCCAAAGAGTATGGCTACTGTTTTACTAGCTGAAATTTTAAAACCGTGATCAGAAAGCCAGCCACTTATGTTATTCAAGGCGGTTTGTATGCTTTTGTGTAAGTCTGTTACATTTTTCCCATCAATATAAATTACGAGATAGGTCGCGTATCATTCTATTGACCAGTAACCTAATTACATTTAATACTTGATTAAAAATGATGCTAAAGAGTGGTGGACTCAAAACACAGCCCTGTGGTACACCATTTTCTTGTTCAAATTCATTGGAAAAGACATCACCGATTCTAACCACAAATTTTCTATTAATAAGAAAATTGTTTATAAAAGATAGCATATGACCTCTAATCCCCATGGTATCTAGAGTGTCGATTATGATCCTTCTCGATGCTCTATCAAATTCATTCTCTATATCAAGGAATACTGCTAGTAATTTTCTTTTATTTTCGAAGGCATTTAGAATATCGGATTCTAAGCGAAATAGGTTGTCCCTTGTGCTTCTGCCTTTTCTAAACCTGCTCTGCCATGCTGGTAGTAAGTTCTTAGATTCCAGATACCATAGACACCTATTGCTTACCAATTTCTCCAATCTACCATTACTTTCAATTACCTGTTATTTTAATTAGCTACCAATCTACCATTACTTTCTACTCTACCATTACTTTCAATTATGAATCCCAAATAACAAAATTTTTCAACTTGCATAATGTTGGATCGGTACTCTCTTCTTTCTCTGTGCACATATATTTTGTTTTTTCAAAATTTACTTTGAGGCCTCCTTGTTCATAATGGTCTATTATCTTTCTAAATAAATAGCTAATGTCCTCTTCATCTTGTGCTATCAGTACTTGGTCATCCGCAAATAATAAATGACACAGGTTTTTTTCTCCTAGCTCGATTTCCATTTTGCCATATTTCTTTATCCATCCTTTTAGGCATTCGTCAAAGTATATCTTAAACAATGTGGGAGACATGCAACATCCTTGAAGTAGCCCTTTTCCATTCTGGCATTCCCTTGATAGTAATGAGCCTATTTTTATCTGGCCCTTGTTTCCCCTATAAATTTCTATAAGTAGGCTCACTATTCCTTGCTCAATTCCTTCCTTCCTTAATTATTCCCACAGGAGTTTGCGAGAAATACTATAGTATGCGTTTTCCAAGTCAATGAAAATTAAATCTAATATTTTTGATTTGTCTCTTTGCTTCTCTAACAGCTGTCTTAGGGTAAAAATATGGTCAATATAGGATCTTCCTGGTCGTTTTTTTTTCCTTTTGTACGATCCGTACTAGCTCTCTTTTCTTTTGTTTGTAAATTTCTCTGTCAACACCTTATTTGTTTTCAAAAAAAATGTATTCTTAATTTCAAGGTCCATTTGGTCACATATCTGCATGAGCCTTTTAACATTATCATTTCTTTCTGATTCCCCATGTCTCCCAGTGATCTCACTGTTGCTATCTTTACCGACTCTTCCATTCATGTCTCCGAGTAAGAAAAATTTTTTTTGCTTTGGAATTTTTTCCAACATTTCTTCCAAGCTCATTCCAAAATTCATCTTTTTCTTTCTGGTCTTTATCATCGGTGGGGGCATATACTCCTATTATTACAACTTCTCTTGCATGAAGGGTTATGTCCATCCTAACTATCCTTTCATTCCTCATCTCCCATCCAGTGATGTAATTTTTTAGTTTTTTTTCTTATTAATATAGAGACACATGATTTTGCTCTATTATGTTTCTCCACACCTGACCACAAGTGGATAAAATGTTCTGTTTCTTCGCTTCCCTTACCTTTTTTTTTTGTTTCAGTCAGTACTATGATGTTTGTTTTGAACTTATTGTCTTCTCATGTCAGAATGGGTAGCTTGGTCGACAATCCCTGAACGTTCCAACAACCAATGTTTAATGTCCGTTTTCGCGCTTTATGTCGATCCCATTGTATTCCAATCCGAGGCTTATTGTTGTTTGGTTTTTTAGCATTATGTTATTTTTATAGTGGCGGGGAGTAAGCCCGCTGCACCAACCCCCAACCTGGAAAACCAGGGAGTTTTAGTTCGGGGTCTCCTACCCCTAGATGAGTTGCCTTCACCACGGTTTAGAGTCCCATCTACCCTAAAAAGCCATTTCCTGCATTTCTCGGATGGTTACACTGCCATGACACGGTACCGCCTCTGTTAGCCTACCTTCAGAAGGCGTTTCCCGGGGGTTACTACGAGGAGTTAGAGGTCGGGATTCAGCCCCACAAAAAAAAAATACCAGCAATATATTCAACTACATCAACTACTACTTTTGATAGTACGTCATTGCTTTTAATGCTGAAGTCTTCAGATTTCGAAGGTTCTAAAATTTAAAAATGACTGAGTAACTCAACCATTAAGTGAGAAGATTAATGAAAACAAGATAAAAGAAATTTAAATTAAGCTATTGGGGAAAAAATAAATAAAAATTTCCTGTAGATTCAGTTTCTTCCACCATGATATTCTATTTGAGATTTATTTGAACTACGTTGTTCACTTTGCAAACATTTATTCCCAAAATATTGATTTTATCCAACGGGGTAGCATTTCATTTCCTCCACTTGAAGACTCAATTCTTCAATTGAATTGAAGACTCAAGAAGCTCTGTGTACAATGATTTTTCTAAAAAATTTACAAAACTCTAAGAGCCCCAGGATTATTATTATGTCATCCCCTAGTTCTAATGCATTTAATAATCTTTCCAAGTGGTCTTGGCTTATTTTGTATGAGGAAATATACTTTAAAAGTTTTTCTTTCTTGACCAATCTGCAGTAGGTACATACTTTTCAAACTATTAATCCAGACAAGGAGGCTCAAGAATCATGTTTTCCTAGAACCACTGATGATCGTTGAACCCTATTCATGCTTTAAATTTCTTATATAATTTAATCACTGTATTCCGCGAGAATCAAATTGTTTTCTAATGATTTTAATAAATGTTTCAAGTTGGAAATTTTTCGATAAAGTCTTTTATTCTTCAATTTCATGTACCGCAATTATTTTTAGTTTTATCAATTTTAATTGCGTTTTGTATTATAAATCTAAATTTTCCTCTAAGCTTGGGATTTTTTCTGGCGCAAATTCAGGATTTGTTGGTTTCATTTTCAAACACCTCCATAAATAAATGAAAAAAATCATTGTATTACATTAAAATTCAGAAAATAAATATCAAAATATACCTTTGGTGAAGCTTGTTGTAGAATTCCGGAGATGCTGGAAATATTGAAGGGACTGAATTTTTTTCAGGTAAGTTCTAAACGGTAATGTTCCATCGAAATCGTCTTACTTAAAATGTTCACTATAAATGAAGCTATTTTTTGTGGGTTCCCAATGTTCTCTCCTTATTGCTTTTACCCATTTGTCTTTTAATTAAGTACTACCCGGAAATCTAAAATAGAAGAACTAAAATTTGAACAAAGAGTGGAACATAATCGTATCAATTAAAAAATATATATAATTAAAAGACTGGTGAAATGTTAATTTAAATGTATTAGAACTTGCTTTTGCATCCAAATACTACGCACATCCCTCCCATTTTGGACATTTTATAAACTTTAACTATTATAAAAAAACAAACAAAATACTCCAAAAGTGCTCTGATAAATAAAAATGCATGATCAATAATCGAGAGATTACTTTCGGGGTGGTAAAAGGCGGGAGCGCTTTGAGACCTCAAGGAGTGGGGGAAGCGGTGCACACTTCCAACCATGTGGTGACTCCTCTATATTTTCAATACTCTATGGCAGCATGCTTCCTTTCTTTTCTTCGGCTTTCTGCGGTGTCGCCTCTTCTCTTCGCCAACTCGACTCTCCGCTCCACTTCTCAGCTCAGGAAGCTTTGACTTCTACTCCATGATTTTCAAACTCGTTATAATACTAGAGATAAAAGAATATCCGGCGGAAGCACACCTTAATACGGACAGGAATAGCGACTCTCTAATGAATTCCACAATCGATTGTTATTCTTTTGATTTTTAGTTCAATGTATCAAACTTGAGCAATATCTTATGGAACGCGAACACTCGGCATTAATCATCCACCCTCTCCCCTGGCCCGAGAAACCCTGTATAGCGAGGAAGGGGAAGACCACAAAAAATAAATCTTGTTCTGCACATTATTTGATCTTTAACTTACTTCTGCTACGTTTCCGGTCTCCCGCTTTTCTAAAGCGGGTCGGGGTTACCAGAAACGGCTTATATCAAGTTAATATATGATGATATAAACAGGATAAAAGAATAAGCCTGGTTCAATCATCACATGCAGATAATATTAAATAAACCCAAAGAAATATTTTTACTGATTTTTTGAACCAGTTCATCAATAACAGAAAACTAAAAATAACTTACACTTTAAAAACTAAAAACTTTAAAACAAAATATAATTTATTTAAAATAAATAAGCTATTTATCTTTAATTATCTGGTTTTTAATGAGAGAATTTTGTTGTCTATATATTGCTACGTTTCCGGTCTCCCGCTTTTCTAAGGCGGGTGGGGGTTACCAAATACGGCTTATATCAAGTTAATATATGAAATTAATATAATGAATATGTATCAATTGTATATTGGATACTTTTCCAAAGGTGACGTGTTTACCAATTCTATTTTATTTTAAGAAACCTGTGGCATGGGGTCAATGATAATAAATAAACAAATCTAAATTGAACTATATCTTTAATTTTATTGACCAATAATGTAAATCATTTATACCCCCTTTAATATATCATATAAAGATTTTAATGACACAAATTAGTTAATGGATGCTGACTGGCAATTTAACATTATTTAATAAATACTGACCACACAATATTACAAATAGTACTGTATATGTATTAACCTTATCTGGTGGGCACTCTCGTTGTTGTCTCTGGCCTATCTGCTGGATCAGTCCCTGCCATCTCTGACGCCCTCTCAGACTCAGCACAGCATCTCATCTCAGCCTGTCTGGCTATCTGGACTCTGCCGCTCCTATCTATCCGGTCCTCTGCCCTTCTCGTTCCACTCTCGCCCTCTTGGCACACTTCCCGACCTCTGTCAACCTCCGAACTCCTCTCTCCTCAACTCCTCTCTCCGAACGCTCTCTCCACTCCCTCAAACTCCTCGGTATAAGTCTTCTTTCCCCCACTCTCTTCAGACTTCCTCTGATTGGCTGGCTGCCTAAAATTTCCCTTCCTTTCTATATTTAACGTGTTTCCCAGCGGCCTCTTTACCGGGGCAAAACCAGGGTTTATGGCCACAAATTTTTCTAACAATTTTTAGGTATTTCCCTGGGTGTTTGTCGGCAGCATTGTCGGTCCTAAGCTTTGCTTATTTTGAATTGAATTCCCTTTATTTTGAACAAAAGGTTTATAGCCCCGATAACTTACAAGGCGGTATTTCCAAGACCTAGCCGCCTTCAGGAAAAACTGACCACCGGGTTGAGCATATACAGTAATTTACATATTTTGATATTAAATTATTAATTCAATTTCCTTTTCCTATCACGACAGCATCCACAATACATAGCACTTCCTTACTTTTAGTTAAGTAAAATTTCATCTTTAAATGACGAAAAACTTTCCAAAGGGGGCTGCAGCCCCCCCCCCCGCCTGGATCCGTCAATGTTTAACGTTAATGTTTTGACAAAATCAAAATGATTTTTTTTTTAACATCGATGTTTTGGAGATAATGACGCATACATATCCACATTTATACTTATAAAGAAAATATTTTCTCAAGAGTATCTAATCATAACCTACGTTCTTGTTTTTGTAAAATTGAAAACAAGGCATTTTTATATTAATTACTAAACAAGACAAAGTTATATTAATAATATAGTTGTCGCATCTGGTTGGTCTAGTTGGTGCCGCCTGATCTAACTTTCCCCTTAATAATTGGAGTAGATTTCTAACTCGTTCCTGATTTGTCCAATACTATTTAGAAGTTCAGGGATTCCAATTTAATTAAAAACTGTCATTTTGCAAACGCTCTGATTTCCAAAATTTTCTTATAGTAGCCGAAAGGAAACAGCTTAAAGAGTTGTTAGATCAACATATTAATATAAAAAGTATGAATTTAAGAATTACACCCATAAAATCAATGCAGGATGTCATCCTCCAATTAATTAAACTACTATCCCGTACCACCTGCAGTTAGTAAAATGCAGAAGAAATGGGATGTGATGATTGTGATGGTTGTCGTCCGGAAAAGTTGCAGTCTATGGTCCTCACCGTAGTTAAGGTTAGAAAGCCTGACAAATCTTACAGGCTCTGTGTAGATTTCAGGCTCTAGAATGTGGTTTTAATCAAAGAAAGCCATCTAACCATTTCCCTAATGGTGAAATATTTTTGATCGGTTGAGAAATGCGAAATATCTCAATATATTAGATTTAAAATCTGCCGATAGCAGATTGAGCGGTAAAGAAGAGATGGCGTTCACAGTTCCTTGTCGTGGATTGTTCTAGTTCAACAGGAACTATGTCACAGAAACTCCTAGACCAGGTTCTTGGACCTAAACTGTAACCATATGTTTTTTTATACCTGGATGACGTGATTATACCAACACCAAGTTTTCATTTACACTTCAAGACTCTCGAAATTTTGCTAGAGCGCATTACAAATGCTGGCCTTATGTTAAATTTGGAGGAATTTTAAGTTTCCTTTAAAGGAGGTTTCACAAAAACCTACTCTCTAGTTTCTTACAGTCTAAAAAAGGAATTGGGCAATTCTCTTTATCTCAATTTTTTATCATCACAGTTATATATTTATGAGGAAACAATTGAATTGCCCAAGCCTGATATTCTTACTTGACTTTTTTTGTTTCGTTAAAAATAAAAATGTGTTTGTGCTTCTATAATTGAATCTCTTAAAACAATAGGTGATCTTTTTTTTTTTTTTTCTTTTCTTAAATACCCCTTGTTTTCTTTTTCATTAATATTACTAGTTTTTTTATTATTTTTTTTATGCACAATCCTTTTCTAACATAAAAGCAAGGCACAAAAACACTATGATCAAGTAATTAAATAAAATGCGAACATTCTTGCAACTATCTTTAGTAGTAGCTTCATGTTACTATCTGCACCTACCACAAAAGTAAGTAAAATAGATTTAAAATCTAGTGTTCTTACAGATGTACTGTCGTGCTTACGGAGAGCAGCAATCGAGGGAGGCAGAGCCATGTGGTAAACACATGCCGAAAGACCATCACCTGCTTGAGGTTCTCTCCTGACGGGAGGTATCTTGCTACCGGAGAGTGTGGTCATGCGCCATCCCTCAGGCTCTGGGATCTTCAGGAAGGCACCGTCATCGCAGAAATGACAGGACATAAGTATTCAATCAATTGCCTTGTAAGTTCTTCTCCAAACCTATTTTTTGTCTAAAACATGTATTTGTATACAAAATGTATATATATGTATATACATAGATAATTAAAAAAAAGATGGTTACAGAATATTTTTACAGTGCTCTATTCTAATATAAAATCCATTCCAAATTTTCAATGTGGTTCTCGTCCTGCTTGTGGTCCCGGTACGGTCAATCAAGCCTTCACAGCTTGCCTTAGGTATCTTCCTCTTTCCAACCTTAGTACATTTCCCAGTCATCCGAGAGCCTTTTATCGTATCAATTAAGCGATTCCAGTGAACCCAGAGTCTAACAGTCTGGTTTCTTATCCTATCCCTTCTCCTTCCTGCTTTTGCTCTTGGATACTTCCTTTTTGGGCTTGATTATTGCTCTCTGCTGTTAATATTCCATGATCATAAGTGAGAAGGTGCTTAGACCGATTTGAAGAAGGTCATTTTTGTCTTGATTTCTCCCTTTACTTTAAAAGTTTTTCATTAATATTTTGGTAAATTTTACTTGCCACTGATCCTCTTATTTCTTCATTTAACCTTCAGTTCTTACTTCTCATCCAACCTAGGTATTTAAAAGTCTACTTTTTCAACAGGTTACTTCTTGTTACCAACTTGCTTGTTTATATCTCCTGTGACCACAATGTTACCTTTAGTCAGATCTATCAATTATCGATAAATCTATCAAGCTGCCTTTAGTCAGCTTGCTATGTCCCTTGTTTAATTATAATAATAGGGTTAGTAAAAAGGTCCGTTGATCTTAATTATATCAAAAGATTGGGACTGAAGCAAAAACACAGAATTTACGCAGTGGAAGTAATTTATTGTTGGAAATACTGTATACATATAATAATTATAAAAATACAGGCCTGAATAATTGAGTGGGGTGGCCAGGGCTCACAGGGCAGCAATATACGTCCATCTAGATCAAGATTCTAACTAAGACTGTTCAGAGTCTTTTTGAAGTGGGGCTATAAGGAGGGCTGAGGGTACAAAGTTTGGCCTTATGTTATTATTTTGCATACTTATATAACTAACATGTTCAATTATCTATTTGGGCACCTAATTACATTAATTTTAATCATTATCATTAATATCTACATACAAATATATATCATAGCCCTCTTACAATATATTATAATATAATTAAAAATAATTATGTGTGGGTCATCACATTATCCCCCCCTTCTCGATTAAAAAAAAAATTGATGATTTCCATTTCAAAATTCATGACGGCGAAGAAGCATATGTAATAGGTGATAAAAATGGGCAGATACAATCCGATGTGCAAAATATACTTATACTTATCATAACTTATACTATGTTAGACACACACATAATAATATGAATAAAGAATTATTTTTCCAAACTTAAGTTTAATTATTTGTCCTTGTATTTGGATGTGTGCCAATTTAGGGGGGGTTCAGTAGGGGGTATTTGATCCCTTCGCCTAGATAAGGAAGGATTTGTGGCTTCAGATTACAGCCTCGCAAGTGGGGCCTCCACATGCTTAGTCGTCTGAACCACTTTTGAAGGGTTCTGGCTTCAAAATTATAACCTCATAAGAGGGACCTCCCCTTATGCAGTCGTCTTGAACCGAAGGATATGGAAAGGAAAAGGAATTCAACATACCCCTTCCACGACTTTAAAAGGACCCTAGGTCATATTTATTGCCAAAATGCAGGATAAAGCACATCAGAGATGTGGGACCCTTTTTTAATGGAAGCTAACCTTTCAAAATTTCTGCCCAGCAAAAAAAATAGGCATCTTGTGTCAGTAATCATCTGTGGCGTTAATTGATTAATGTCAAATAAATTGAATTCTTATATACATATTGCCCACAACACATACAAATCTTATACTAAGTCAATCTTATTCTACTAATCTTACTGATAGAGACACATATTGCACATCTATTAGGCAATTTTCATATAAGCAAATATTAGGCAACTCTCATATTTTGTTGAGGTGCATTAATCATCAATTTATTTTTTACAATATAAGGTCTCGATGGGGTCCTTAATAAATTAAGGGCTTATTAAACTCAGATAAACCAGACCAAAAATACAATTTAACTTTTGAAAAATTTAAAATCCCCATATAATATAAGTCCTTCAATAATATACTTGATTTGCTCCCACTAAATTTTTTTCTAAATTCAATGATTTATTATTAGTCCTTTATTTTCTTTTAATTATGATCAAAATTTATGATTTGGTCTCTTAATCACTGAAGTAAAAAAAACATCTATGTAGATTGATCTGTCTTTCTTCTTTCGAAGCCCTAAATCAAGCTATATACATGTGAAAAAAAAAATCAGTATCTTTTTCTTTTTTCATTATGACACCCAAACTACCCTTTTTAAGGAATGTATTTTCTTTGAATACATTATGATATATTATTAATAATTTTTTTAGCCCAAATTCAAATTTATTCAATAGTTTCTAAACATTTCCCCAAAATTTATACAATTAAAAGTTATTTTACAGTACTTGGTTAATTTTAGACAAGAAGTAGCTCGATGAATAAGTGTCTCGATGGCCGATTGATAGGTTGGTGTCCTCAATGAATTGGATGATGTATTTGATGATGGCCTTTTGGAGATGATCAAGTGTGCTTGTAGCCTTACAGTTGAAAGAAGGGGTCTGCTAACATATCTGGATACATGACTGCAAGCATGGCTTACTGGATCAGTCCTTATCAGGATCTGAAAATTTGAGCAGCGCTTAACCTTGTTCTCTAATATAGCACAGAAAATAACATTTGATGCACAGTCAAAAATAAATCATTTTCATCATAATATAAATTTCATCACAAAATAATTCAATCAATATCAATATAATTCCAAACAATAATTCATTATAAATAATATCAGTAAACATCATTATTAATATTCATAATAATCTTCATCAATAATAATAATACCATTATACTTATCAATATATACCAAAATATTTTATACCAACTCATATTTATCAATTTATTATTCCCATAAATTTATTTATTCAAATACCATTATATCATATATTGTTTTTCGAAGTACCTTTGACCATTTTATTTATGCACAGTTGCGCAATATATATGATCAACAAATTACAACACAACATGTAATAACACATAGATTTACAAACATAAAACTTTCTTTCATACAACAAAAAATTCAAAACTTAAAAATCATCAGAATTCCTGAAAAAGAAAAATAAATATAAAAATACTTCTCTCAATGCATATATAATTAAAATGAATTCTTCTTGTTATGATTTCTTCTTTTAAAAAAAATACAAATTCACAATATCCATTCTAATCTAGAATTCACAAAATAATATCAATTTCAATGTCATAATCAATTATATACATATTGAATGATTTTTCAAATTTATAAAAAAAAAAATATTAATTACAAAGCATTTCATATACAGATTATCAACAGGCTCTAATTAGTGTAGGTATATTCATTAAAACATTTAAATTATTCTATTAAATTTTACAGAAGGCCATAATCACAATTATTATTTCTACAAAATAATAAAATTCACACTTATCTCTGTGCATCATTTTAGAAATAAGGAAACATCCAATTCTTCAATAAAATCCATCTAATAGTAATATTAGAGCCATAATTAAAGTTTCCAGTATAGCTCTCTCTCTCGGCCAAGTTGAAGGTTAACACTTCTTAATACATAACAAATAATATCTGTAACTGAGCTTTACAGTACATTTTAATTTTACTTAAAACAAATGCTGCCTCAGGAAAGGATATTAGGGCTCAAAAGGATAGGCCATCAATATTAATTTTTTTTTAATCTCATATATGTATATATATTTCACAATTAATTTAATCGCCGTTAATTCTCATTAAATTGTGCGAAGATAATTTATTATTATTGTTACCCATCAATCAATTCTTTAAATATACTAATGTAGTTTATAATTATTGCTCGCCATCTTATATCATTAAAATTATGAACTTCTAATGTTTTTCTTCTTCAAAATATCAAATGATCCAATTTAGTGCAATTGTTTTACCAATAAAAAGTTGCAATTGCACAGGAATCCGAGCTCTAGTGATAAGTAAAGGCATTGCTAAATAGATGTTATGAAATCCGTAATCAGACGTCTTGTTATTGTTATTGAGTTCTTTGATTTGAATTCTATATTTAATTGTGGAAAAATAAGAGGTTAAAAAATAATTATAGGTGTGATAGGGTACCAATTTTCCATATAAAATTTGTATTTAAATATTAAATAAAATTTATTATGCACGTATGTGATGGTTATCGTGCATATCATATTTTTTTAGATTTCCGGTTTCCCTGTTCCTTATAATTTACTACGGTAAACTCTCCTTACGGGTCAATTTCTGAGCTGTGGTCAGTATCCGACACAGCTGGAGCTACACGATCGGTTCCACTTTTTTCTCCAAAAATGAATACTGAGTCTGTTTGGGTACTATCTTGTTTTTCAGTATTTGCTGATTTTTTTTTTTATTATTTCGGCGAATATTTTACTGAAGTGTGTTGGGTTCTGTTCTTTATATCTTTTTTCAGCCTCATTTAGAGGTATTTTATTAGTTATTTGAATTAATTTTATCTCTGTTAATTTTTAAAACTGGGCACGAGCGGTCAAGAGCATTCTGTGGGCCCCCACAGTTCGCGCTTATGGCCGGTAAATTGCACCGAGTGTTGTTTTCGTGCTTTGCCTCACCACATTGAACACACTTGGCTTGTTGTTTACAAATATTGGTTGGGTGGGCAAATCCTAGGCAATTGAAACACTGCATGGGATTTGGAATGTACTTTGACCGTGTGATAACCAATTTTTATTGACTCTGGAATTTTTGAAGTAGGAAATGTAATAATATATGCGTTGGTAAGAATTTCGTTGTTGTTCTTTTGATTTTAATGCGTACTATGTCGTTAATTACATGACACAGCTCTTTTTTAATTTCTTCAATTTCCAAAAATTCAAGATCATAACAACGAATTACTCCTCTACTATAATTTAAGGTGCTATGTGGGGAGACTTTAATGGGGAACTGACTGCTGAAATTTTCGCAACTCAATAATTTTTCTGCTTGTTTTCTGTTGCAAGTCTCGATCAACAGAGTACCATTTTTTAATTTTTTAACATTTTTTAGGTCGGCAGCTAAACCACTAAGAAATTTACTTATAAAAAAGGGTGACACTTTGGCAAAGTCTTCTTCGTCTATTCGTTGCATTATTAAAAATGTTGGACTTGAAATATTTCCTGTATTGTCTGGCAAAATTTTAAGGCGACCCCGAGACCGTTTTCTTTTTGCCTTTGGGCTACTAAGATCTATGGGATCCCCCTTAGAAAAATAAAAATTTAACGATTACAAAAAACAAAAAAGAGGAGAAAATTTAAACATAAGAAAATAACGGATACATTAACCAAAATTTAAACTTATAATAATAGTATAGAGCAAAAGAGAAACGGAAAAATAAAAATAATAGGTAATATAAATTAATTTAGCCTTAGCTGGTTAGAAGCTAGCAGAGCTAGGGACATCCTCTCTCTCCTAATTCCAACCTCTGACTCCCCCCAATATTGGGGCCGAGGTCAACTGATCCTTCAAGGTGTCAAAGGCTTCTTGACACTCTTTATTGAAGCTGAAAGGTCTACCTTCTTCAGTCAATCGACTCAGAGGCTTCACAATGTCCCCAAACTTCCTTACATAACGGCAGTAGTAGGGGAAAAGGCCCAGAAAACTTTGAATCTGCTGTTTATTAACAGGGGTAGGACATTGCTGGACTACCTGAATTTTTGCTGGGTCGGCCGCTACACCTTTTCCACTGATGATGTGCCCTAAATAGGTGATCTTTGTCTGGAAAAGATGACTCTTCTTGGCGTTAAGCATCAAATTGGCCGCTTTTAGTCTCATGAAGACCTCTTCAAGATTGGACAGGTGTTCCTCAAACGTCCGGCCAACAATATATGACGTCATCGAGATATACGAGGCAAATCTTTCAGGATAAGCCTCTTAGAATGTTCTCCATCAGGTGTTCAAATGTTGCTGGAGCGTTGCAGATGCCGAAAGGTAAAACCGTGAACTGCCATAGTCCTGATCCAGTGGTAAACGCAGTCTTTTCCCTGTCGGCAGCGTCCAATTCCATTTGCTAGTATCCGCTTTTTAGGTCCAGAGTTGAAAACAGTCTGGATCCTACAAGAGCGTCGTGGGTGTCATCGATTCTTGGCAATGGATAGATGTCCTTCTTCATCACATCGTTAAGTTTTCTGTAATCTACGCAGAAGGGGGTCATTCCATCTTTTTTCTTTGCGAGCACTACTGGAGAGGCTCATGGACTACTCGACGGCTCCACCACTCCGCCTCTTACCATCTCTTGAAGGGCATTCTCAGCCTCTTCCTTCTTGACTTGGGGAAGTCGCCGCGGCGCTTGACAAATAGGGCGTGCATCGCCAGTATCGATTCTATGACACACCAAGCTATGAAAAATATTTAACGAAGTTTTCGCATGTTGATTTTGGGTCAGTTATTATTTCATCATTTATCCTCAGAATTGTAGTTCCAGTATTGAACTTACCAAAAATACTGTGAATCCTCTTTTTCTGACTGGAGTGAACATATTAATTGACTCAACGTAAGCGGTCCAGGAATTTTTCTTCTTCTTTTTGACAAGATATCGGGTGAAGGCTTTCTGTTTTTTATATTTTATTAGGTTTTGATTGGTTGGATTGTTTTGAAAGTTTTTTAGAGCCTTATTTTTTAGTCTTATTGCTGCACGGCATTCATCGTGAAACCAAGGGGTATGATTAGGTTTGGGAAATCCTTTTGTTTTAGGTATTTTCTCTGTAGCACTAAAAAAAAAAAATTAGGTTTGGGACACTCATTTTTAGGGTTTTTCCCTGGTTAGACCACTGTGCTCCGTAACCAGGGACACCGCGGACCTTCTCCCGCAATTGGAGAGCGACAGTTTATTATTGATGCAGTAAAATGGTCTATTATATCATCGATATATCATCGATTAGCCCAGTATAAGAGAACAGCATGGTGGTCCGAAGATGTCTAAAAAGTAGTAGGGGAAAAGAAGATTCTTTGGAAGGCATACCTCGATCAGAAAACACCGGAGAACTTCGAGCGATACAAGAGAAAAAGGATAGAGGCAAAGAACAAAGTAATAGAAGCCAAGAGGATAGCCTGGTCAGATTTCGGGAGAAAAATGGGATCAGACTTCTCCCAAAATCAGAAGTTATTTTACCATATGCTGAGAGGATTAAGGAAGGAAAGAGCTCCAACTCTCAAGTTTATCAAAGACAAGGAAGGAAAAATTCTCAGGCAGAAGGATGAGATAATGGAAAGATGGAGGGAATACTTCCAGGAACTGCTTGAGGGAAATGGACAGTCACCCCAAGAGTATAAAGAGCAAAGAGAGGAAGTGCCCTGGGGAGAGCATGATTATATCGATGAGGATGAACTGGAAGAAGCGCTGGAGAGCATGAAGCTTGGGAAATCCGCAGGTAGTGACGAAATAACTCCTGAAATGCTGAAATACATGGGACCCAAAGGAAAAGAGATTATGCTGCACCTTCTAAACCTCATATGGAAGGAAAAGAAAATACCAAAAGATTGGGAAGTAGCCGTTATAGTACCAATATTTAAAAAACGGAGATAACAGAGGCTGCAACAACCACAGAGGTATTTCTCTCCTAAGCGTTCCTAGTAAAATCTATTCTAAGATCCTAGAAAAGAGGATTAGAAGAAGAATTGAAGGCTTGCTCGAAGAGGAGCAATACGGTTTCCGTGAAAACAGGAGCACCCTAGACCTTATCTTTGCTATGAGACAGGTCTTTGAAAAAGTTTTAGAAAAAGAAAAGGAAATAACGGTGTGCTTTGTAGACCTCACAAAAGCCTTTGATCGAGTAAAGAAGTGGAACATCTTACAAGCCTTAAGAGAGAAAGGGATCGATCAAGGTCATATCCAGGCGGTTGAAAGTATTTACAAGAAAACACGAAATGTGATCAGATTTGCCAACTGCACTTCTCGAGAAATTGAAACAACCATAGGGATCCGACAGGGTTGTAGTCTTAGTCCACTCCTGTTTCTTTTAGTTATGGACTCAGCTATTCGGAGAGTGAAGGAGAAAATGAGGAAGTTTCACCTTGGGTATGCTAACCTAAAACCAGTGAGCCTTTCGCTATTTGCAATCGCTGATGACATTGATATTTTTTCAGACAATGACAAGAATCTGCAATACAATGTTAACCAATTGAAAGAAGAACTCATGAAGATAAACATGGTTATAAACCCTACGAAAACAAAGGTAACGAGAATTGGGAAGAAACCAAAGAGCATAATGCATGTGATCAGAGTTGAAGGAAAAGCCCTGGAGCAGGTGGAAAGCTTCAAGTACCTGGGTGCACACCTCAACGAGAAATGTTACATTGATTCAGAAGTAAATGTGTGAAACACAGCAGCGGGCAGGATGTTCGAAGCAGTTAAAAGAGACTTCCTTAATAGAAGAGAGGTGGAAAATAAAACGAAAGTGGCTGTATTCAGATCTACATTTCTCCCCATTCTGACGTACTCTTCGGAATCATGGACGCTAACAAAAAAGCATCAATCAAAAATACAAGCAGCTGAAATGAGATTTCTCCGAAAGATAGAGGGGAGAACAAGAAGAGATCGAGTACGGAATACCACAATCAGATTGAACCTCGACGTTAACCCTGCCAACAATGTAATAGAGGAAAACCTGTTGAGATGGCTGGGACACCTTCTGCGGATGGAGCAGAGTAGAGTTGCTAGTGAGGTCTATCGAGCCAAAGTGGAAGGGAAGCAAAGAAGAGGCCGTCCTAGAATAAAATGAGAAGACGAAGTTGAGAAGGACTTCCAGAAAAGAGGACTCCAATGGAAGGACAGAAGGCAGCTTGTAGATGACCAACAGAGCTGGAGAAGGCTATGTAGACTTCTTCCTTACACTGCGTAGAGCGGTTCATAGAGGAATGACTATGAATGAAAATATATCATCGATATTTGTTGGAAGATCATGGATGGAGGCGTTGATTTGGTTTTAAAATCCATCCCAATCCGCTTTCTCTGTTATCCATCTTGGGTTTTTTTAGTATCTAGAGCTTCATGATTAAAATTTAATTTTATAGGAAAGTGATCACTTCCATATTGTTTGTTACTTACGACAAATGTTAAATGATTTTCTAGACTAGGTAAAGAAAAGGCTAGATCAATAGCTGAAGACGCACCTGTTCGAGGGCAGAGATAAGTCATTTCACCTGTATTTAATAGAAGTGATTCAGTTGAATCTATTAATCTTCGAATGACATTTCCTCTTGTATTATTTAGTCCAGGGTTCCAGGAATGATGAGATCCGTTCAGATCTCCTACTACTAAATAAGGAGCTGGAAGTCCGGCGATCAGTTGCAGTAGGGGCTAGGTATATATTACAAATAGTAAGTGAGAAGGAAAGCTTAACTCTGATAATTATCTGCTTATCTGATAATACTATCCGATAATTAGTGCTTGTAACGTTGTTTCTCTTTGTATTTCTTCAGAGTAAAGATGCTTTCTAACGACAGTGGCGACACCTCCACGAGCCCTTTCTCCTTCTTGCAAATCTTTGTCCTTTCTATAGACAACATAATCTTTCATTGCTAAATTATAATTAGGTGAAAGTTTTGTCTCCTGTAGATTACAGCTGGTTGAGTTTCTATCAGAAGAAGTTTCATTTCCTCGTTTTGCGTTCTAATACCATTGCAATTCCAGCTAATAATTGGCATGAGTATCTATGAATAGTTGTGCACCTAATTACATTTTTATACTGTTTGAATACAGGCGTGATTAATATAATTTTACTTACATTGTTATATATACAATATGTGTATATTACAAGACAAATAATTATATATATATATGATATTTCTAAAAAGTTTTAAAATATTGAATTTAAAATTTTCTATAAGAAAAATAATTTTAGCTTAAAAAATTAAGGGATTATCATTAACATTATTTCTAAAGTTTAGTAGCTGTTTTAGAGCAACAAATATAACAGTATATGAAAGAGGTGTGTATGATATTAAATGGAGCTTCAGGTATGTATTATGGCTGTTTTCTAGGTAATTATTAGTAGCTTTGACAAATGGGATAAACGATGGAGTTGAAAATTCAATTATTTGTTTCTGAATTTTTTTTTCTTTTTAAGTTTTTTTTATTAAATTTGTCTAATTTTATCATGTTTGAGTTTATCAGTGAAATTAGGGTAGGAAACGAATGATTTTTTCAATTTATTATTGCACTATTAATTACCTTTATTAGTTCTAATTTTTGTAAGTATATTGTAAAATGTTGCATTTACGTTGGGTTATTATTTTTACATTTCTTCTTCACTTTTATCCGTTTCATTTTTCTTTTTTTATGTGTTTTTGTATTTTTGTTTAATGTATTACCTCTGGGTTGAGGCGGAGGATTAAAAATAACCGCTTCTTCCTCAACAGCCATTGAGGTTTGACTTGAGGAAGATATGGGGGGAGGAGGGGTGAGAGGGGGGGGGAAGGCAGATTGGGGAGGGGGGGTTAATCCAGTCTCTGCACTGGAAGAAGTGGAAGGAGTATCAAGTGGTGTGGGGGAAGTTGAAATAAAGTCATCTGTTTGGCATCCTACATCAGTACCTTTCCATGTTTTCCTTACCACTTCAGAGTAACTTTTAACGATTTTATTATTTTCTTTATATTGCTTTCTGGCAGCACCATATGTTATTTTTTTCCTAAACTGAATGGTTTTTATTTCTTTTTCCGCAATAAATCTAGAGCATTTTAAATCTAAAGTATGGTGTTTTCCACCGTAATTAATACAAGTGGGAACTATTGTTCCACAGGGGGATCCTAGATGTTCGGTCTTACAGCAGATTCCACACACAGGGACTTTATTACACGTGTTAGCAAAATAGCCCAGCTTTAAACACTTCCTACATCTGTAAGGGGAGGGAAAATACATTTTTATTTTTATTTTATAAAATCCAACGTCAATGATTTCAGGGATGGATGGGAGGGAAAAGGTAAGTACGTAAAGATGCATCGCTCTATTCCGTTTCTTTTAGAAATAATTCTTTTTACTTCTTTAACGTCCTTGGTTTTTAATTCACTTAATATCTCACATTCTTCCAACCCGTCGAGATCCGGGCAAAAGATTACCCCGTTTCTTATATTTAATTTTTCATGTGATTTTATTTTTATTTTACTATTTCCTATTTTAGTTAGTTTTAACAGTTTTTCTGACTGTTCTTTTGAATTTGTCTCAATCAAAAGTGTCCCATTCCTTAATTTCCCAACATACTTTGGTTCCCCACAGAGGTTAAATATAGTTTTATGGATTAAGAATGGCGAGATATTTTTTAAATCACCTTCTGCTCTTTCGAAAATTTGAAATTTATTTTTATTAACCGTTGTATTTTCATTTAGATTAACTTGAGGGATGTTGTTCCAAGCTCTTTTAATTTGTTTGCGTTTCGGAGATAAAAGATCAGAGGGCTTATTCATGATAATAAAAAAATTTAACGAAACAACAACCTTCTAGGTTAACTGAGAAAAATATGGTAATTGATTAGGGAGTGTAATTAATAACAGAAAAAACTTAAGCTACGACTTATCTGGCGAGGCGGGGGACCTTGCTCGGTAATCCTGCTGTTAACACTCACTATATTTACACCACAGTGCCTCCTTCCCTGATACTCCTGGGTTCAGTCGAAATACTTCTGATACTCTAACAGTTAGGTATAGTGCTTTCAAAGTATGAGATGGAAATGGTGCTTTCAAAGTAACATAAACCTTTCTTCTATTCACGCTAGTAATCACAAAAGCAGAGATTTAATTCCAAGAAATTTTTTTAAACTTTTCTACAAAATGCAGTTCCCCAATAAGTATAGAGCCATTCTAAACCATATGTTTTGTCTTTTGTTTTTGTTTAACCTTACAATACATTATAATAATACGAGGGGTGATCAAAAAATTCCAGGACTGTTGAGATTGCGCGGCAATGGAGTGTCATAGAGCAGTGCGGTTGGCAGCATTGTTTAGCGTGACTCTTCCTGAGCTCAGCTGTTTATTCAGTTTGTTGATAACCTTCTTCATTGCAAAGTTACTGCTGTTTTCGTAAAAAAAAGTTTTTTGTGTTCGGCGATTTTGTGAAAGAAGAATTTTGTTTAAGAAGTTTTCAAAGAATTTCAAAGACTTTTGTTTAAGAAGTTTTCATTGTCATTTGCCATTTCAAGAAGTTCCTGACAAACTTGAACTCTGTGTTCTATCTGCTACTCAGTCAACAGTCTCGGAACAAACTTTGCAGCCACCCTTCTCATCTGCAAATTTTCTGTTAAAATCTGTTGACACGAACCAAATGAAATGTTCAATTCTTCAGCCATCTCACGAATGGTTAGTCGGCGATTAGAACGCACGAGACTGTTCAATCTTGCAACATGATCGTCGTCAGTCGAAGTTGATGGGCGCCCTGAACGAGAATCATCTTCACACGATGTCCGGCCTTCCTTGAACCTTTTGTACCACTCATGACACCTTGACCGACTCAGACATTCATCACCGAAAGCCACTTGCAACATTTGAAAAGTTTCAGTAAACATTTTACCCAACTTCACAAAAAACTTTACGCAAACGCGTTGCTCTTCCTTTACATTCATTTCACAAAATCGCCGAACACAAAAAACTTTTTTTTACGAAAACAGCAGTAACTTTGCAATGAAGAAGGTTATCAACAAACTGAATAAACAGCTGAGCTCAGGAAGAGTCACGCTAAACAATGCTGCCAACCGCACTGCTCTATGACACTCCATTGCCGCGCAATCTCAACAGTCCTGGAACTTTTTGATCACCCCTCGTATATACATTTTATCCCAACCTGTTTGTTAATTGTAGGTCATGATTATGAGAACAATATAGTCTGGAAACGTGGCCCAAATACAGTTGTTTATTATTTATTACTAAACCTCAAGAAACCTATTACAATATTTAATATCAATAGTCTAGAAAATATATCCATATATATAACTGCATCTGTATGTTCTAGGCCTTTTCTCCAACACAAAAGTACATTGTATCTGTTGGGTCTCAACATGATATGATTGTAAATGTATGGGACTGGAAATCTGGGTTAAAAGTAGCCTCAAATAAAGTTTCGACCAAAGTAAAAGCAATCTCATTTGCTGAAAATGGAACATATTTTGTTACAGTTGGTAATCGACATGTAAAGTTTTGGTACTTAGACTATCATCGAGGCTCTAAAGTAAGTATTTACTGATAGTTCATTTATCTACTGATAATAGTTGGTTCCTCTTATTTTTTTTATTTGATGGTAATTAATATAATGAATCTCTAGTTTTAAATCATGAATAGAAAAATGTAGTTATTATAATATGGTTGTACAATTGAATGCAGTTCATGACTTTACAGGTGTATAATCCATGTGAGTTTTGAAGGGATTTTGTTTAGGTTGATTTGATTTGATTTGGTTTCAAGTTTTCAACACATTTAATTATGAATTAAACAACTTAAGTTTTTAAATAAAAAATTTTAGCCATTAAAATTTTAAAAGTTGAATTTATGATGATCCGCTGAATTAAATAGCTTTTTGCACATAAGTAATTAGTTAATAAGACAAGTAAAAAAATTAGTAATTAGTTGTAAGACAAGTGGAATTCCATTGATGAAGTCCTTGAAGCGATTTCTGAAAAGACTATCATCTGGTTACTGTTGTCCCTTTATCTTCACCTTGCCCCGAAGATAACTTTGTGGATCTTTGACTTCTTGAAGAATCCTGTTGTCCTAAGCGACATCCTGGTTATGGATAATTACATTGGGTTTCGTCTTCTCTTTTAGCTTAGACCAACTTCCTGTAGTTGGGCATTGAATAATTTTGTCGTCCTGTTTCGGAATATATACGAGGGTAATTTTTAAAGTAAGAACCGTTCTGTTATATAGTATAAGATACTTTTTTTTTATGAACAAAAATTGTATTACACACTAAAGTATAAACATTTTTTTTACTTCTCAATAAAGTCTTCCTAGGTCTCAGATTATAATCTGATAGCTGCAGCCCCTTTTTTGTCCTTGGCTTCTTTAATGATACTGGTGGCTTCTTCAAATTTGTCTTGGTTCTCCATATCTCTGTTGATACCTTCTGGTTATGGCTTCTCCATTTCTTCTTCTATCCAAGGTCGGTTATTTTTATCGTATTCCTTCACAAGGTATGCCAAAAATGTAATATATCTCCTGATGCTTATTAACTTTTGAATATGTTCAGGATGCCACAATTTGTATGACTTTTCTAAGAGGCTCTTTCTGTCTCTATGGATGTTTTTACCTTAGTGACTCTTATATGTTTTAAGAAGGATGATGTTGCCAGAGCAACACAGCCCTTCACTTCTGTGAAGTGAATCACAAAAGTTAAACCCAAGGGATAAGCATAGAACTTGGTGATTTTAGGGCGCTATCTAAACAAGAAGAAAAAAAAATGAGCCTGTACAGAGGGACAATCAATTATACATGCACAAGGTATAAGGAATAGTGCCCCGAGGCATCAGATCCCAGAGGCAGAAGGAATATCCTTGCCAGAGCGATGCTACCCTCTTAACTCGAGTGGTAAAGCTGGTCAAAGGTAGTTCCATGAGAGAAATGTGGGCCTTGACAGCTACAGGCGCTAATCTAAGCAAGGAGGAAAGAGTTCTGTATTAAAGGGACAAGTATATACAGGCCCTGGAAGGACAACTCCCAGGTATGTTATAGGTAGAGGTAACTCCACACCGACCAGGCGATGCAGAGGGGGTGTGTAGAAACCTGTGACAAGCCAGGTCTTCAACCAAAGGAACAAGGAAATAGGATAGGGTAAGATTTGAGTGAGGAAGGAGAAAATAAATAAATAAAACGAGACAACTCTGTCTAAACATCCTAGAGATACTGTTACGGTTAAATTTTCGGTAGGAATTCAAATTTAATTTAAGGTTTCGTCATGGCAACAAAGCCAAAATAAAAATTATTTCTTTTTATAAGTCAGAGCAGCTGGGGACTAAATAAAATAATAGTGTATATTTAATATGAATAATAGAAATACTTGTTTTTCTATGTTCATGTAATATAATTAATTGTAAATAATTAATGATAGATAATATTTAATTTTTATTTGAAATAAAAATAATGGATATGAAACATCGACTATCAAAAGGAGAGTTGTAGTGTGCGACCAAGTGGTGGCCGGCAAGAAAAAGAGACAAGTGAAGTTGGCCAGTGTCTTGAGCACATAGTGTGTTTTGGTTCAACAAAATTTCCTACGGTTTTACCGGATAATTTGAATGGACCTTCGCTTCTGATTCACCCAAAACGCGAGTGCAGACGGTGGATTACCGGAAGGAGCTGGGAACGTGAGTCCATCTGGAGATTTGAGGAAAAGAAGGAGACGGCGGAGAGGAGAGGCTTGGAAGTCCTGCTAGCATTGGGAAGTACAGACTCTTTTTTTTATTTGTTCCTAATTGAATTAATCAGTAAAAGGAGGAGAGGACATTTCTGTTTGTTTTTCTTTGTATGCCTGAGTCAAAGACTTTAATTTTTTTTTTATGTATGTTAGTTTTCTAAAATTAAGGTGTTAATTTTATTTGGTTTATTTTGTAGTTTGGTTAAGTTTGATTTAGTTTGTATCTCTTTATTTTTTTTTAAATATTAATGGATAAAAACATTTTAAAAGAATTTCAATAAATAATGTAAAAGAATTTCAGCTGTAAACCTGGTTACTCTGACAATAGAACTATACTGACAATAGGTAAGTTGAACGGTTACCACAGTTTGTAATGAGTCTTTCTATCCTAGTGCATAGCGCACTTGACTCATGTCGTAAAAGTTAGCAGTTCAAATCCAGTGTTTGATGTAATTTTTTTTATTGAAATTGTTACATGAATAATAAATATATCAATAAAGCTTAACGAGATTAATTTAATTTTCTCATTAATTTTCTTTTTAATTATGGATTAATTTTCTTCTCATCAATTAGTTCACTCAATAGTACACTTGGATTTCTTTGATTCTTTGGTTTGATTGCACTAAATTATTTTTTTTTAAATTTAATTCTATCAATATTTTCATTCTTTTCCTCCTTCTGTGTATATTTAATTGTTTATATATTTTTATTCCATTTATTTTTTTATATTTCGTGGATTTCACTATTTTCCATAAAGAAATAGTGTGACGCCCGTTTTGTTTTTATTTTGGATTTATTTTCATATTTAGATATTTTTTTATTTATTCAGTAGAACCCTGGCGTCGCGATTGGGCTATTATCTGGGTAATAGATTGCTCACCCCGTTTGGAGGAAAAACGTGGTAGCAATACCAGGAGCTATCGGGCAGAGAGAGGAGAGAAAGAGTGTCTAAGACCGCTAATGATGGGCAGAAGTGCCCTATTTACATCCCAAGGGACAAACAATTGACCAATCACAGCCCTTTATTGTCATATTGGATAGGTAGGACCTGGTATCTTTAGGCTTTATTTTATGTTTTTACGAGCCATTATTCTCAAAAAGAAGACAAAATATAAAATAATTCCTCTTTTAAATTAGATTTTAAATAAAATAAATTTGTAATGTTTTGGAAATGTAGTTGCCACAGATGGCGTTGTGTTTTTTTATTTACTCTACTGAGGCATAAGCTCCAATTTGAATCACAATAAATCATATTTTCTGGTTTTTAATCATAATGTCATTCTTTTATATTGGAATGTAAAATCTCTCGTAAAAACATAAAATAAAGCCTAAAGATACCAGGTCCTACCTATCCAATATAACAATAAAGGGCTGTGATGAGTCAATTGTTTGTCCCTTGGGATGTAAATAGGGCACTTCTGCCCATCATTAGCGGTCTTAGACACTTTTTCTCTCCTCTCTCTGCCCGATAGCTCCTGGTATTGCTACCACGTTTTTCCTCCAAACGGGGTGAGCAATCTATTACCCAGATAATAGCCCAATCGCGACGCCAGGGTTCTACTGAATAAATAAAAAAATATCTTAATATGAAAATAAATCCAAAATAAAAACAAAACGGGCGCCACGCTATTTCTTTATGGAAAATAGTGAAATCCACGAAATATAAAAAAATAAATGGAATAAAAATATATAAACAATTAAATATACACAGAAGGAGGAAAAGAATGAAAATATTGATAGAATTAAATTTAAAAAAAAATAATTTAGTGCAATCAAACCAAAGAATCAAAGAAATCCAAGTGTGAACTAATTGGTGAACTACTTGATGAAAAGAAAACTAATCCATAATTAAAAAGAAAATTAAATTAATCTCGTTAAGCTTTAGTTAGGTTAAGATTTTTATTGAAATAATATTAGCATTTGTCTATATACTCATTATAAGTACAATCAAACAAAATAAAAAGATTATTTAACAATTTAACGTTGAATAAACAATTAGGTCATCTTATTGATAAAAATATTATATCTAACATTCAAATAAAAATAAGTATTAGTTACCTTCATTACTGTTAAATATTATTGAATGACTTGATGCATTACCTTAATTAAACATTTAAACAAATAAATAAAAGCAATAAGATTAAAATAGACAAACGCTAATATTATTTCAATAAAAATCTTAACCTAACTTAAATAATACTTCATTTAACATTCAAACCAAACCAGATATTTACACTAATTTCGTTTATAAGCATTATAAATTATTCAAAAATTATTTTTTTGTTAGAATAAAACCTATAAAAGAACTATTTACACTTTTATTATAAAAAATACTCTCTGAAGATATTACACCACCTTGGTGGGTTCAATTTTATGTATTAATATTGTAACACTTTTGTGGGTTAACAAATATTTATTGAATTAAAATATAACAATATCAATGCCAACAAATTCTAACAACATAAATATTTGAGAAGGTTACAAAAATTATAACTTTATAGCACACAAATCATATGGCTTGAGCTTCACAGTCTAATTGGTCCAGTCACTCGCTCCTGATATATAGTCGTAAAAGGAATGGTCCAGACCCCCGTGGAATCATCTAGGCCTTGAACTAGTCCTTCTTTGTATCCACCGTGGTTGGCCCTACTCCCGGTTGTTCTCCTCATCTAATCGCTGGTGACATGTCTCTTATTGACAGCGATAGGGTGATACCGATTCTCTTCTTGAGGCAATGACGGATCGACGCCTTTCATAACCCTATTCTGCTGCTTGTATTTCTGCTCGCTCTTTGTAGACCCCTGCCGAATCAACGAGGTAATCGGCGCCGAAGTCTCAACCTTAGTGCCTTTATGTGCCTCTTGCCGTTGACGCTGCCATCCACATATGCGCTGTCGTCTAGGTGTCCCAAGGAGGTTACCATTATTGGGGAAGAGCCTTGGTGACTGTCCCGGGAAGCTTTCATCCTCCTTGAATTGGTGTGTCTTATTTTTCCTGTGTCAGGAGCGACCTTTCCTTTGAAGGAACTCCTAAGTTGTCTGAGTTCCACACAGTTCCAGCACCGCACGGGTCTCCTTTTCCGGGACTCTAGGACTTTTAAAACTTCTAAGACAAGGTTCTCTAGGTCTGCAGGTATTGCCGGCTCACCACAGTTCCTACACTAGAATGGTGTTCTCTGTGAGACTAAAGCCTTCGCAACCCCTGAGATCACATATCCATGCTATGGACACATCCATAGCTACGAGAAGCCTCGGTAGCCACCTCAAAATCCAATGCTATGGTTAGTGCATCCACCGGCAATGTAGGACGAGCAAGCCGCCCTCTGAAGCTCGAAGTCTCGCAGGCCGTCGACGAAAGCTTGAACCGCCAAACACTCCTACAAACCTTCTGGTACTGTTGGATAGGCCAATCTCACCACCCTCGCAATGTTGGCCTCGAATGGTTCATGCCTCCAACTTAATGGTGAGGCGCAAGACCAATTATTTGTGAAATATAGAGGATTGTATTTGTAGGTTAAAGATGTCAAAAATAAAAAAAATTAACAAGTTAAGTGGATTTATTGAGAAATAAATAAATAAATATTGTGTGTTAGTAGGCTTTTAATATTTTAAATGGCAAGGCCATGCTGACTCTTTGATGGGTAGTCTAATATGACCTATCTTCTGCATATAGGCACAATAATTCTTCTAGATGCTCCCTCTCTACTCTTCATCACCTCCAGCCTCTGTTTACTCCCTCATGTCTTAAGAATAAATTTTGTCTTTAAGAAAAAGGAAACGAAATGGGCCGGGCCTGGTCTCTTGCAGGAATCTATCTTGCCAAAAACGAAGTTGCTTCTTAGCCTCTGCCCCCAGCAGAGGTTGCCGGTGGGAGCATTCAAATATTGGCGGTCCCGCCATTTGATTTGCCCACCCCTGCTACTGCAATTTGTAGGACCTTTCGGGAAGCCAAAACATACCGCCCACCTAAATCAGCTGTGGATGATTTAATCTTCAAGAACGTGAAGCAGGATGTATTAAGAATTTAAATAAATTTTGAGAGCAGTGGTAAAATTAGATTTGAGGGTATAGTAAACATTATAATATAAAACAAGAAAAAAAAAAGAAAATACATGCATATGTGAACTCTATTCACAGTGTTCGAAAAAAAAGAAATGCATTATTGAGAAAAGAAAAAAAAATAGATAAACTTCAGTCACATGTCGTTAGGAAATGTGTATAGAGCATGTGAAAAATGGCTTAAAAAATAATGAACAAAGAATGTTAAGAAAATTAAATATTATGCTCATTAGCGTAGAGATAAGAAAAGAAAAAAAAATTGAATTCTCCAAATGAAGTAAATAACTGGAAAACAAAATGAACAATAATAAAATAAAACAGGGATCACTATTCTTCCGTGTCTTCAAAAGGTCAAACAAAGGTACTACTGAAGTAACTGCCCAGGTGAGTTAGTTACCGGAGGGGGTACGCACTGTAAGTTTGCGAATAACTCCTTCTCTCCCAGGAAAAGTTGCGGACACTCGTGCGAGGGGCCACTGCCCAACACCAGTTCGTCTTTCCAGTAGGACGACAAAATCTCCTACACTTAGGGACGGGTTCATTTTGGTCTATTTTTGTCTTTGTTGCAAAGTGTGGAGATATTCCTTGCGTCAGCGCTTCCAGAAGTGGTCCACCCTCGCCTCTACTACCTTCCACTGTGACATTAGTGTAGGCAACAGACAGAGGCTCTCCGATGGCTGAGACAATGAAATGAGCGGTCCTACTATCAAAAAATATCCAGGCATTAAGAAATCAAAATGAGTTGCATCTTCGTTGAGAGGACAAAGAGGCGCGAATTCAGTTAGACCTCGACCTTGATGAGGGCGGTTGATAACTCTTCATAGTTCAATCCACTTCGCAGACTTGATGCCGGCTTCCCAGAGCCCCCCGAAGTGAGGAGCACAGGGAGGTATGAACTTCCATTCTATGCCTTTAAGAGCTAAGCACTCGGACACTGAGTCTTGAATCCCTTTCTGGAATTTGTAAACCTCCTTGAGGAACTTAGGAGCGCCTATGAAATTTGTCCCATGGTCAGACCAAATGGTATAAGGTGAGCCGCGCTCGGAGGTGAATCTGGCAAGAGAAGCCAGGAAGGCTGATGTGATTAGAGGTCTCACCAAATCCAGATGTACTGTCCTACTGGCCATGCATATGAAGAGGCATAAGTATGCCTTTCCCAAGAAAGCATTCCGCCTTCTTGATTCTTTGATAAGAAAGGGTCCTGCGTAGTCGACTCCAACCTGATAAAATGCCCGAATCTGTTCGACTCTAGCTTTGAGTAATGGTGCCATCAGCAGAGTAATAGGTTTTGCCCTAAGAATCCTACAATGAACACATCGCTGAATCCTTCCCCTGATTAATTTGCCCGTGGAGGGTATCCAATACTTTCCTCCCACTAGCGCCAGCATTAAGGCAGGACCTGCGAGAAAATAGTCAGAGTGTATTGAATCAACGATCAAATTCGTATAGTGAGATCGCCGAGGCAAAAGAATGGATGGGGTGCTTCTTCGCATAAGGATGAGAAGATTCTTGTAAACGTCCGCCCACCCTGACAATACCCCGTTCATCGAGAACGGGAGATAGTTATGCAAAAGGCTTAGGAACGTTTGCATTTTCCTTAAAAAGCTCTCGGGGAAGGTACATACATTGAATAAATGCTGCGCATCTTAGTTCGGCTACCGCTATCTCCTTCGCGGACCCCTGCTCTGGGTATTGTGGCTGGATTGATGACCCTTCATTTTGCTTGCTATTGATCCTAGCTACGGTTCTGTCAATGGTACGGAAGGAAGAGAACCGTTCGGTCCAGTCATAAGGCTGCTAATCTTGCTGGGGCACAGACTGTTGACTCCTCATAACTACTGTTTCAGCTGGTCTAAATCACTCAGCGACGGGCGAGCTTAACCATCTGGGTCCGTTCCACCAGTTTGAGACCTCAAAGAACTTCTTTGGGTCACAGCCTCGTGAGGCAAGATCGGCGGGGTTTTCTTCGGAACTGATGTGTCTCCAACAATCAAAGGACACTATGTTGAGGATTTGAGAAACACGATTTGCCTCGAATGCAAATATTTTTGGGTAGAATAAACTTCTATGCCAAATTTATTCCTGATCCCTCTGAAATAGCTGAACCCCTACCTAGACTCTTAGACAAAAATAAGTCATGGGAGTGGTCTGAAGTACACCAGCCATCATTTGAACTTTTGAAACAAAAGTTAATAGAAGCTCCAATTTTAACACATTTCGATGATATTATCGTTTGTACGGATGCTTCTCCTAATGGAGTCAGAGGAATTCTGGCTCACCTAGATGAGCAAGGCCAAGAGCACCCAGTGGCTTATTGCTCACATACGCTAACCAAGACCCAGAGAAATTATTCTCAACTTTGGGACTTGTCCATGCCATTAAAACCTACTATCAATAACTATTGGGCCGTAAATTCATGCTTTACACGGACCATAAGTTGCTCTTGGGAGTTTTCAATCCACATAAGAGGATGCCTGATGTCGTCTCTATGAAGCACAAACGCTATCGTCAAATCCTAGACTCTTATGACTACGAATTGCGATTTCGACCAGCTGCACAGCATCGTAATGTTGATCTCTTCTTTCAACATTACAATTCAGAAGAACCTGTTTCTGTAATGGTGGTTGAAGGAATAACTAGGTGTCCCATTAATGCGGTTGAGATAGCGGAGGCAACAGCCGAAGATCCCATTTTAAAACAAGTATCAGCGTGGATTAAGAATGGTTGGCCCTCATAGATACCAGACCAATTTCATAATTTTTGGTTGAAAAGAAATGAACTTCCAATTCACAAAAATTGCCTGCTCTGGGTTGATAAAGTTGTCGTTCCCACAAGCCTCCACGACATGTTTAAATTTCTTCATGGAAACCACCCGAAAATTGTGGCCACTAAAGCTTTAGCCAGATCTCACGTCTGGTGGCCTGGCATTGACAATTGAACACCACATTAGCTCATGCGACTCTTGTCAAGAAATCAGAAACAATCCTCCAAGGGCTCCTACTCTTAACTGGGAAGTACCAGAGCAACCTTGGACAAGACTTCACATGGACATGGACTTTGCGAGGCCTTTCCAGAAACAATATTTTTTAATCGTCGTAGACTCTACAACAAAATGGACCGAAGTTTGGTGAGTTTTAACGACCGATTCAAAAAAAATAATTTAGGAGTTAAGGAAACTCCTACATTCGTACATACTTCTTTTAAATCTAAAGAGATGCCAGATTTTTTAAAAATAAATGGAGTAAAGAGCATATTTACTACACCATTTCACCTGAGCTCTAAGGGCCTAGGGGAGCGAACAGTCCAATCCGTTAAATCCAGCCTTAAGAAGCTAAGTGAAGGTGACTGGGGAAATCAAACTTGCAAGACTCCTGTTGAAATTTCATACGACGCCATCAACCACTACGAAGAGGACGCCTGGTGAGATGATGCTTGGCAGAAGACTTTACACAGATTTGGACATGCTCTCTCCATTTGAGGAAAAAAGAGACCTTGGACCTGACAACGCCTGCCAACTCCAGAGAACTCCAGGTAGTGAACACTGTCAGAATGAAGAACCACCGAGCCTCAGGCCCTAAATGGATTTCGGCTGAGGTCATACAAAAAATTGGCCCCTTGTCATACGTGGTAAAGGAGGTCGCCCTTGGCCTGCACTACAGAAGGCACATTGATCAACTTTTCAAGGTCCCTAACAAGGAGTTGTCGGGAAGGTCACGTACCAGCCTGCATTCTGAGGTACAGGAGCTATAGGAGGTGTCAGAGGTTCCCGAGCTAGATGAGCCTGGGCTTGATATACCTGAGCCAAAAAGGCCTGACCATGAACCTGAGCCAGATCAGCCTGGAGCAGATGAGCCAGATCTGCCGCCTGGACCCATTCAGAATTTTGCTTCCATGACATAAAATCTTCTAAGGACTACTGACCGGTTGCAATCCAATTCCCGGTTTTGATTCCTGAAGGGCAACCTCACCATGTATCCTCCTTCGTCGGTCCGACTGTGAGTATTAACGAAGTGATGTTTGCACTGTAAGTCGTCAGGGTGTGATCTGTCCACGGATGCGGGTTCTTCCAGCTCCCAAAATGCCTTTAACTGAGCTTCGATATTGGTTTTGGACATCGCTTTAAAAGAAAACGAATTGCTTGGGGTCTCGTCATGGAGAACTCCGGACACGACCAAGCCGAATACCGTCGGAGTAAAATACAACCCTTGTACTCCAGTGGGGTAAGGAACTCCGTTGAGGATGTGAGGAAAAATATCTCCCCCGATCAGCAGGTCGATGGATGCCGACTCTCCGAATTGCTGATCAGCTAGTGAATGACGCGTTATCTCGTTGATGACCGAGGCAGGAAGATCGTATATAGGCAGCGATGAGGTAATGCGGTCAACGACGACGGGTGAAATATGTGCTCTTGATCTTCAGCACACGGACGTAAGGTGCAGGTAGTGGAGCCCTGAGGATGCGACCTTGGAATGTCTCGCCAAGGCTTGTAATGCATCCGCTGAATGGTGAAATTTTAGCACCGAACTTGCGGGCTAGAGCGCTCGTGATGAAGGTGTGCTGGCTCCCTGAATCTAATAAAGCACGGGCAGAATGGTATGCCCCACCCCTGTAGACCTTATAAGTGCACGTACAGTACCCAAAAGTACCGTAGTACTCCCTGAAGAAGAGGATTGCAGTGTTGCTCCAAAGCCGATGAATATGTCCACAGTTGGCGCTGGTGTTGACTCAAGGACTGGGTTGACGCCCCTAGAGCATGGACGAGGGTGTGGTGTCTTCCGTTGCTGGTGTGTCTACAAAATCTTCAGAGGCAGGTAGAAACCATATGTCCTTTTCAAAGACCATTCCGACAGAGTTTGAGTTTGCGGGCTTGTTCTAGCCTCTTTTCAGGGGTTAAGGATCGGAAGCTCTCACAGTTTGCAATGAAATGATCCTCTTTGCAAATGTAACATTTTACTATTGAGTTGCGGTTACCACTCCTCTGCTGCTTCTTATTACTATCCTGCATGAATTTGGCAGAAGCGGATTCAAACCACCAGTGGCATGTATGGAAACAGAGTTGTGCTTCACTGCATTCCGAGTGGGGCGAGATGGTGCTTTTCTAGTCGAATTTTTGATATCTTGAGACATCCTGATGGCAGTTTTTCTCTGGCGGACAAAATCGAGAACATGGTCTACCGTGGGAAATTCCTTATTAGATTTCAGTTATAGCTCAAATTGCCTCCTTGTTTCCAGGTCCAATGCCCTGAGTGCAAGAGTGCTTAATAAGAATTCTGCGGGGTCTTCAAGCTTCAGAGCACGGAAGGCATCAATACTATCTGCTACACCGGTCAGGAAACACTCGTACCTTTGGAGTTCGCTTTTTACCTGCTTGAAGTCAAAGTCGATGATTTGATGCACCTGAATATTGGCTAGGACTTTCGGGTTCTGGTACGTCTCGACGACTCTTTTCCATGCGAGCTGGTATGATTGTTCATCAACGGGAAATCTGGAAATTACGGCAGTGGCTTCACCCTTCAAGGCCCCTATAAGATAGTGGAACTTTTCCATTTGGGATAATGCTGTTTCATTATGAATTAATGATCCGAAGGTATCCCTGAAATGCGACCATTTTTGCATATCGCCGTAAAACGTGGGTCGTTTATCGTGGCCAAATCACATTTCTAGCCGACCAACTAACAAGTCAAAATCGTAAGGGTCGTTAGTGTTGAGGGTCTGAAGTACATCCAGAGCTTCGCCTCGGGTAGCTACTGTTAGGGATGTAGGGTTACAGATAAGGCTGTTGGTATCTGTCGTAGAACACCCATTGGCGCTAGCCGCAGCGTTAAACTGCTTGAGGTAATTCGACCAGGACGACTTACCATCAAAAGTCGGTGGCTTTATCCTGGCTCAGCCCTCTATAACTGCGGGTTCACGTACTTCGTCGTCCCTTAATGGCTGTTGTGCAAACTGCTTTCTCACGACCGCCTGGATCTTATCTTCCAGTGTCCTTTCTAATTTTTGCATCTCCGCTTCTTGTTGAGCCAGCCTGTCGTTCAACCCAACCACGTCACTGGACAAGTTCGTCAGCTTGTTATTTGCTTCGCTAGACAGGTTGGTCCACCTCTTATTTAATCCATTCATCTTACCCGACAAGCTTGACTTAAGGCTAGCTATCTTCTGGTTAAGCTCAGCTGATTGACTAGCCAATGTTTCATTTATTTCAACTGACTGGCAGTCAATTTGTTGTTCATTTCGGCAGATGAGTTGATCAATTTGTCATTTATTTCTCCAGTCAAATTGGTCAGCTAATCGTTTATTTCACCTGTTTGGCTGGCCAATTTGTCGTTAATCTCAGACAATTTATCATTTATCTCTGTTGACAAACTTGAATTAAGGCTGGTAAATTTCCCGCTTATTTCTGCCAACTGGCTTGCTAATTTATCATTTATTCCGGCCTATAAATTATTTAAAGCAGTCTTTAAAGAGCTATCCTCAAACTCTACTGTTTCAGGATCTACGCGTTGACTCTATAAATACTCACATTACCGAGCCAACAAGATCGTCTATGTATCTGCAGTGTCTAAGTCAAGCTCTTCTAATTCTCTTCTCAACTCCGCTACTTTAAGTTCTCCACTTCGTTAACCTGGCATTTTTTCTTCTTTAAACCCCACACCTGACACGAGTTGTAACACTTCTGTGGGTTAACAAATATTTATTGAACGGAAATATAACAATGTCAATGCCAAGGAATTATAACAACATAAATATTCGAGCAGGTTACAAAAATTATAACTTTATAGCATAGCACACAAATCATGTGGCTTGAGCTTCACAGTCAAGACAAACACTAATTCTAATTGGACCAGTCACTCGCTCCTTATGTATATATATATAGTCATAAAAGGAATGGTCCAGACCTCCATGGAATCATTCAGGCCTTGAACTAGTCCTCTGACGGTCCGCTCCAATCGGTAGTTCGTTCCAACAAAAGATCTGGGATTTCAAACCATATGTTTTTCAATGTAACAATTTAGCGTTAAAATATTAAGTGGCATACCTAAGAATTCACTCGTTCAGTACCACTGAATAAAGTTTTGTTAGTTTCTCCTCTCTGCAGCTGGCTACTTCTTATAAAATTGATCATTATAGCCATATCGGGTGTTTTATTTCTTTTTAAATTCAACAAGTATTAACTTTAAAAAATGTTAGGGACCCACTTATGGCATGCACGTATACCACTTGAATTCAACTTAATATAGCATGTGTTTGACTATGAACCGTCTTGATGATGTTGTCGGAAGAGGCATCCATTCCCTATGATAAGGAATGCCCCCGGGCAGTCCTCATGCGCCTTAATAATTTGCTAGTAGATGTGTCTCTTGATCTATTCTTTTTAATGAGTTTAACATACCATGATAAATTATAAACATATTCGTGTGATGCTAGAAAGGTAAACACCATCCAGGACTACTAAGTTACTAAGGCTTTTAGGTGGTCACCAATTGATCACCATGTGATCCATTAGGGTCTCCCGAGAATATACATTGTCCATAAATTCATTTCTAAAAGTTTTGATATAACTAGAGCCATTTTTGTACGATAAGTCTGTAGACCCACTGATGGGTTCCTCTGCCTCTGGAGCAACATTGGGCGACCTGCGCCTGAGTTTTTACTACGGGACTACGAAACAATATTTAGTTTATTCAGTATTTTCATTGGTGAACTTTTCTTTTCATATTTATCATATCTGTAAAGGCCTGTTTTCACAGTAAAGTTTTTGGAATATTTTGAACCAAACCTTGTTT
Organism: Aelia acuminata; assembly: GCA_911387785.2. NCBI lineage: Eukaryota > Metazoa > Arthropoda > Insecta > Hemiptera > Pentatomidae > Aelia > Aelia acuminata. Next base: position 109,711,982 of record OU426979.1, on the reverse strand, counting down.
CGCTTCACTATTTGACCACCAGGGTCGATTAAAATGGATGAAATAAACCTGTTTACACAGCAAAGTTTTTATCAATCTTGGGATGAAAATGTTTCAGTTCACTTATTAATCAGTTAATAAAAATAATAATTATCTCCGGTTAATTTGATTTTAAGTAATGCATGCATGTATAAATAAAAACATGTTTGTTTTTTTGGTGATTTCATAATTTTTTTTTTAGTATAAAGAACCTGTGCCGTTGATGGGAAGATCTGCAATACTTGGAGAGCAACGTAATAATGACTTTGTTGATGTGGCATGTGGCCTTGGAGAATCAGCTGATTCAACATATACAATAACTAGATCAGGTTTACTTTGTGAATTTAATAGTAGAAGATTATTGGACAAATGGGTTGAACTCAGGGTCAGTTTTAATCAATTTTTCACATAAATACTTATTACCCTTATATTACGTCATTGTTACTATATTAAGTCATTGGGACTGTGTGTTATGAACAATGAATGTGTGGAAATCTTCAGAAAGAATTGAATAGGCACATACCTTTCCAAGCGTGGAACTACCATGGCTGATTGGGAGGACCACCTCCATGTTTAGCACCCCTCCCCCCATGAAACTACCATACTTTCCTTCATGGGACGGAGTAAGTGTTTGTACCTCATACTGTTAGGCTGCCTCCCGGCTTGCCTTTGCCTTCCCCTTCAATTTCAATCAACATCTCTTATGTCCAAATTCTAATGTGGTTCTCTGATTTTTGTGCACCTTATGAAATGCGCTTCCTTCACTCTTCAAAAGAGGAGTGCCTTTTGCACCTCATAACTTGATTTCCCCCAACTGTAACCACCACTCTAAATCTGTTTCCCACTTCCCACAGTGATACCATTACCCATTTACAATGACACCTTTAGCCACACAATAGAGGGGGAGTGGCAGTGTGCCGCCTCACTATGCTATGCTACCTCGATTTTAGGTATGCTTTTCTTTTTTTTCCCTTCTTCAGTTGCTTAATGAATGACACTGCAAGGCATTAGCTAGCAGCATTATGCTAATTATATTACTGACTATTTGTTGTGATCCACTCTCTCGTCTTCAAGACTAAAGAGTAATTGTTTCACATTGTCTTCTACCTACGTTGGATATTCTGCTTTTTTTTCCAGCTTAAACCTGAAACCTTTTTTCCAGCTTAAACTGGTAGACTGGGAAACATTCCATTTCCTGTGAGCATCTGGGTTCTGCAGTTATTAACTTCCCCACGCTTTCTATCTACAGAGGGTTAAAGCTGAGAAACTAGCCTATGAGTCCACCTCTCATTCTGTTCAGTCTCAGTATAGGTTTATATCAAAAGCATCACCATCTGGGCTTCCCGCTATAGCGCACGCCTTTTAAACATGTGATATAGAAAGCAAGTCCACTTGGGGAGGCAGTGAAGGAGCTGAGTCAGCAGCACCAACGGCCAGCCCGCCATTCTATCAACGAGCCTCATGGAGAGAACGCATGGGTAGCATCGTCTTCTGTTATCAGCCGAATCAGAAGGGGAAAAAGATTGAAAATGGTCGAATCACCTTGTCTTCACAGATTGGGTTTCTGTTCTACCTGTAATAGAGGACAGAACGTTAGTTTATCCGAATAAAAGTGAGTACAATCAAATTATTTCTCTCGCCCCTCTGTGAAGAGACTTAAGTGCATCTGCTCACTACAGACTATTATTGTAAGATTAAGCATTATAAAAATATTGAAGTTCAAGTATTAAGTTCGCAGTACATTAGTTGTGAGTTTGCCGAACGTTTTACACAATCTGTTCGCTGTTATTATCATAGAGTTGGTTGCTATCAGTGCCATTGTTATACTTCTTATAATTATTCTATTACTATTATTATAATTATCTTCTATATAAATTATTAGTATGGGCTCCTTTGTATGTATAATTGTTTTATAGGTTAAGGTTAGATGCATTCACTTGATTGTTTTTCTTTTATTTTAAGTAAAGTAAAGTCAGTCATTAAGTTACTTTCATTCATTGTTCCTTTCTTTAATTTTCTTTTATTGCAGTTAATCTCTTCTTATGTTCATCAATTTTTTCTTATTGTTTTTTATTCAACAATTAAACCTAGTTCTTGTCACTCGGCGAGTTATTTCTTTAATTTTATTACCCCTTTTCTTTTACCTCAATCCATTCACAGCTTAAACACATTCTATGCCATGTCTCAGTGCCGTTACCATTTCTCCTTCCTTTTCACAGTCCCAAAGATGTGTTCAGCTCTTTTATATGAACGTTTCCTCTGTTCTGTGACCAGCTCTATTGGTGGTACCCAGGCTACTACACATGCAGTTTCGTAAGAAACTGTTCTATATGCACTCTAACAATAAATTCACACCATTAGTCATCTGTAAGCCAGTATATTCAAGATATTATAACATATTTCAGCTGCATAAAGCAGTATGCAAGAGACCATGATTACATCAGTAGTCTAAGAAAAAAATCTGTTTGCATGTGTTTTTGCCTGAACACACCCTCCGTTACATGTTTTTGAACTTACCTTAAATAAAATAATGCATTATATTTTACTCATTTCACCCTCTCTAATGTTCTTAGAATCTTTGAAATGAAAAAAAAATATTTTGAACAGATCTGCATGATCTTGCTACAACAATGTGATCGAGTATTTGTGATGAAATCAAGAAGAAATGTGTAAAATGTCTTTACATATTGAGTATAAGCTCCTGTAAACTGATTGTATTGTAGTGATTTGTATACAAATGGTGACTAGAGATTTTAAATCTATAAGGTCAAATGAGATTTTAAATGTATAAAGTCAAAGATCTGTCATGATATTTTGAAAATCTGAAATTTGTTTACAATTGATTATTTTATTTTTTTAGACTACTAGTGCAAATTGTATGGCTCTTGGAGAAAGGAGAATATTTATTGGTTGTGCTGATGGAATCGTTCGATGTTTTGATCCTCAGACACTTCAGTTCATTACAACTCTTCCTAGGACTCATTACCTTGGTGTGGATGTAGCTCAGGGCTTGGATATTAGGTTAGTTTTGTAAATAAATTATTAATTTTATAGTTTTCTTTAATTTCTAGTATACAACAATTAGTGCATTATTTTCCCATTTATAATCATACTAGCTGTATATTCCGGTTCCACCCGGAGAATTTCATTTTTCTAATAAATGTGAACAATTCTATAAACAAAAAACATAACAAAAATAGCACTAACAGTTTATTATTCTAAAGCTTTAGGATATACTACTATATTTTAAGTTTTGCCCTCTGGGGCATATATAAGGTTCATACAATGAGGTTCATTCAGTAATATAATATAACATATAAATTATAAAATATATAAATATATTAGGGGTTTCACCGGGAGAATTTCATTTTTCTATAAACGTGAACAATTCTATAAACAAAAAATTGCAACAAAACTAGCACTAATAGATTTCAAGGTACTGCGCGCTCACTTCACCCTCCTCGGCCAATAACTCGAAAAGGACTCATCGTTCAGCTTAAAACTTGGACCGCGGTCCGGTAACCGGGCCTTGTTGGCCTTTTCAAAATCAATAAAATGAGACTTGTTTCGACTCAAACGGTCGATTTCATAAAAACCAATGTAAAGCGAGATCAAAGCGATTTTTATAATAATAAAGAATATACCCAAAGATTGGCTGAAGTTATGCAATTTTAATATGGACAGGTCTTCGCTCCTGGTATGAAAGAACCACTGAGCGAAATTTGGAGAATTTAGGATAAACAGAATGCATTTTTATTAAGAATCAACAAACAGAATTTCATCTTTATTTATATAGATTATATTAGCCTTTGGTTTAAATTTATGCAACTTGATGAATATTACATTGTTATGAGTTGTATTTTCTTATGTATGTGTTTGTTTTTACGATTTGCAGTCATATGGCATCTCATCCAAGTAATGCCAAGTATCCTGATACTATTGCTGTTACTTATGATGAAAAAAGTTGTAAATTAACATGTGTATATAATGATCATAGCCTTTACATTTGGGATGTGAGGGATATCAAAAGGGTAAGTGATTTCATTTACTTTTTTTAAATAGAATGATATTTTTATGATCTTTTATTTAAACTCAACTACTACCATTAGGCTTAAAACAGCAACAGTTATCAATTGGTTGACACTTGTATCTTTAATTTTTCTTGCTAATTATATTCAGTACGATCTATTCAGTATACTCAGTTATATTCAGTTCAGTATGTTGCTTTCTGATGTTTGGTGTTTTTTACTATATACTGGGTGTCCCAGACCTAGTGTAAAAAAAAAAAAAAATTGGGTAATACTGCATGTTAAATGGGATAGAATGGCGCAGAAACGAGTTTCCTATCTCAATTTGTTGAGGCGATAGAATTTTTTTTTGTTTTTATTTTTAAAATCTTATATTTTTCTGAAATAGACAGTTTTCTCTACTTTGGTTTAGCATAGAAGCAAAAACGATATGAAAACGAATATTTTCTTAATCAGCATTAAATTTTCTAAAAGATGAGATGGGTCTAGTTATTTTAAATCCACTCCAGTGGGACTTTTAACGCGCTTAACACAAAACATTTATTAAAACTTAAATCTTAATAGTTTTTGAAAATTCCTCACTCGCCACTGGAGTACCCTAGAAGCTGTCAAACTTCCTAAAAACTGCGGAATTTAGTTAGCTTTCTAGTGGTTTAACCCATGATACAATTGCACTTCACCTTTTGAGTCTAAAAGAAGTTTTTCTCATGAAAAACACACTAGAGATGTCACTGCCGGGGCAATGAGGAAGCACGCTAGAGCCTGCATCCAAAGTAATGGATGCCAAACTTCCTATGTGTTAGAGTTAGCTTTACTTTTTTAAAACTAGAAAGAACAATGTATGAATTCTAAATAATATAAAAAGGGTAATAATAATCTAAAATTAAAAAAAAAAAAAAACTCTTTAGTTTAAATTTTAAAAGATACTTTCTTTGAAATAAATTAAACTTTTTTTGTCTCTTCTTCTAAAATTGAAAAATCCTACATAAAAAATGTTGAAAATATACCTGCATCCAAAGTAATGGAGGACATTTTGAACATGTGCTGCAATAATCCGTTTTAATATGGTTCTACAATAATAATATTATTTTTTATCTTCAACATTTTTTATGGAGGATTTTTCAAATTTGTTTTACAGGTTAGCAGTATAAAATAATTCTATAATAGTAGTATTATATTATAATCTCTTCTATTTGAAAAGAAAAGGTTTGGCCTCCATGAAAGGGGTGTAGAATCCGAGCTTCCGCCTATCAAGCCTGATACACTTCTACTGTGCCACCAAGATCACATTCAAACCGAGTCAATCCTCTCCTCACTGATCCCCTTCCCCGGATCTCACATATTTTTTGCCAATTAAAGGGAAGTGAACTATTCTTCTAAATAGAGGAATATCTGCTGATATTTCATCAATTTTTTATATATTAATTTAATAATTTTCTTATTGATAGCCACATTTTAAAATTTTTTAAAAGAAAAGATTGGCCTCGGCCAGTAGTCGCAGGTCTCTCACGTTACATGCACGGTATCATATTTGTTAAAATGCTCTCTGACCTGGCCATAGTGGCCTACATAGAAGACGTTATCTTGGCATGGATATAATTAATTCCTACGGTTTTCAAGTATCCCAAAGGAAAGCCGATGATATATATATTATCGTCACCATGCTAAAGTAACTAATGTGCAACTAAAAACCAACGCATATTTGCTACTTTAGCATGGTGACGACGATATATTTGTTTCCTATGTTCACAGGTAGGAAAATCTCAATCATACCTTTATCATTGTGCATGCATATGGGGAGTGGAAATGTTTCCAGAAGGTGGTCCAGTTCCCCCTGGGTCATTCATAACATGTTCTTCTGATGACACTATCCGTGTCTGGAATGTTGATAGCCATGTCAGATCATTACCTGATTCAGCATACCAAAGAAACATCTACAGCAAGGTAAAAAAAAAATATATGTAATAATTATTGTACCCCTTTCATTAAATTTATCTTCATGTTTCCATTCTATAAAGTTTCTTCCTTCTGCTTCCAATAATAATAATAAATTCTTTATTTAGGAGTAGGGAGGTATTATATACGTTTTAGTAATTGAGTTTTTGAAATTATTTTTGATTTTTAAATATTTTAGATAACTTTAAAATTATACTATGGTTGAAATTTACTCCCTGTGGATTTTTCATGTCGTTTCCCATTGTAAGTATTGAAGTTTGGTGCGATATAGTGTTTATTGGTAATCAGTATAGATTATAAAGCAAAGCGTACAATGTGTATGCCAATAAATCTCAAAAACGACTCCAGGTACAATCAAGAAAGTTATGTGGTTTTGTAGCCCTATACCCCCTATCCATGAAGAAGGCTTCCGTTTTTATCTTGAGGGTATAATATTGAAGGGAGAAGGGCAGGAATTTTATACCTCTTGTAGCATGTAAATAGCCTGATTTATTTCTGCGCATGGCTGATTCAATGAAAAAATTTAGTCTGACAATTGGAAGCCTGGTAGTGCAAACTGAGCTTCATTTATAAGGGTATTGTTCATTAGTTCGGTTTTAGTTTCAGCTGTTATCTGTAAATTATATAAGATTATGTTTAAATAATCAGTTTTTCCCTTTTATTTTTAAGAAAGGTCATTATATCTCTGCAATGAATTGAAAATAAAAATAAACAACCAACTGGATTCCTAAGCAAACTAAGTCTCACAAAGGAAGGAAGAATTGATCGAAACATTGGCTTTAATCAATATAGCATTCATTTTTGGGCAAAAAGGGCTTAAGTCATAAAAAAAAATTTTTTGTGTCGTTTTCTTAAAAGTCATAATTGACTATAATTTATTTGTTATTCATAATTTATTACAGTCTCTGTTGAAGGAATATAGTTTCATTTATTATTCTGGAATAAATAAATACAATCAGAAAGAATTTATAATGATTTTCAATAGCTTGGTAAATTGTTGTTTAAGTTTCACATTCGATGACTTAACCCCTTTTAACCAAACACCAGTGATATAACATAAAACTGAATTACAGCGAAAGAAAAATTACCTCTTAAAAATTTCTTAGTAGTGCTTGGAGCGAATAAAAACTAACACTGAATAAAAGAGAAATTAATCAAAGAATAATCGAATATTTTTGTTACAAATATATCCCGGATAACTAAATAAAAAATGGTGCTTATAAGCTTCATGAGACTACTGTTTTGACTTCATATTAGTTGTAAGGTTTGAGTTCTTTATAGTCCACCAAAATTAAGGACTAAAAAAATTAATATTGCTGGGAGTAAGTCAAGTGATGCTTCATTTTTATAGTTCATAGTGTTCTGAATCTAATGGGCTATTTCCATGACAAAAGATTCAACACATATAAAATTTGAAAAACCACATGTTGCAGCTGAACGATATCCCAGCTAAAAATTATTATTTATTCAGAAATAAGTGGAGTTCGGATGTTCATTTATATTATTTAAAAAATCTGTGTCCAAATGTGAGTTATATTTTATACAATAGTCACAAAACAACAAGAAAGAAAATTAAGTTAAGAAAGTTAATAAATAGGCGGGTGGGGTGTACACTTTATCAAAAAACTTTAGATATGCTAATAGGGAGCGGGGCAGCCCACTGGTAAGGCAGTGGACTGCTGTGCTTAAGGTCCCGAGTTCGAATCTGACATGGCTTATGATATCTTTATTATTCGCCACAGTTCGTCTCGTGGGCCGAGAGATCCTCCTGGGGCAAACCCAGCCTCTATAAAGTGGGTATCCTTAATTGAAAAATTAAGGGGAAAGAACCTGGCGGTTGAGCGTGATCACGGTCAAATCACCTCCTTGCACGACCGCTGACCAAGAAACAGTACTCTTCCTTACATAGTACTGCACCCAAGACCCTTTATGGGTTGTAGTGGTACAGGTTAGATATGCTAATGCTAATCTATTCATTTTTCAATAAATAAATTAATGAGAACAGTCCAGGAGGATGAAAGAGGATTGGAGAAAGAGGAAGGCAGATGGTGTGAGGAGAAAACAAATGATATCCGCGTGGTCCTTGCTGGCCATTTCATGTTAAAAAAAAAATGCAGGAAAAATGATCAATTTGAAAATAATAACTAGCATTATTTGTCCAGTGGTTTGCGAAATAATTATCGCCCGCAGAATATGATTTTTTTTTAACCTAAAATTAGTGGATAATGTGAGGTAAAAAACACAATTGATATACAGTTTTTACCTTGTTGAATTGACAATGACACTGCAGTCAGTGATAAAATGATATCACGCATTATAGATAAAAATAGCATTTTGTTGATAAAAAGTTTTTCGAAATGTACAGTAACTAATCATGATTAATTGTGGTCTATTTTTCTGTACAATTATATTTTAAAGTTATTCTTTCATTCCACCTATCTCACAGCTCCTTGAACAAAGCCTGGTATCACAGCTATTAAAATAATAATGTAGACTTCAATCAAATCAGTATATTTTTATTTATTATAATTTGTTATGGGGAGAGCCCCCATACAAATAGAGTTTGTTACAATGATGCAATAAAAAAAAAGTATTTTTTAACAATAAAAAAATGAAAAGCAGATCTCACTATCAATAAACAATAGGCATAAATAAATAAAACAATGTATACATATTTTAGAGTCTATACAGGTTTTTACAACATATTTACATTTAATAGTTTCATGTAAACGATAATAAACTTTCATTTTTATAAATAGCAGAAATAAAAACAAAATTCTCTTCTTTTGCTAATTATGTTACTAATAATTGTTTTAAATAACATAAGTACAGCACATTTACTAGTAGGTTAATAAGTGTAAATTGATATTGTAGTATAAATGAACCATTATCCTTCAAGTATGAATTGTCTGAGTTTCATGGAATAAGAAATGAAAACAATAAACTCTGAATATCTTCTGTACTATTTACTTTTTAAGTTTCCAGTAATTCTACCAAGGATTTGTTTTGAGCGTCTGGTGAATATTTACACCTTATATCTGCATACATGGGGCATCCTACTATCAGGTGTTATAAATCTTCCTTTGGCTTTGTATTGCATATCGAGCATTGTTCTAATGTATTAATTTTATAAATATTATCTTTTAGCAAAAGCTTAATGATGTATTTGCCGGAAAGTCTTTAAATTTAGGTAATTTTGTATTTCGTCTGTCAGATCATAAATATTCAAATAATACGGATTATATTTAGAAGTTAATAGTTGCTGTTTATCTTTTTGCTCAAGGTAATTTCTAAAATTATCTAATACCGGAGAGATATTAGTTTTGAATAGTGTTGCGTTGAATTCATTAAGTATGTATGATTTATTTATTTTGTTAAGCCATTGCTTGACTTGAGACAACCAGTTAAATTTTATTCCTTCTTTTGAGAGAGGGTTCATGGAGCTTTAAATAACACAATTTTGGTAATTATTTTTTTTATCAGTAATAATTTATAAATCCAGTTTAAAGCATATTTTAAAACATAATATTTGCTGTTGGTTATGTTAAACTCTAATCTTATCATCGAAGCGGATGTAGTTTTGCACAGAGAGTTAAGTTTTTTATAAAGGTTTAAGTCTGTTTTTTCTATTCTATCAGAATATCTTAACCCCCATATTTGTAAACTGTAATATAAACTGCTGGAATTTATGGCTTTATTTAATCTAACCCTGGCAGCATAACGTGATCAATTTAATTTTATTTCTTTTAATCAATTAGTTAACTCAATAGTATATTTTGATTTCTTTTCCTTTGGTATGCTGACGACATTATGCACTAAATTATTTTTTTAATTCTATCCATGTTTTCATTCTTTATTTTCTTTTTCTCCTTCTGTGCATTTTTAATTGTTTATCTATTTTTAATTTTATTTTTGATATTTCGTGGATTTCACTATTTTCCAAAAACAAATAGTGTGGCGCCCGTTTTGTTTTTATTTTGGATTTATTTTCATATTTACATGTTCTTTTATTCATTCAGTAGAACCCTGGCGTCGCGATTGGGCTATTATACGGGTAATAGATTGCTCACCCCGTTTGGAGGAAAAGCGTGGTAGCAATGTTTATAACTGCCCCGTATATTCTTCCATATCACTTAAAGAAGCACTGAAGAAGTATGGGCTAGTAACTTCGCCTCGAGGCACCCCTTTAGTTACCTTTATTTCACTAGTAAGGGTGTGGCTAAGGCATTTAACCCTCATCGTCATTGAGTTATATAGATTTCTGAATAACCTTATTATTTTGGGGCTAATATCTATCTTGAATAACTTTTACCACATGACTTCTTGATTCAATGAGTCAAAAGCCCTCTTGAAATCGATAAATATACCAAAGAGCTGTTGCTTTTTGAATCCAAGTTGGTATTGAATGACGGTATTTAATGTAAAAAGGTTATCTTAACATTTGCTACCCTTTCTGAAGCCTGATTGTAACTCAGGAATACAATTCGTTTTCGCATCCCACGAAATCAATCGTTCCTAGAAAATTTGAGTTAAAATTTTTAGAATACAATTAAGTAATGAGATAAGGCAGTTATTGTCCGGATCCGCTCTGTCCCCTTTCTTATAGATTGGTAAGTTTAGGATATTAGACCAGCTTATCGGGATTATCTTGGTGTCCAGGATTCTATTATAGAGCCTCAATAAATATAGTCTCCAATTCTGTGGTAAATTTATGTAAAATTCATACGATAAGTTGTCCATTCCTGGTGTTTTATTAAGTTTGCATTTATCCATCAGTATTTAATCATTTAAGACTTCAGATGAAAGTTCAAAGAGGTCTGGAGCACATCTCTATGGGACATTACTGCTTGATATTAGATGAATAGGTAGTAACAACAAAAACTTGCCCAATAGATAACAAACTTTAAGTGTAACTAAGATTTTATTTTATTTTATTTATTTATTTGGTAGTACAATCATTTTTATACATACGCCCATAAGGCAAAACATCCATTTGTATTCCAGAAACAATTTGGTGCTACCTTCACCATATTAAAAGAAATCTTGGATATCGAGATCCAAGAGTCAATAATGTGTCCCACTATGTACGTATCCGTCATGCCATTGAAATGATTAGCTGTCCTATAATAGTCATGGCAGCTATGTCAGAATAGAATTTAACTTGTATTAAAAGGTCGCATATGATATAATTATTAACAAATCATACATAATAACAATAATTAACCAACGACATACTAATAACAAAAAAAAACTTAATTATAAAGATATAACAATAATTAAAATAAACAATAATAAAAGTACAACTCATTACGTTTAGGCAGTTCAATTAATAAAATTAAAAAATTTAAACATACATATAACTACATGATAAAGATGACAAAATACAGAATTGACTGAAAGAGAGAGCGAGGTAAGGAATTGTAGTAATTGTATTAGTGCTCACACTAATAAATACCCCGTTGCGGCAATCATTTAAGGTAGTTCAACTACAGACGGGACAATAACCCGAACCAACTCTTATAGATCAGGTATGATCCTCTAAGAACGCTCACGGTAATGGCGTTCATAGTCCTCTTAGCGATTCCCAGCGTAACCATGTCCTGGTATGAACGTCAGCACCATACTCCTCTCCACGTTATCGTTACTGGAAGCACTTTAATGTCCACTCCAGGCACTTGCAGCCTGCGGCCGATCGCCATCCTGCAATCCAAGTCATTGTACTTGTTGTGTTTTACTTTGTTCCAATGGGAGGTGCTAGGATTGTCTCCAACAATGTGGGCATCAATAATATAATTCCCGCTTGGCCCTGTACATACGAGATCTGGCCTCCATCTCCGTTTAATTCCTATGAACGTTGTCTCTTTAATTACGCGGTATCCCTTATTTTGCAGAGCTTTTTCCAAAAGGTTTACAACAAAATCATGGCGTCTCACAATACCACCGTGAGACACAAAGCAGTGCAGGATGATATGACTGGCCGTTTCGTTCACGGGGCACCCGGCTCTACAGCTTGTCTCCATGTAGGCCCTACGCCCTCTAGAACACCTTACTCTTGTCGCCAGGTCATTTATATGTGTTTTAACGCTCTGAATGAAGGTGCGACCTGTTACTGGAGCAGCGTAATCCTTAAGCCAATGTGTGGATGGGGGGCAATTCTTCGACTCCCTCAGTGCTCTCCCATCAACGCTTCGGTGTAGTTTCATTGAAAGCACTTTTTTTCGTTCATCTCCAGAAGTGTTATCAGGATCGAGGCCCATTTTCAATTTCATAATTTCCCTCCTAATAAAATAAGAAGTATAGGCGGATCTGGCTACTGGGCTACCCGAATGTTCCAGTCGACGCATTCTTGCAAGCTTGAGTGCAGGGATAGAAATGACGAAGCTCAAGACGCCCAAGCCCCCGTTATTGCATGAGGCGTGAAAATATTGAGTGGGCGTGTCTTTTGGCAGGCGCAACCAGCAGCGTATTGCGTTTCTCGTCGAAATATTCAACTTTCTCAACTCACTCGTTTTGTAAGGGCTTAGTGTGAGGAGATGGATATATTTTGGGGTAAGATATGTCCTCAGGGCAATTAGTTTTTGCTGAGGCTTCAGGGGAGCAGTAGATATTTTTTTCAATAGGGAGGAAAACTCATTTATTATCCCCATTGTTGTTTTGAAGTTTAAACTAAATTTGGCGCCCAAGTATTTCCAACAGTCAAGGATACCCAATTGATTGAGTTTGGTACCCTTGATTGTGAAGTGGCATCTGCTTTCTACCTTCATGGCGCTAGATTTTACAGCCTTAATCAACGAAAAACTATGGCATTTTTTTGGAATTATTTCCAGACCTAGATCCTGAATTGATTTGGCTGCATGTGTTAGCAATCTTTTCATGCCATTCGTTGAAGAGGAGACCAGGACCAAGTCATCGGCAAAAGCTAGGCAGTTTACTGTTGTTCCCTGCATGTTAAATCCTATTCCTTGAGGAAGGGAATGAACGACCCAATCCATTGCTAAGTTGAAAAGGCTAGGGGATAATGGGTCACCCTGCCTTATGCCTCTTCCGCATAATATTGGTTTTGACCAATGCTTGTTGTCTGTAATGCGGGTGTAACATTGCCTATACAGACCCCTGCAATAATTTATAAACCCGGGTGGTATTCCCTTCCATTCTAATATTTTAAAGAGTGCATTGTGGCTTACATTGTCGAAAGCTTTGGCTATGTCAATGAATGTTACATGGATGTCCTTTTTTCTAGATTTGGATTCTTCTATCAGTGCTTGAAGGGAGAATATGTTTTCAGCGGTTCCATCGGCAGCAATGAATGCATGCTGGCTTACATGGTAAAGATCCAATTCGTTCAGCCGAGCTGCGAACACCTTGTGCATTTGCCTAAGTGGAACTGATGCAACAGTGATTGGCCTATATTCGCTTGGGTCTGAGGGATAATCGGTTTTAGGAATAAAAATAGTCCGCGCCGCAGTCAGTTCTTGCAAGTGCGAAGGGTCAGAGATATAAGTTGTAAAAGACAGCCCGATGTAATGGACAAACAGACTCCCATTGCTTAACGGTAATACCATTTGGTCCAGGAGAAGATTTTCGGTCCATGCTGCTTAATTTTACTTCCTCAAGTGTTATTGGCAGCCACAATGTAAACATCTCTTGGGTGGGAATTGGCGTATCCGGCACGAGAGGACTAGACGCTCTCTCCATCAGGGGCCTCCATAACGTTTCGAGTCCTTCAACACTGTGTTTATTACGAGCCATTGTAGTGTTGAACACCTCGTTCATCGCTTTCCTCCTGTCTTTGGCCCACAATCTTTGGATCCTTTTGAATTCCTCTCTTCTTCGGACTGCAGCATTAGCGGGCAATGTTCGTACCTCCTGTTCATTCTTTTTTGTAATTGTAGTGTTCGATTTTGGCATCAATGAAGCAAGCCAGGCTTTAAGTGATTCAGATATATTTTTTCCCTCATCTGCCATTTCCGATATAGTGAATAAAAATGAATTTGGATTTTTTATTTCCGACCATATCACTCTGGCGGCTTTCAAAAATTCCTGTTTGTTATTGTTGGCAATATTTGTGGCAGTACTTCGGCTAGGATCTGCGCCTCTGTCAACATTTCTTGCCAAGACACTGGAGGATCTCCTGGTATTGTTCCTTGTATCGTTCAGTATACTCCATTTAGTTCTACTAGGCCACATCTCAATTAAATCTTGAATCCTTACGTTACGACCCTGCGCCATAAGTGATGCTTCATTCATTGCCAGCAGCAATAGTTCCTCTTCCGTCCAGCGCTGCTTCTGACGTTCTGTTCTTAGGTTGGCGTTGTAAAAGTCGGGGTGAGCGCGCTTAATGTGAAGGCCTGCTCCAGAACGAGTGCCGAATCTCCTTTCACAGCAGGGACATCGATTAGCGTTAACGTCCATAGTCAGTGAGATTCATATTCCACTTTATTGCCTCACTCCGACTTTGGCATCGAACAAAGGACGACCGGTGTTTCTGCTGGCAATTCGTACATTTAGGTGGCTGCTCCAAACTGGTGCACTCCCCGATTTTGTGCCCTTCAGCGCCACAATGACAGCAGCGTACCTCATGCCTACATTTAGACTGCACGTGTCCGAATCTCTGACATCGGAAACATCTCGTTACGTCCACAAAGTCCTCAACTTTGCAATTATATATCTAAATTGACGTACAGGTTTCCTTTTGATACTAGCATGGCTCTCAGCCGTGGGCTTACTTCCACCACCATGTTGACTCATAGATCCGATTTTCTGCCTGTGTAAAAAGCGAGCCTACATTCATCAGGTTCCCCCAGTTCGATTTCTTGGTTTTGCGCCGAGATACACTCGATTAACCCCTCAAACGTAAAGTCTGTGTCGTCCACTTTCCTGGGCACACCCTTTATGATCACACGTGGGTTCCTTAATTTGACCGAACCAGATACACGACCAAGTTTTGAAATATCGGGATCGTTAAGTAAAGCCTTTTTGTCAGAGTCTCTCCCTGCTATGATTACTAAACCTGTTTGTTTCGTATTAAATATTTTGTTGATCTGCAAGCGTTTCGCTTTTGGCTTGAGGGCCCGCTTAATCTGGGTTTTAAACTCTTCCAAGTCATTGAAATTTAGATCAGGGTCGGGAGTTATTGATATGGCATTAGATAACGGAAGGCAGTCCAGGAAAGGTATTTTATTGAGGGATTGATTTTTATCAGTGATGCTATTTTTATTTTGCGTTAGCTTTTCAGCCGACTCGCTTGAATCAATCCCAATATCGTCTTTAATGATCGCGCCTTCTTTCATTAATATTTTCCTTACATTTCTATATATTTTATTATTGGTTTTAATGACATCCGATATGTTTTCTTCTAATTTATTCAAGACCTCCGTGTTTAAGGAGTTATTGTCAGTGACCTTGCTGATTTTAGTTTTCATCCCATCCAATTCACCTATTTTTATAGTGCAAGCTATGCTTAATTGGGAAATTATGGAAGATATGGCATCGAGACAGGCTGTAATTTCCTTCATTGCTCCGGGTTTGATACCGTTGTTCTTCTTTTTTAAAACTGCTCTAATCTCTCTTTCATTTTCCACGCCTAAAGCTGAGAGCTTTATTGGATCCAAATCAGCTTTTTCAATATCAATGTACTTTTTTACTTTCACTTACCTATATATGAAATATATAGTAAGTGGAAGTATTGCGATCGTGAAAATTTTCGACTTCCGGTTTTCAACGGAAATACACGTTTTGGGATCCCCTGCGTCAAAATAACCAAATCCCGCGAAATGGTCTGTGTGTGTGTGTCTGTGTGTCTGTCTGTGTGTCTGTGTGTGTGTGTGTGAACAGACTAGCTCAAAAACTATAAACCGTGCGAACCTGAAATTGGGTATTTAGAGTATGTATAAGCCCCCGATGTGACAGCAAAAATTTCATCAAATTTGCTCAAAGGGAGGGGGTTACTTTACTTAATAACTTTTTAGGTTTTTTTCGATTTTCTCAAAAACGGCTCTAACGATTTTGATTAAACTGAGTATTTGATGTATTCATATGCCCGAGATATGACTGTAAAAATTTCATCAAAATTGATCAACCGGAGGGGGGACTTTACTTAATAAATTTTGTATCATTTTCACATGTTTTTTTTATTTACTCAAAAACGGTTTAAACGATTTTGATCAAACTTGGTATTTGATGTATTTATATGCCAGAGATGTGATAACCAACATTTCATCACAATTGATCAACCGAAGGGGGGACTTTACTTAATAAATTTTGTATTATTTTCACGTGTTTTTTTTATTTACTCAAAAACGGTTTTAACGATTTTGATCAAACTTGGTATTTGATGTATTTATATGCCCGAGATATGACTGTAAAAATTTCATCAAAATTGATCTACTGGAGGGGGGACTTTACTTAATAAATTTTGTATCATTTTCACGTGTTTTATTTATTTACTCAAAAACGGTTTTAACGATTTTGATCAAACTTGGTATTTGATGTATTTATATGCCCGAGATATGACTGTAAAAATGTCATCAAAATTGATCTACAGGAGGGGGGACTTTACTTAATAAATTTTGTATCATTTTCACGGGGTTTTTTTATTTACTCAAAAACGGCTTTAACGATTAACAAAAATAAGATATGAATGTAGAAAAATGTGTGACTTTGGGAAATGATATTTAGCAAAACACGTCAATTACTAATCTAAGTAAGTTGGTAAGTGAAAGTTGTGTGTTGCGCGCACGCACCAGATTTTTGATGTTATAGATCCCCACTCAGATTTGTTTTTAGTGTTGCCAGGAAGTAGCTTGAGGCTAGATTGTGAGTCTGATATTGTAATTAAATTGGATGAATCGAGGTCTGCTATGCCCGGTTCAATAAAATTGTTATCAATTTCCACTTTTTCATGAATAGATAGTATTACTTTAGCTGATTCAGACGTTTCGAAACGTTTTCTTTTCAAGTTACTACCTTCTCTCTCCCCGTCCGACAGAAGGTTTCAGTTTTTATCATTAGCGTGTAAAATTGAAGAAAATAGGAACGGAATTTTAAGCCTCTCGCACAATGTAATTAGCCTACCTGTTCGGTTTAATGAATGAAAAATTTAGTTCGAGCTGCAGACTACCAGGAAGCTGTAGGGTGCGTTTCACTCAATATTTATTCTGGATTCATTCATTCGTAATCAATATATATCAATATATATATATATTGTGCCGAAAAGGCTCAAAAACTACTCCACGTAGGATGAAGGAAGTTATGTCTGCGTTTAGCCATATGACCCCTTACGGAGAAGAACGTTTCCGTTTTTCTCTTAAGAGTGTAGAATTGAAGAGAAAAGGACTGGAATTTTATGCCTCTCACACCATTTAATTAGCCTCTCTCAGATTGAGATACGAGTTTATGAATGAAAAATTTAGTTCGAGCTCCAGGCTACCAGGAAGCGCTAGGGTGCGTTTCACTCAATGTTTATTGTCCATTCATTCAGTATGTAGGTAATCGCTCTATATTTTTTCAGCTGTTCTTTTTAAATTACTAAAAAATTAAGAGAAAATAAAATAAGTACTTTATATCTCAGCAATCAATTAGAAAACCAACTGGATTCCTTAAAAAATTAGTTTTCTCATGAGAAGGCTAATATATGATCAGCACATTACATTTAATCTATATATAATATATACTTAAGTAAATTTAATGCAATATGAGTAAACATTTCTTAGTAGTACAGTGAGCGAATAAAATTAGACATAAAAAAAGAGATGAATTGACTAAATATACATCGAAAATAAAAAGTTTGAAGTATTCTTATTGTATTTATGAAAAAGAAGTTGCTTTGGTTACAATGCATGATGAGCATTCCAGTTGACAAAACGACTAACTCCAATAACAGCATTCAAGATTTTATCATCCCTCATAGTTCAAGATAAAAAGAAATATGATGAGAAAATTGTGCCTTCAAGAAATTTTGGTTTTCACTTTGTAATAGTAGTAAGATTCGAGATATGCAGAAACCGTTCATATTACGGGGGATATCTTAAGGGAGGTTGAAATGTAAGAGAGGTCTTAAAAAAAAGTTTCTATGAATCTTCGGAAGTTTCTATACTTCTGGATCAAATAGAACCATCATAGTAGTCAGTGATTAAGTTTTACTCGAAATATAATTTTTTTAACTGAGATACCAGATTTTTCAACAATAATCTAATAACTTATTATCTGCTGACTGCTTGGAATGGGATTCAGAATCACAGAAACCATCAAAACGATGCATAACTCGACTAAGTTGCAGCAAAATTAATTGTTCATTTACCATTTTCAACCCCCAGTAAATTATACAGGGTTCTTTATTTGGATGGACTCTGCAGATCTCAAGTCTGCAGAATATTGATACCAAGTTAAAACCGAATTTTCAAGACGGTGCTAATTTTGTTCTATATTTCCTTTAATTTTAAAGTTTTTCTGGTATTAAAACTACCACACAACTACCGGAGCGAAGCCGGGCACCCTAGCTAGTGGTTATATATTTCTTCAGCTGTTATTTTTAAATTACTCAAAATTAAAATAATATAATTAGTTTCTTCTTTGTGTTTTAAAATAAAATAATTATTTTATATCTCTGAAAATCAATCAATCAATGAATTAGAAAATAAACTGGATTCCTTAAAGAAGGCTAATTTATCAACACATTACGTTTAATCAATATATAATGTATAAGTATATTTAATGCAATATGAGTGAAAATTTCTTAGTAGTACAGAGAGCTAATAAAAACCAACATAAAAAAAAGGGATAACTTGACTGAATAAAAAAAAAAAGAGGTTACTTGACTGAATATAAATCGAAACAAAAAGTTTTAAGTGATCTTAGTATACTAATGAAAAAGAAGTTGGTTTGATTACTATGTTGATGAGCCTTCCAGTTAACAAAATGACTAACTCCATTTTCAACATTTTTTCAATATGATATTATCACCCCTCATAGTTCAGGATAAAAAGAAATATGGTAAAAAATTGTGCCTTCATCAAATTTTTGTATTGGCTTTTTTGTTGTAGTAAGATTCGAGATTTGCAGAGTCCGCCCAAATTAAGGGGGATATCTTAAGGGAGGTGAAATGGAAGAAAGATCTTTAAAAAAATATTTCTATGAATCTTCGGTAGTTTCTATACTTCTGGATCTAATCGGACCATTTCTATGACATTACATTCAACTTATCGAGAGTTGTAACAGCGTATAGTTGAAAAACCATACATTGCTAACGCTATGATTATTACGCACATACCGCACGACGGCAAAAAGAAGTTAAAAACTCGAAAAAACTATTTTTTTTTTTTTTTTTTGATAATTACATGTGAAATTTTAACTGCCTTCTCAATTTTACTATGTACCTACACACAGCGACTAGGGAAAATAGTCTTTAATAATAAATAGTCCAAGGGCGTACCCAGGATCAACACTAGGGGGGGGGGCAAGCTAAAAACTAGGGGTGGGGCAAGCTATGGTCGTTCAGGTTGTAACACCTTACCGCGGAGAAGGTGAATGAAACAAAAATTATGTATAATTATAGCAGTGCTTTATCAACTAAGTTATTACAATTATTTGCTTGAAAAAAACGTATTCTATTATTGCTTCGAGTCTTAAAAGCCTAAAACATCATTGCTTCCAGCCTTCCAGGGGGGGGCAGCTGCCCCCCCCTGCTCCCCGCTGGGTACGCCCATGCCAAGGGGGTACCCAGGATCAACACTAGGGGGTGGCAAGCTAAAAACTAGGGGTGGGGCAAGCTATGGTCCTTCAGGTTGTAACACCTTACCGCGGAGAAGGTGAATGAAACAAAAATTATGTATAATTATAGCAGTGCTTTATCAACTAAGTTATTACAATTATTTGCTTGAAAAAAACGTATTCTATTATTGCTTCGAGTCTTAAAAGCCTAAAACATTATTGCTTCCAGCCTTCCAGGGGGGGCAGCTGCCCCCCCTGCTCCCCGCTGGGTACGCCCATGCCAAGGGCGTACCCAGGATCAACACTAGGGGGGGCAAGCTAAAAACTAGGGGTGGGGCAAGCTATGGTCCTTCAGGTTGTAACACCTTACCGCGGAGAAGGTGAATGAAACAAAAATTATGTATAATTATAGCAGTGCTTTATCAACTAAGTTATCACAATTATTTGCTTGAAAAAAACGTATTCTATTATTGCTTCGAGTCTTAAAAGCCTAAAACATTATTGCTTCCAGCCTTCCAGGGGGGGCAGCTGCCCCCCCTGCTCCCCGCTGGGTACGCCCATGCCAAGGGCGTACCCAGGATCAACACTAGGGGGGGCAAGCTAAAAACTAGGGGTGGGGCAAGCTATGGTCCTTCAGGTTGTAACACCTTACCGCGGAGAAGGTGAATGAAACAAAAATTATGTATAATTATAGCAGTGCTTTATCAACTAAATTATTACAATTATTGCTTCGAGTCTTAAAAGCCTAAAAAATTATTGCTTCCAGCCTTCCAGGGGGGGGGGGGCAGCTGCCCCCGCTGGGTACGCCCATGCAATAGTCTACGAGTGGGGCATTCAGTGCTAACTGTAACTCAAAAGTTACAGTTGTAATAATTATTACGCCCTTTACGTAAATCATATTCTTTACGTGTTACGCCCTTTACTTGCGTTAACACGATCATCCTCACCGCAAAAGAATATGGTAAATTAGGCATGAAGCTAACGAAATTATTAATACTATTGTGACTAATATGGATTTGCAGTTTTTTAAATTCTGATTCAAACGTTATTTATAACTTAAAATTGATATTTTTAGAGTATTAAGAATCCGACGTGGGATATACAGATATATACGAGTACAAGTCAATAAATCACATTTTTCAACTATAATCTAATAAATGATTTACTGATTATTGTTGTCATGATTATTGTTATTAAATTATAAATTATTGTTGTCTGCATGGAATGGGCTTATAGGATTCAGGATCACAAAAATCATAAAAAACGATGCATGTCTCGATGAATTTGCAGCCAATTTTTCATTTACCATTTTCAACCCCCTATAAAGTATATAGGGTTCCTTATTTGGGGGGGACTCTGCAGATCTCGATCTTACTATTAATACCAAGTTAAGCCCGAAGTTTCAAGAAGATGATAATTTTGTTTCATATTTACTTTAATTTGTAAGTTTTTCTGTTATTAAAACTATCACAGAACTACCGGAGCGAAGCCGGGCACCCTAGCTAGTATATATTATAAAGCAAAGTGTACAATGTGCGTGCCGAAAAGGCTCAAAAACGACTCAACGTACGACCAAGAATGTTATGTCATCGTATAGCTCTATGACCCCTTACGATGAAGAAGGTTTCAGTTTTTATCATTAGCGTGTAAAATTGAAGAAAATAGGAACGGAATTTTAAGCCTCTTGCAAAATGTAATTTGCCTACCTGTTCGGGTTAATGAATGAAAAATTTAGTTCGAGCTGCAGTCTACCAGGAAGCGGTAGGGTGCGTTTCACTCAATATTTATTCTGGATTCATTCATTCGTAATGGTCGATGCATAACTCGACTAAGTTGCAGCAAAATTAATTGTTCATTTACCATTTTCAACCCCCAGTAAATTATACAGGGTTCTTTATTTGGACGGACTCTGCAGATCTCAAGTCTGCAGAATATTGATACCAAGTTAAAACCGAATTTTCATGACGGTGCTAATTTTGTTCTATATTTCCTTTAATTTTAAAGTTTTTCTGGTATTAAAACTACCACACAACTACCGGAGCGAAGCCGGGCACCCTAGCTAGTGGTTATATATTTCTTCAGCTGTTATTTTTAAATTACTCAAAATTAAAATAATATAATTAGTTTCTCCTTTGTGTTTTAAAATAAAATAACTATTTTATATCTCTGAAAATCAATCAATCAATGAATTAGAAAATAAACTGGATTCCTTAAAGAAGGTTAATTTATCAACACATTACGTTTAATCAATATATAATGTATAAGTATATTTAATGCAATATGAGTGAAAATTTCTTAGTAGTACAGAGAGCTAATAAAAACCAACATAAAAAAAGGGATAACTTGACTGAATAAAAAAAAGAGGTTACTTGACTGAATATAAATCGAAACAAAAAGTTTTAAGTGATCTTTGTATACTAATGAAAAAGAAGTTGGTTTGATTACTATGTAGATGAGCCTTCCAGTTAACAAAATGACTAACTCCAATTTCAGCATTTTTTCAAAAAGATATTATCACCCCCCATAGTTCAGGATAAAAAGAAATATGGTAAAAAATTGTGCCTTCATCAAATGTTTGTATTGGCTTTTTAGTAGTAGTAAGATTCGAGATTTGCGATGCATATCTCGACAAATTTGCAGCCGATTTTTCATTTACCATTTTCAACCCTCATAAAGTATATAGGGTTCCTTATTTGGGGGGACTCTGCAGATCTCGATCTTACTATTAATACCAAGTTAAGCCCGAAGTTTCAAGAAGATGCTAATTTTGTTTCATATTTACTTTAATTTTAAAGTTTTTCTGTTATTAAAACTATCACAGAACTACCGGAGCGAAGCCGGGCACCCTAGCTAGTATAATAATAAATAAAAGTTCTCTATCAATTTATTTTTGCTCTTTTTACATTTCTCTTACCACTCTTCCAAAAACTTGTCATACCAAACTTATCTAATTTCAGCAAATTCAATGATGGCCTTCTATATAAAATAGGCATAGATAAATAAATAAACTTTAAAAATGTTAAATTGGTACTATTAAAATTACATTTAATTTTCTCAAATTGGATTCAGTCTATATTTCATATCAAGATTTTGTTTTGTCAATTAGTACCTGAGTGAAACTGTCTTTAATATCAATAATTAAGATTAATTTGCTCATTAGAGTACTACTTGCAGAAGAAAATAATGAATTCACTTATATTCTTTCAGATGTTTGTATTTCCACCTAATCAAATATTTATTATCACAGGCCTAATACTGGCAACTGAAAAATAATTAATGTTGGAATGTAGAAATGGAAAAGTTTCAAAAAGCATAGTATGCATGAATTGAAAATAATACATCTTTTGTTTTGATTTTTCTGCTGGTATTGTTCATCATACAAATATTTTATTATAATTTTTAAACTATTTTATTAGAAGATAAAATATTTTATTAATTTTAATGATCTACATAAAAATTTAAAACATTGCTAGCAAGTGGAAATTAAAAATATCACTAGGGCCATTCCTCATCAACAACATATTCAGGTCAGGCCACACAAGTCCGAACCGGATCCACACCACCACCACAGCACGGATCTGATTCATTTTAGTACGTGGGCCAGACCCCCTTACCGTGCACCCCCCCCCCCCCCCCACATCCCTATAAATTGCATATCGTTGTGTTCCTTGTGAAAAAAGATTAAGAAAAAGCCAATGTTCCCAGAAAAAAAAGTGGCCGCACTAACCGAAAATGGCGGAATGACGACTTTGATTTTAGTTAGTTTTTTTATTACTGACATTCACCATTATGCTTAATTTCGCCATAACTGGTATTTTATTAAAGCTAGATAGTTCTAGATTCAGAATAAATAAACAAACGTTCTAAAATAATTAGTCTTGACAAAATAAAATACATTTAAAGTCAATTTTTTCAAGCCTCTCGCGTAAAAGTTAAAATTCCAAGTTAATTTGTGATTAAACGGCCATCGTTAACGAAAAACACACTGAAATAAAACATCTGGAGCAATTATTCTTCTTTAGAAATCAGTGGTCAAATTTCAAAAAATATCAACTAGTTTCATAGAAAACGGACCTACAAGGCGAAAAGGCGCCGGTGACTCGGGCGCATCCTGTCCTCTGCCACATCGTTCAGTTCTCATACATCATATAATTACAGCGGGCTTAGGATATTATTTTGAATTTATAATCAAGCCTATGTAACTGCAAGTTTTTAATTTACAGAAATAATTAATATAACCTTTATTTTATTTATTTTTTTTTTTTTTTAAATCTGATAAATAAAGGATATATATCTGATCAATAAAGGATATATATCTGATCAATAATAATGAATTAGTCGCAGATTGCACATTATCTAAACCTCACTTATATTGACATAAACTGGTTATCTTGAAATTAAATAATAATGTTCTCATGGTAGTAGTTGGGTTACTGACACTGGCTTCTGATCATTCGTGAAATTTGAAATAAATGCATTTTTGCAAAGTATTGATTATTTACAGATTTAAAAACAACCCAAATAAAAAAGATAAATAAAAAGTTCTGTTTGTTCGTTGATATGTAGAAATTATTCGTAATACAATTTAGGAAGTATATACATAACACAATTTAATAGCTCACAACAATTAATGAATTAATAGTTACACGATGTGTGTTTGTGTATATATGTATGTATATATATATATATATATATATATATATATATATATATATATATATATATATATATATATATACACATACATACATACATATTATGATTAATTTAAAATTAAACCACTACTGGAGAGGAAAACCAATTAAAACATGTAAGTATTCATGCATCTAATGATCTATAATCCACGAAGTTGTGGCCTTTTTCGGTTTCTGGAATATAACTACACATCAAAAAGTTTACTTTCTCTTTTTTTCTAAAAAATGGTATACTAATACAAATAAAATGAAATATTTGGAGTGGTAATCGGATTAGTTATTTAACCAAATTCGAACATGAAAGATCGGTAATTTTTATCATTTTGATGAAAACTCATGTTCCAACGCCTATAACTCGACAATATGTACTCTAAATGAAAAATGTCCCAGATAAAAGTTTTAGGACATTAAATATAGCATAAAATAAGCCCATTTATTTTAAAATTGATTTATTCCTGCGTAGAGATACAAATGAAAAAGTGAAAGAATTTGTAGCGCTTACTTCATACTTTTAACTACATCTTCATTCCTTCCTATATCTACATGTCAAAAAGTTTACTTTCTCCTTTTTTCGAAAAAAGGGTATACTAATACAAATAAAATGAAATTTTTGGAGTGGAAATCGGATTAGTTATTTAGCCGAATCCGGACATCAAAGATCGGTCATTTTTACCATTTTGGTAAAAACTCATGTTCCAACGCCTATAACTCGATAATATGAACTCTAAATGAAAAATGTTACAGATAAAAGTTTTAGAACATTAAATTTAGTATAAAACATGCCCATTTATTTTTAAATTAACTTATTACTAAGTAGATATACAAATGAAAACGAATACTTTCAGTAGCGCTTGATTCCTTCTTTTTGTGAAAACTAAGGGGATATGATATAATATTGACAGAACTAACTATTTAGGTGGGCTTATTTTATGCTAAATTTAATGTTCTAAAACTTTTATCTGTAACATTTTTTATTTAGAGTACATATTGTCATTGGAACATGAGTTTCTACCAAAATGGTAAAAATTACCGATCTTTCAAGTTCGAATTTGGCTAAATAACTAATCCGATTTCCACTCCAAATATTTCATTTTATTTGTATTAGTATACCCTTTTTTCGAAAAAAGGAGAAAGTACACTTTTTGACATGTAGATGTATGAAGTTCATTCCTTCCAACATGAGTTTTCATCAAAATGATAAAAATTACCGATCTTTCATGTTCGAATTTGGTTAAATAACTAATCCGATTACCACTCCAAATATTTCATTTTATTTGTATTAGTATACCATTTTTTAGAAAAAAAGAGAAAGTAAACTTTTTGATGTGTAGTTATATTCCAGAAACCGAAAAAGGCCACAACTTCGTGGATTATAGATCATTAGATGCATGAATACTTACATGTTTTAATTGGTTTTCCTCTCCAGTAGTGGTTTAATTTTAAATTAATCATAATATGTATGTATGTATGTGTATATATATATATATATATATATATATATATATATATATATATATATACATATATACACAAACACACATCGTGTAACTATTAATTCATTAATTGTTGTGAGCTATTAAATTGTGTTATGTATATACTTCCTAAATTGTATTACGAATAATTTCTACATATCAACGAACAAACAGAACTTTTTATTTATCTTTTTTATTTGGGTTGTTTTTAAATCTGTAAATAATCAATACTTTGCAAAAATGCATTTATTTCAAATTTCACGAATGATCAGAAGCCAGTGTCAGTAACCCAACTACTACCATGAGAACATTATTATTTAATTTCAAGATAACCAGTTTATGTCAATATAAGTGAGGTTTAGATAATGTGCAATCTGCGACTAATTCATTATTATTGATCAGATATATATCCTTTATTGATCAGATATATATCCTTTATTTATCAGATTTAAAAAAAAAAAAAATAAAAAAAAAAAAATAAAGGTTATATTAATTATTTATGTAAATTAAAAACTTGCAGTTACATAGGCTTGATTATAAATTCAAAATAATATCCTAAACCCGCTGTAATTATATGATGTATGAGAACTGAACGATGTGGCAGAGGACAGGATGCGCCCGAGTCATGATTGTAGGTCCGTTTTCTATGAAACTAGTTGATATTTTTTGAAATTTGACCACTGATTTCTAAAGAAGAATAATTGCTCCAGATGTTTTATTTCAGGGTGTTTTTCGTTAACGATGGCCGTTTAATCACAAATTAACTTGGAATTTTAACTTTTACGCGAGAGGCTTGAAAAAATTGACTTTAAATGTATTTTATTTTGTCAAGACTAATTATTTTAGAACGTTTGTTTATTTATTCTGAATCTAGAACTATCTAGCTTTAATAAAATACCAGTTATGGCGAAATTAAGCATAATGGTGAATGTCAGTAATAAAAAAACTAACTAAAATCAAAGTCGTCATTCCGCCATTTTCGGTTAGTGCGGCCACTTTTTTTTCTGGGAACATTGGCTTTTTCTTAAACTTTTTTCACAAGGAACACAACGATATGCAATTTATAGGGATGTGGGGGGGGGGGGTGCACGGTAAGGGGGTCTGGCCCACGTACTAAAATGAATCAGATCCGTGCTGTGGTGTGGATCCGGTTCGGACTTGTGTGGCCTGACCTGAATATGTTGTTGATGAGGAATGGCCCTAGTGATATTTTTAATTTCCACTTGCTAGCAATGTTTTAAATTTTTATGTAGATCATTAAAATTAATAAAATATTTTATCTTCTAATAAAATAGTTTAAAAATTATAATAAAATATTTGTATGATGAACAATACCAGCAGAAAAATCAAAACAAAAGATGTATTATTTTCAATTCATGCATACTATGCTTTTTGAAACTTTTCCATTTCTACATTCCAACATTAATTATTTTTTACATAAATTAGGTAGTGGGCCATTCCACGTCAAATCATCCAGCCGAATTTCAAAAGTTTACCTCCCCCCCTCAGGTTTTGATAAAAATTTGTAGGTATTAAGTACATACAGAAATCAGAAAAAATGCCAAATTTTACCCAATTCCAACTAGTAGTTTCAGAATTATGGCCATTTGAACTTTTGAGATATTTGAAGTTCCGACGACGACTTGAGCTCAAAACCAACTTGTACATGTTAAGACTTTCCTCTGTTGAATGGTTACTAATTTAAATAGAGCTTTCAAAATTTATTCATTAATTCTGCCTTTCATACAGAATCAGATGGTACCATATATATCAGAGAGATAATTTTTCTTCATAAAAAACAAATTCTTAAACATAAACATTTATATTTTTTTCAAGTTATAAAATGGTCATAGAAAAATGACATGAACAAAAATCTCTCTCCTACCAGCCTTACACACTATATATCAATAGAAAGAGGAAGAAATTCTCTATCTAATGATGAAATAATATGAGTGGCTTATTGACTTATAAGAGTTTTATCACGATTTGAATCTAATATAGTAAAATTTAATTTCAAAGTGGGGCATACAAATTAATTCAGCTGAAATCTCTCTTAGATATCCTCATACAAAGGTATATTATTGAAAAGGGCATCTAATTTCCTTTTAAATGATATAATAATGTTAATGAACTTTTGAGCTGAAAGTGTTTTATTACAATGTAAATCTGATAAAATTAATTCAACTAGGTGTTATATAAAAATTTCTGTATGGCTAAAATCTCTCTCCAAGCTTTTTAAAATATAATATATCACTGAAAAGAGGATGAAATTTTCTGGAGAGTGGTCAATCAAGCAAAAAAGGCATCTTGGGAAAGGTTCGGAAAATCTCTTGATGAAGACCACCGTGAGAGTATAAAGAAATTCTGGTGTAAAGTGAAACAGTTGCGGGGGAAAAGAAGTAAGCCAGCAAGAAATGTCACAGACTCAAGTGGAAACATCATCACTGATGAAGTAAAAATTCTTGAGCGGTGGAGGCAGTTTTACTAAAGACACTTCTCGGAAGAAGGGTTTAATGACCCAGGAAAACATTCTGCGGAAAAAAATAATTCCAAAAGTTCAGAGATAATTGAGGAAGATGAGTTAGGAAACACCATCCAAAGAATTAAAACAGGCAAAGCAGCAGGAAGGGATGGCATAGCACCAGAACTATTGAAATTCGGACGGCAAGAACTAATAAAGTTTCTCCAGCAACTCTTCCAAAACATATGGGATACAAAGGTAATCCCCTCAGATGGGAGTTCAGTGTTATTATCCCTATTCATAAGAAAGGCAGATCCACTGACTGCGAAAATTACAGGCCTATAAGCTTACTTTCGGTGGCTTACAAACTATACACCTCAATCCTGGAAAGGAGACTAAGGCTTATAGTTGAGAACCAAATAGAAGAGGAACAAGCAGGCTTTCGTCCAGGGAAGCAGACTCAAGACCACATCTTCATATTAAGAAGCATTGCAGAGAAATCATGGGACAGAGACAAGAGCATCTATATGGCATTTCTGGATCTTAAAGCAGCATTTGACGCTGTCCCTAGAAAAGAAATATGGGATGCTTTGAAGAAAAAAAAGATCTTATCGCAGCTATTAAATCAGCTTACCAGGAAGCGAAAGGAGTTGTGAGGATCAATGGAAGAGAGTCTAGTCCTTTTCCCTTAGAAAGAGGTGTAAGGCAGGGAGACAGCCTGAGTCCCCTCCTGTTCATCATATTTATGGATGAAATACATAATATTTGTAAACGCCGTACTTCCTGGACGGTCCAAAGTCTGCTGTATGCCGATGATATCGTACTGATAGCAGATACGAAAAATAAACTGCAGCTAGCTCTTGTGGAATGGCAGGAAGAGCTTCTCCGTAAAGGGATGACAATATATACCTCCAAGAGTAAGGTCTTAGTGATGTCGAGAGAGGATCAAGAGGACGTCCAGCTTATTTGTAATGGAGAAGTGCTTGAAGTTGTACATGAATTTACCTATTTGGGGACAATCGTTAGCAAAATGGGGAAGATTGACCCAGAAATAGCAAATAGGGTATCCAAAGCTAACCAGATCTATTACCCTATCTGCAACAGCATAGTGGGGCACAGAAATGTTAGTAAGAAAACTAAAAAGCACATATACAAGTCTGTATATCTCCCAACTCTCACCTATGGAAACGAAAGCTGGGTTATGCTGGACAAGCAAGCCAGTCGAATGACAAGTGCTGAGATGAAATTCCTGAGGAGAGCCGCTGGAAAGACCAGGAGGGACCGTGGAAAATCGACAGTTAAAGTGGTTTGGCCACGTATGTCGAACGGATGATGAGAGAAATCCAAGGAAAGCAATGGAAGCTCGATGATGAGGTAGACAAAGAAGAAGAAGATAGAAAATTTCATCCTCTTTTCAGTGATATGTTATATTTTAATAGGCTTGGAGAGAGATTTTAGCCATACAGAAGTTTTCATATAACGCCGAGTTGAATTAATTTTATTAGATTTACATTGTAATAAAACACTTCCAGCTCAAAAGTTCGCAAACATTATTATATCATTTAAAAGGAAATTAGATACCCTTTTCAATAATATACCTTTGTATGAGGATATCTAAGAGAGATTTCAGCTGTATTAATTTGTATGCCACACTTTGAAATTAAATTTTACTATGTTAGATTCAAATCGTGATTGAACTCTTATAAGTCAATAAGCCACTCATATTATCTCATCATTAGATAGAGAATTTCTTCCTCTTTCTATTGATATATAGTGTGTAAGGCTGGTTGGTTGGAGAGAGATTTTTGCTCATTGCATTTTTCTATGACCGTTTTACAAATTGAAAAAAATTTAAATGTTTAAGGGTTTTTTAATGAAGGAGCTCTTCCGTGTTTGTAGTTATTTATTATTTTTTCCCAACGTTTCGAGCTATTGGCTCATCCTCTGGGGTTATCTACACTACATACAATACATTAATCTTTTGCACTTAATTATGATATCCATGTATGTTTTACAATTTTTTTTATATTGGCATTACAATTACCTTATCTTTAGTTACTTCATTTTCACATTAGCCATTTGTCAACTTCTATATTTTTTAACAGTATATGAATACTTTTGTCTAATTACATTTTATGGCCTATTTCACTGTTTTTTTTATTTCATTGTCACATTTTAACTATTGCTTATATGTGGACTTTGGTACTTGCATTGATTAGTCTCCCTCATCCTGTTCTCTATGTTTGTTGATGTTTTGGTTTTGTTTCTATTATTTTTCATATGTGTTTCAATTTTTTGATTATATGTGCGTAGTGGTTGTTAAGGTGTTTTGTTTCTGTTTTGTAGTTTATTGTTTTTTCTATGTTTTTTGTTATATGGATTGCTTCTTCTATTTTTCTGTTTTTTTTTATTTTGTACTGTGCTTAGAATTTTAGTGTTATCGAAATCGAAGGTATGGTTGTTTTTTATAGTGTGTTCAGAAATTGCTGTTGCTTTTATGTTTTTTATATTTTTGCAATTATTTTTGTGCTGTGTTATTCTTGTTTTTAGTTTTTTAGATGTTTCTCCTATGTATTTTTTATTGCAGTTTTTATATTCTATTTCATATATTACGTTTTGTTTTTCCAGTTCTTCTATTTTGTCTTTCATATTGCTTATGTAGTTTTGTAATTTGTTTCTATTGTACATACCTAGTTTTATGTTATGGTGATCATATGTGCTGAATGCCTTTTTTACTTTATCTGTTAATTGTGGTATGTATTGAATTTTGTATTTATTATTTGTTTTATTATAATTATCATTATCTATCCTTTTATTTTTTTCTTCTTGTTTATCTGTGTAGAAATCTGTAATTAATTTTTGGTTTGGTTTATCTATTTTTTTTTTTTCGTATATTTTTGGTGGATTGGTATTATGTTTTGGTTCTCTGTTTTTAATTTTAGTATTGTTTTTTGAGTTGGTTTTATAAGTAAAGAAAAAGAACCTAGCAGATAAATGTTTATGTTTAAGAATTTATTTTTCATGAAGGAAAATAATCTCTCTGTATGAAAGGCAGAATTAATGAATAAATTTTGAAAGCTCTATTTAAATTAGTAATCATTCTACAGAGGAAAGTCTTAACATGTACAAGTTGGTTTTGAGCTCAAGTCGTCGTCGGAACTTCAAATATCTCAAAAGTTTAAATGGCCATAATTCTGAAACTACTTGTTGGAATTGGGTAAAATTTGGCATTTTTTCTTATTTCTGTATGTACTTAATACCTACAAATTTTTATCAAAACCTGAGGGGGAGAGGTAAAATTTTGAAATTCGGCTGGATGATTTGACGTGGAATGGCCCACTACCTAATTTGTATATTATAATTTTCATTATCTTTATAATGTTACACACATTATCATTAATTGGTCATAATACTGAGAATTCCTAAGTAGTTATAACTTAAAATGGTATTATATTGAAATGTAAATAATAAAATTTATATTACAACAAAGTTAATTTATATAATTACAAAACCCCAAATATTCTTTCTATTTATTGATTAATTATGTATTTATTTTATTTTCGATTTTCCTGGCCATACAGGACCTGAACTGAATCAAATTTCTTCAATTAACTTGTGTATTTTCACTTTGGGAAGACCTAACTAGTGGTGTGTTGTTTAGTAGCAATCTGTTTATTTTAAACAGTTAATTTTATTAAACAGAAACAGTTAACTGTTTTGGAAAAAAATAAACAGATACAACAGTGTAGTGAGAAAAAAAAAAAGGTAAATAATAATAAAAATTAAACACAAACAATTAGCTTGCAATAGCACGGGCGTGACCTGTTTAATAAACAGTTTCGAGAAGCAGGCAGAATTAGCAGGTTAACAGGCTGTTGACCGAAACAGTTTATGAAACTGTTTCTTTTTCAAGGCTACTGTTTCACGTATCTGTTTCTTTTTCAAGGCCACTGTTTCACGTATCTGTTTCGAATAACAGGCTGTTGCGAGAATCAACAGGTTAACAGCCTGTTGACCGGAACAGTTTATGAATCTGTTTCTTTTTCAAGGCCACTGTTTCGGTTAACAGGCTGTTAAATGAAACAGCCTGCTAACCTGCTAATTCTGCCTGCTTCTCGAAACTGTTTCAGTGAAACTGTTTATTAAACAGCTTGCGCCCGTGCTGTATCTGTTTATTTCATTCGCAAATCTGCTACTCTGAGTTATGTGGCTCTTAATTTTTTTAACTATTAAATTATTTTTCTCCAGATTATTTATTCAATTAAACCATAATTTTATAAACAAAAAATCAATTAATGCCTATTACAAGTTTTGATTTATTATTTATTTTTAGTGCTGTTTAATTATTTTACATAAAGCTTTATTTTATACTAGCTAGGGTGCCCGGCTTCGCTCCGATAGTTGTGTGGTAGTTTTAATACCAAAAAAACTTTAAAATTAAAGGAAATATAAAACAAAATTAGCGATGGAATGCTCATCGTACGTAGTAACCAAACCAACTTCTTTTTCATAAATACAATAAGAACACTTCAAACTTTTTATTTTCGATTTATATTTAGTCAATTCATCTATTTTTTATGTCTAATTTTATTCGCTCACTGTACTACTAAGAAATGTTCACTCATATTGCATTAAATTTACTTCAGTATATATTGTAAATAGATTAAATGTAATGTGCTGGGCATATATTAGCCTGCTTATGAGAAAACTATTTTTTTAAGGAATCCAGTTGGTTTTTTAATTGATTGCTCAGATGTAAATTACTTATTTTATTTTGAAACGCAAACTAATTATTTTCTCTTAATTTTTTAGTAATTTAAAAAGAACAGCTGAAAAAATATAGAACGATTACATACTGAATGAATGGACAATAAACATTGAGTGAAACGCACCCTAGCGCTTCCTGGTAGCCTGGAGCTCGAACTAAATTTTTCATTCATAAACTCGTATCTCAATCTCAGTGAGGCTAATTAAATGGTGCGAGAGGCTTAAAATTCCCGTCCATTTCTCTTCAATTTTACACTCTTAAGAGAAAAACGGAAACCTTCTTCTCCGTAAGGGGTCATATGGCTAAACGAAGACATAACTTCCTTAATCCTACGTGGAGTCGTTTTTGAGCCTTTTGGGCATGCACATTGTACACTTTGCTTTATAATATATATTGATTAAATGTTTTGTAAGAAATTGTCATTCGAACTTGTTAGATATTCCAATAATTAAAACATAATTCAAAAGAATGCTGGAATGCGAAGTGGGACTAGTTTTTTTTGTTTTTTCCCATATAGTATTATTTTAAACAGTTGTATCTTGTTTTTTTTTAAACTGTTCAATGAAAGTAGCCTTAACAGTTGCAACTGTTTTTCAAAATTAACAGTTTTGCCCATCACTAGACCTAACTCGAGCTATAACCATCGCTATCAAAATATAACCTCCCTTAAACACAGACACGGATCACATGCGGATAAGGAATTTGACCCGGTGTCCGACATTTGTGAACGGTTACTATTTGTCCTTCATAAATGAATCAGATCCGTGCTGTGGTGCGGATCCGGTGCGGACTTGTGTGGCCTGACCTGAATACGTTTTTTTACATCAGATTTCACTCTACTCTCTCTAAGTAATTAAACATTAGAATAGTTTTATATTTTAAGAAACCAAAAATCCTAATAATAGATATTTTTTTTTCTTAAGAACTATTACATTGTTTACATCATATGTTAATATAACAAACTTCATTCATTATAATAATATGTATCTTTTTATTCTTTAAGAATTATTACAGTGTTTACATTATATAATAAAATTATGAACTTCATTCTCACCATCTAATTAAAATATGTTTATGATTTAACTTTTCTTTCCAGGAGCTCCTTAAAGTGTTGTATATTGATCCAGAATTAAGTTGTTTAAAAGATATAGAGTTACAAGGAGGCGATAGAAGTGATAGTACTGCTGCCTATGATGGTAAAAATGGCGTTAGATCTTTAAGGATAAGTCCTGATGGAAAACATCTGGCTTCTGGTGACAGAGCTGGAAATATTAGGTATTGAAACTACTTTTAAGATTTTCATCAGGTGGCTATACATCGAGTGTGCTTGAGTGTAACCCACTTTAGCATTCTCGAATCTAGTGGTGGCAGTTTGAATCTGCCATGGACAAGTTGAAATTAATTTTGTGACAGACCCACTGAATAAATTTCAACCTTACTGTCCTGGTTAAGAATAGCTTGGTAAAATCACTAGGTAGGAGTTGAGAAAAAAAAAAGTACAGTTATTCAAATAAGTTTAATTAAAATGATATGTCCTTATATATATAAAAATCTCGTGTCCCGATGTTTGTCTCTCTATTTCTCAGAAACTACTCAACCGATTTTAATGAAATTTGGCTTGTAGTGGCATAACCGTTCATCAACTGCGATTTTCGAAATCGATCGAGCAGCCAGTAATCGATCATCTGAAAATGTGGCTCGAATAGACAGTACCTGCTCTGCCTTGTTGCTGCTCGGTAATTTTTCAGGTTTTCAGGTTATCCCAACATACCAATTACCAACTACTTGCATGGATGTTGATACTTGGTGAGGCATAGCGGCTAACACTGCTCGTAAATACTAGTATTAGAAAAAAGGCTGTTATCACTACTATCTTCATTGCTGTTTTGGAATAAGGTTATGATAACCAAGAAATTATTTTTGTGCTGCATTTAATTGGACAACTTTTACATAGTTATCAAGTCATTGTTAACGTGAGTTTTTTTTTCTTTTTTTCTATTGTTAGTCCTCATTTAATCCTTGTAAATAAAGAAGAAATTTATTTTACGAAAATAATTTATTTACTTAATTTCCTTTTTTGAACAAGCTTTATTTGTTAAGAGCCTTCTCATTTTCTTATCAAAACATCTTAACAACTGGTGACCCCGACGTGATGACTGACTCTACGGCACAACAGTCTTCACAGCAGATGGAGCAAATTTCAGCGTTTAACGGTCCAGCAGGTAGGCTTCCCGGGTTCTACAAGACTAACCCAGCGTTATGGTTTAGGCAAGCCGATGCGATATTCACAACTTCTCGTGTTTCTTCGCCTCAAATTAAATTTCAGTGCGTTATAGGAGTACTCGAACTTGACGTGCTTACTCAAGTTGAGGATCTTCTAGATTCAACTGACCCTGATCCCTATACTAAGGTTAAAGATCGCCTAGTTTCGCTCTATGGTGAATCGGAGACCAGAAGAATTCGAAAACTGTTGGAGGAAACGCAGCTAGGTAATCAGCGACCCTCACAACTGTATGGACAGATGTTGCAGCTGTCAGGTACTAAGGTAAGTGCAGAAGTAGTACGCACATTATGGCTGAGGAACTTACCTCCTCGCGTTCAGCAGATTCTCGCTGTTTCTTCGCAGAAAGAGGACTCCGATGCCTTGACAGCTATGGCTGATAGGATAGTAGAAGTTGAAGCACCAACGGAGATAATGCCCGTACAACATAATCCATCACCCAGCCTATCTTTAGATTCTTTGCATGAAGAAATTCGTAAACTTCGAAAGGAAGTAGCAGAGCTGAAACAGCAGCGGACCGGAGGAAGAAGCACCGAGCGACGGAACTCCAGAGGAACTTCAACATCTAGATCTTCGTCATGGGGAAGAAATCTATGTTACTACCATCACAGGTTCAAGGTTAAGGCAAAGAAATGCGTCAAGCCTTGTGACTGGGAGCCGGCGGAAAACTAAATGTGGTGACGGATGAAGCGGCTACCGTCACTACTCAACCTCAACGCCGCTTTTTCATGGAAGATAAGCGGTCAAGGTTACAGTTCCTAATCGATACCGGCGCCTTGATATCTCTGTTACCGAGGAATCCCAAAGTTCATCGGATGCCTGCAGAATACAAACTGATTGCAGCTAACAACTCTCCGATTTCAACTTACGGTGAAAAGAAACTTCAACTGGACTTGGGACTTCGCCGCATATTCACGTGGACGTTCCTTGTAGCGGAAGTAGAACGAGCAAAAATCGCTCTAAATCAGGAGCTGATTTCCTGTTTTATTATAACCTAATGGTGGATCTTCGTCGTAGGCGTTTAGTCGACCAACATACTGGACTTACCAGCCTAGGAAGGGTTTCATCCGTTTCAGCACCCTCAATCTCTACTATTCCTAGTGATTGCCCGTATGCTCACCTGCTCAAGGATTTTCCTAACCTAACACGGCCATCCCCTATTAAAGGAGTATCTCGCTCACGTGTAGAACATCACATAGAGACGACAGGCCGTCCCGTTACCAGCAAATCAAGAAGATTACTTCCAGAAAAGCTAAAGGCTGTGAAGAAAGAGTTCGAGCTCATGCTAGAAGAAGGAATAATTCGACCTTCCAAGAGCCCCTGGTCAAGCCCGATACATGTAGTTACCAAGAAGGACGGAGGAATACGTGTGTGTGGCGATTACCGCAGACTTAATGCGCAAACAGTACCGGACAAGTACCCTGTTCCCAACATCCTCGATTTTACTTCTCATCTCGATGGATGCAGCTATTTTTCAACCTTAGACGTTACATGGGCTTATCATCAAATTCCAATGGCAGAAAAGGACGTGGAGAAGACCGCTGTGACAACACCCCTCGGACTCTACGAGTACCTGCGGATGACATTTGGACTTCGCAATGCCGCTCAAACGTTTCAACGTTTTGTTGACGACGTTCTCCGTGGCCTTCCATTTGTCTTTCCGTACATCGACGATCTTATCGTGGCATCCAGAAGCAAAGAAGAGCACGATAAGCATCTGAAGGAAGTTTTCACCCGGTTCAACGCTGCAGGTCTCTCTCTAAATGTTTCCAAATGTGTATTTGGAAGTTCTGAAGTTGAATTCCTTGGGTACCACGTGGACTGCAATGGAATAAGACGTCTCCCGTCTAAAGTTCAAGCTATTCTTGACTATCCTCGCCCAGAAACTATCTCACAGCTTCGAACTTTCTTGGGCATGTTAAATTTTTACAGGAGATGTCTCCCTAATGCTGGAACTATTCAAGCTCCACTTAATGCCTTGACACACAACGCCAAGCGTAATGACAAAACTCCAATTCATTGGGATGAAGAAACAATTGCAGCTTTCGAGAAGAGTAAGAAGAGCCTAGCGGATGCGGCTATTCTCGCTCATCCATCAGCCAAAGGTACTCTTTCCTTAATTTGTGATGCCTCGGATCGTGGAATTCGTGCAGCTCTACAGCAGAAGAAAGAAGATGGATCCTGGCAACCTATCGGTTTTTTTTCTAGGGCACTCACCGAGACTCAGAAAAACTACTCGACATATGACCGGGAGTTATTAGCCATTTATGAAGCGGTCAAATACTTCCGGCCACTCTTGGAGGGATTGCACTTCCGCATCGTCACGGATCATAAACCTCTGATCCATGCATTTAGTCAAAAGCAGGATACAGCTGATCCTCGACGAATTCGCCAACTTAACTACATCAGTCAGTTTTCTACTGATATAGCTCACCTACCTGGTCAGGAAAATGTAGTTGCTGACTCTCTACCCCGTATCGAGCAAATCGAACTAACTGAAGATCTCGGCGGACTGGCAGAAGCGCAGAAGCAGGATCAGAGCGTAGAAGAACTCAGGAAGAACCCACGTCTGCAGATGAAGCTGATCGAATTACCCGGAACCAACCAGACTCTTCTTTGTGAGATGTCAACCAACAGGGCAAGGCCTTATCTACCACAGCCGTTTCGACGTTCCGCATTCGACCGATTGCTCAACCTAAGCCACCCAGGTGTGAAATCATCAAGGAAGATCATCTCTCAGCGCTATTTTTGGCCAGGGATGAACATCGACATCGGTAAGTGGGCTAAAACTTGTATTGCGTGCCAGAGAAGCAAAATTCACAAGCACACCATCTCTCCTCTAGGAACTTTCAAACCAGCTTACAGGTTTCAGCACGTGCACCTAGATATTGTAGGACCTCTTTTACCATCGGACGGGATGAGGTATCTACTTACTATGGTGGATCGAGCTACAAGATGGCCCGAGGCTATACCCATTAGCGACATCAGTGCAACCACAATCTCGCAGACATTTTATGCCTCATGGGTCGCCCGTTTCGGAACACCTCAGCGAATCACCACCAATCAAGGACGACAGTTTGAAGCAGAGCTTTTTCAACGGCTGAACGCTCTCTTAGGGATTAAAAAGATCAGGACGACAGCCTACCATCCCCAAAGCAACGGTTGCGTCGAGAGGTGGCATCGTAGTTTGAAGGCAGCACTTATCGCTCATCTCTCCTCTACTCGCTGGACACAAGTTCTACCTACAGTCCTCCTTGGCCTACGTTCGACCTTCCGTGAGGACATGGAAGCCAGCGTAGCTGAGGCAGTTTATGGACAGGCGTTACGGTTGCCTGGCAATTTTTTTGACGAACCTACGAAGGAGGCAGAGCCCATTGTCGCCCTCCAACAACTTAAAGAAGATCTCTCACGCTTAACACCTGCTAGCTCTCGGGAGATTCATCACCGCCGCACATTTCAGCATAAAGACCTTACCACTTGTTCTCATGTCTTCTTGAGGGAAGATGCTGTCAAGAAGCCATTAACGCCACCTTATTCCGGCCCGCATAAGGTCTTACGTCGTGGAGATAAACTTTTTACTATCTTAATGAGAGATAGTGAACTCACCATCTCAATCGACCGCATTAAGCCGGCATATCTCCTGGCTGAAGACGAACCTCGCAAGGTAGATCCTACCAGCTATCAACTACCATCCACACCCTTACCACGATCGGTCACATTCGAAACATCGGCCAAAGAACCAGCAACGGCAGAAGACGAACCACCTAAACCGCAAGGAAAAACTCAAGTCAGGACCCGCTCGGGAAGACTAGTAAAGAAGAAGCAGCCCTTCTGTTGTGACTCCGTCATCCAGGGGGGGAGTGATGTAGTGGCATAACCGTTCATCAACTGCGATTTTCGAAATCGATCGAGCAGCCAGTAATCGATCATCTGAAAATGTGGCTCGAATAGACAGTGCCTGCTCTGCCTTGTTGCTGCTCGGTAATTTTTCAGGTTTTCAGGTTATCCCAACATACCAATTACCAACTACTTGCATGGATGTTGATACTTGGTGAGGCATAGCGGCTAACACTGCTCGTAAATACTAGTATTAGAAAAAAGGCTGTTATCACTACTATCTTCATTGCTGTTTTGGAATAAGGTTATGATAACCAAGAAATTATTTTTGTGCTGCATTTAATTGGACAACTTTTACATAGTTATCAAGTCATTGTTAACGTGAGTTTTTTTCTTTTTTTCTATTGTTAGTCCTCATTTAATGCTTGTAAATAAAGAAGAAATTTATTTTACGAAAATAATTTATTTACTTAATTTCCTTTTTTGAACACGCTTTATTTGTTAAGAGCCTTCTCATTTTCTTATCAAAACATCTTAACAGGCTCAATGTATATAGTTTTGGCCAACTTAACGGACCGGATAGTTTTTAACTTGATTAGTGATCAAAATAATTCTTATATAGCGAATTATTGCAAATACAGTAGGTCGTGTTTCGATTTATTAACATGGTGTCATATGTCGATTTCATAATGTTTTTGTTTATAAGCATGCTATTGTAATACAGATTATCATTATTATAATTTTGTATTGCGTTATGTGAGTGCAGTTATTTGTTCCTATATTATTATTTTCCACAGACAAATAGTAATACAAATTTGTATTTATTGTTAATTTTCATTAAAGAATAAATAAATCAAGAAAAGGTTACAATAAATTCTCAAATGTGTAGGTACTTTTTCTTCCTTTTCCTTTTTTATTTGTATTTAAATTAAATTACTAGCTAAGCGCTGAAACGCTTTGCTGTGGCCCACCCTGATATCAACTTTTAGTAAAGTAAATACATTTTAATAATTGAAATTAGGCTATTATTTGAAATAATACTCTATAAATGTTGTAACAGCACCTACTGTCATAGGTATAACCTAATAGAAACCTGACTTGGGGAGTCAGTGTTGCCAAAAATTAGTGAAAATTAGTAAACTGGCTACACAGCGGGTAACCAGTCGTAAAAACTCCCTCACAAAAAGAGTGTGTTTTGATTAGGTGTTGTGGGATACTTTGTGATTTGCTGAAGAACTGCATAATTAAGACTTTAATATTATATTTTCAGTTGATTTATTTAACAGAAGTTTCTTTATTTTCATTATTCGTTTTGTTATTATTATTTAAATACAGTGTTTTTTTATTTTACCAAACATTTTTATCATTTTTATCCCGAGATCTAAAATGTAAAATTTAAAAAATGTCAGTGAAGATTTGTAATTCCTCCTTTATCAACAATAATTTAAAGTTGAGAAAATTTAATCCCAATCGAATAGAGGCTGTTACTTCCTGTTCAGCAGAGTTGTAATTATCTTTAAATGTAAAATTTAAGAAATGTTAGCGAAGATTTTAATCCTTTCTTTAATTTAAAGTAGGCTATTATTGGGAATGATATTTCGTTGTTAATTTTACCAGAATACAATCTTTTACTTATCTTTAAATGATTGTTGATTAAGAAAGGATTACAAATCGCGGCATTTTTTAAATTTTACATTTAATGATTATTACACCTCTACTGAACAGGAATAATTGTTATTTGGGTAACCTCAAGTTTCAGATTTATCCGCCATAAATATGAGAGTACTACTGCAAAATAATCCACCGGCAGATATATTTTTTAAACAATTGCTCTATATTGGAAACGGTGAAATAGAGCTGCATCGAAATTCAAAATTTATCAAATTACCAGAAAATTTCTGAACTGTTGTAGAGACAAAAAATGAACTGTCTACGAAATATAAAGTGTCTTTCTTGATATTTTGAACAATTATTTGGACTATAATTGGCTGGGTAGTCGTGCTATTTTGGCAGCAAAAAATGTTGATTTCGATGAAATAAACTTCCAAAATCAATTGACAATGTTCTAGATAGAAGCCGTAAATTTCCCATCTGAATTTTTTAATTCCCTGGATATACACCCAAACAATCTCCAGTTGAAGATTGGCTCACTGATCATTCTTCTTCGTAACTTAAATCCACCTCAATTGTGCAATGGTACACGTTTGGTCATTAAAAGGATCACAGGAAATGTTATTGAAGGAAAAATGTTGCCTGGAAGGTTTACAGGAGATATCGCCCTATTGCCACCTATTCCCCTGGAACCGACAGAATTTTCAATAAAATTTAAAAGGCTTCAATATCCTATTCGTTTGGCTTTTGCCATGACCATAAACAAATCCCAAGGGCAAACAATGTCCACTTGGACTTCGAAAATCCGTATTTTTCCCTTGGGCAGTGGCATAACTCACGTGCCTGCTCACGTGTGTGGAAACCATCAAATCTTTGCTTTGTGTTTAAAAAAAAAAACAGGTTAACCCAAAACATTTCGAACAAATTAGTACTTGAATAAATAAAGATTCTTAATTGTATTATGTAAAAACCTCTTTAAGAAGAGATTTCTTATCACTCAAATATATTGCTAAATTCAAAGCTTCAACACACCACCCTCCTACCGAACACTTATTTGCCGAAGGGTCGGGAAATCGAGGTCTCAAAGAAATTGAGAAAAACGCCTTTCAAAAGGACATATATGACGGGTTAACCAAGATTGGCATGACCCTGAGCAAAATTAAACCCGTTGTTAAATTAACAATACCAAGTTGAAGTAGTGTTAGGCCAATAATCAATAGATCAATGGCTGAGGTTATCAAAACTTACTTCAGTCATCCTTTTTAAAATTAGTGGAAAAATATAGCCATTTCGAGTTAGTTGATACCGATCCATAAAAAAAGGGCGATAGTGTTGGCAGCTCTGTGAGTCGTAAACACAATCAGCTCCTTTTTAATCAAACTACATTGAAATATGAGATGTAAAAAATAAAAACTTTAACTTTCCTATATTCTTTACCAAATACTTTTAAATGGTGTAATGCTCTATTCTCAATCATGTTGGATTTTGATTAGCTGAAAGGTTTTCATCTTTATCAATGAATATTGGTATTACTGTATTTGTTTAAAAATATTAGGATATAACTACTGAGCCACAGCAACGCGTGGCTGGGTCTGCTAGTTACTCTATAAAGTTTTTTTACTAGAGAATTTTGAAACTATAGAAAATTAAAGGGATGGAAAGAATATTAGGAAAAAATAATGTTGTCAAGTATACAATTTATGAACTAGTTTGCAGTTATACAACTTTATTTGCAGTTATACAACAGTGCACTGACAATAACAGCGCACTGAGATAGTTAAACTGTTATTGTGTTCCTATTAAATTGTTAACTTAAGGCATACTTAAGGTTTCTTTAATTAATTTTTGTAATTGCTTATTAGTCCATGGTCTTCAGCTATTGTCCATCATTTTTAAAATGACACACACTGTGATAACACCTACCTTCGTCTTAATATTTATGGCAATCAAAATACTTCATGCTAGGGATTGATGATACCGATATTACTCTGAGCATCAGATATATTAATGTCTCAATATTTTTTATTTACAAAAAATTAGAATTACCTTAGAAAACAATAAAAGCTCAAATTATTAACAACTTTCCAAAAAGTTACTATTAGTGACAACACTGTAACTCAAACG
Organism: Aelia acuminata; assembly: GCA_911387785.2. NCBI lineage: Eukaryota > Metazoa > Arthropoda > Insecta > Hemiptera > Pentatomidae > Aelia > Aelia acuminata. Next base: position 109,669,025 of record OU426979.1, on the reverse strand, counting down.
TAATTATATGCTTTGATGTACAGAGCAAGATTAAGCCCCTAGTCCATTGCTTTTTATATTCAAGTCCAAAATCGAACATTCTAGAAGGACTTAGAAGATCCAAGAAAACATCCAAAGCATGTCCTAAAACAGTGATGTAACTGTTACAGCAAACAGTCTAGATCTCCTTTTAATGTAATCACATGATTTTGTTTCACATTACACTTCCTCCTCCTAGGAGAGATGCCCTACCATGGATGTCTTCTTTTCCACATTGACCTGCTCTCTAACGACGGAATGTTTCTTCTTGAATCTGCTGCACCTGTTCTTCTTCACCAAGAGTCCCTGAATATATGGATAAGTAATCATAGGCTTTCCTTTGAAATACTTGAAGACCCCATCACATTGTTGATTCGCTACTATATCATGTAGGGTTTCTCCCAGTTCTTCTGTAAAGAGGCAGAATCCCTTGCTTTCTTCATGGGTTGTAGAGCCAAACATTCTCCTTCTTCTTATTTGCCCTGATTGGCTCTGCTATTGATGTTTCTCCTCATCTGGTCATTCGGGAGATTCTCTTCTTCCAGCTTACTAACACATTAAAATCATAGGGGTCACCGGCGTTAAGTGTTTGCATGGACCACGTTACAATAGTGTTTGATATCTAGCCCAAAAACTATTATATGTCAACATTTTTTTATCTTGTGACCCCCATCTTTTCCTATATTTGAAATTTAGCACATCTTCAAAATGCTAAAATAACATTTATTTTTTTGAAAAAAAAAATCAGAGATGTTTTTTCAGAATTTTTTTCAGTGTTAAAGTTTTTAATGTCATATTTTTAGAATATGATCATTTAGTATATCAATAGGAAGAGCACATAATACAAAGAAATATGACACCTGTCAAAAACCCAATTCAAATTAGTTATTTAAATATAAAATTGCTACATAAGTACTTTTAAATATTTTTTGCCTCACAATTTTTTTGTAATGATTAGAGTACATGACACCAGATCTCTTGAGGAACTCTGTTTAATTGAAGCCCATGATGCAGAAGTTCTTTGTTTAGAATATTCTCGTCCTGAGTGTGGTGTTAGGCTCTTGGCCTCTGCTTCTAGAGATCGTCTAGTACATGTCTTTGATGTTTCTCAAGTGAGTAAATGTTTGTATCTTTGTGTATTTAATTTTAGTATCATTTATTATCTTAAAATAATTTTCTTTTTTTAATTTAGGGTTACAATTTTCTTCAAACTCTTGATGATCATTCTTCATCAATCACTGCTGTGAGATTTTTGAATAATCATCAGAATCTGCAGATGGTGTCATGTGGAGCCGACAAGTCTATTATTTTTCGACAACTACAAATTGTGAGTTCATGTTTTAACTACCTTAAGATTATTTGATTTATTTTTAAGGATAAAAGACTATTTATTTGATAAATCTTAACTATGGCCGTTATGTATTATAAATTAAAATTTAATTTAAAATGTAATATAAGCCGAGTTTACAGGATTCATATTAAAGTTTTCTTCCTAGGATTAATAATGATATTATACCATTGCTTCTAAGCCCATGCAATTCCCCGATAAACCAAAAATCAAGAATCCTACACTGCAGCTTATCAGACTATGGTTCTAGGTTTATATTGTAGATTAAATTAGACAATTAGGTTTAATTGAAATGAAATTAATTCAATTAGGTTTAAATTCAATTAGACAATTCTAGGTTTAAATTTTGTGGTCAAGATGCTTGAAGCTTTGCTATGTAATACAGAAGAGGTAAAAGTTTTGTCTTATGCAACTTGGCCTGAGCAATTTGTTTAGAGGCGAAGGCAGATCTCTGGGTGTTACAGAGACAGCCACTCAATTTATGAATAATTTCTGCTGAATCTGATGATACGTCACCTTTTGTCAGGAAAATGGTCTTACTTTCGAGTAGCCAGTCCATAGTCTGAAATTTTCGTCACATAATCGGTATTTAGGACAAGCTTGAAAAGCCATCTGGCAATGGTTGGATTCATTTCATGACCTCCAGGAGATTAACATAAAGGAATGATCAGATTTTCCAGATTCAAGATCAAGCTGCTAACTTTGTTATCAGTTGTTTAATAAGATCTAAAATCTATCGATTTAGAAATCAAAAGTATTTCTCATTTCATGCTCTATTCCAAAACAGTTGCTGTGAAATTTTCGTTAAAATTTTTATTATGCTGATTGATTCTCACATCAAGATCTTTAGACTTTGGTCACAGTATAAATTTTCATGTACTCCATTTAATCTTTAATATTCATGTAGCAGAAAGACTTTAGAGGCCAGTTAAGTTAAATTATTATAGATATTTATAAATTTTTAAAATTAATGTAAGTCTGTTTGTCCTTTATGAATTACTAAACCATTCATCCATTTGCCAGAAATGTTGGAATTTGTTGATTATATTCCCAAATAAATTTGTATTTACTAGTGTGAACATAAATAAATTCATATTCACTGGTGTGAATACGAATTTATTCATATATACAATTTTTTCTGTAAATAAAAATAAATTCACAGGGAAAATTGTGAATATTCACAAAAAAATGTGAATATTTATATATAAGTCTGTGAATTCGGCCGTATTTACAAATAGAGATGTGAATATGGAAAAATTCACAAATTGAGATGTGAATTTCTGCTAAATTCATAATTTCCCTATAAATTTATAAAATTCTTTTCGGATTTCTCCATATTGGTACACGTTATTGAGTTAACCCTTTTTATGGAAATCACATCAGATATTACCTGATATCGATTACTAGGTTTTTTGGGATGCTGATTATGAAAATGATATCGATTATGAGATTCCGCCGTCAGGTATCGATTTATTACAACTTACGCGATATAATCGATCTTGGTAACGGCTATAGGGTTACCCGAGGTGCTGATTATGAAAATGATATCGATTTTGAGATTCCACCGACAGGTATTGATTTATTACAACTTAGGCGATATAATCGATCTTGGTATCGGCCATATGGTTACCCGAGGTGCTGATTATGAAAATGATATCGATTTTGAGATTCTGCCGTCAGGTATAGATTTATTACAACTTGCGTGATATAATCGATCTTGGTGTCGGCTATAGGGTTATCTGAGGTGCTGATTATGAAAATAATATAGATTTTCCGATTCCGTCAAGTCAACATAAGCGATATAATCGATATTCGGTCAGCTACTAGATTATTGTAGGTGTGATTATGAAAATCGTAACAATTTATTATAACTTACTAAATATAAAGTATACTGGGATTCGTTGGTAGGTTTTCGATTTATTACAAGTAACGTATTATTAAGTTATGTTGTAAGGTAGGTATATTTTTAATTTTAAATATGAATATGTATTTAATCATACTCTGATTTTTATGTCGATATGATAATAAATTTATTTATATTATATTATTTTAATCATTGTTATGATTATCATTATTGTACCCACAATAATGATTAAATTAATATAATATAAATAAATTTGTATAAATGAATATAACATAAATAAATTTGTTATCATATCGACATAAAAATCAGAGTATGAATAAATTCATATTATGATCATGATCAGTACCTCAGATATCCCTATAGCCGACACCAAGATCGATTATATCGCGCAAGTTTTAATAAATCGATACCTGACGGTGAAATCTCAACATCGATATTATTTTCATAATCAGCACCTCAGATAACCCTATAGCCGACACCAAGATCGATTATTTCACGCAAGTTGTAATAAATCGATACCTGACGGCGGAATCTCAAAATCCATATCAGTTTCATAATCAGCATCTCAGATAACCCTATGGCCGATACCAAGATAGATTATATCGCGCAAGTTGTAATAAATCGATACCTGACGGTGAAATCTCAAAATCGATATTATTTTCATAATCAGCACCTCAGATAACCCTATAGCCGACACCAAGATCGATTATTTCACGCAAGTTGTAATAAATCGATACCTGACGGCGGAATCTCAAAATCCATATCAGTTTCATAATCAGCATCTCAGATAACCCTATGGCCGATACCAAGATAGATTATATCGCGCAAGTTGTAATAAATCGATATTTGACGGTGAAATCTCAAAATCGATATTATTTTCATAATCAGCACCTCAGATAACCCTATAGCCGACACCAGGATCGATTATATCGGGCAAGTTGTAATAAATCGATATCTGACGGCGGAATCTCAAAATCCATATCATTTTCATAATCAGCATCTCAGATAACCATATAGCCGACACCAAGATCGATTATATCGCGCAAGTTGTAATAAATCGATACCTGACGGCGGAATCTCAAAAGCGATATTTTTTTCATAATCGGCATCCCAAAAAACCTAGTAATCGATATCAGGTAATATCTGATGTGATTTCCATAAAAAGGGTTAACTCAATAATGTGTACCAATTTGGAGAAATCCGAAAAGAATTTTATAAATATATTGGGAAATTATGAATTTAGTAGAAATTCACATCTCAATTTGTGAATTTTTCCATATTCTCATCTCTATTTGTAAATACGGCCGAATTCACAGACTTATATATAAATATTAACATTTTTTTGTGAATATTCACAATTTTCCCTGTGAATTTATTTTTATTTAAAGAAAAAATTGTATATATGAATAAATTCGTATTCACACCTGTGAATATGAATTTATTTATATTCACAGTTGTAAATACGAATTTATTTGTATTTGTATTCACAAATGTTGTGATATAAATAAATTTATATTCATATTCACATTAAAATTAAGATAAAAATCAATTCGTATTCATATTTATAAATATAAATATGCCCAACTCTGCAATCATGGGAATCACAGTGTGCATAATTTGATTACTACTAATATTTAAATAATCAGTTGCCATATTTTATGTGAATGTCTATTTTAATAATATTGTAACGTTAAATCGATATTCAAATAAAAAACATATGGTTTAAAATCTCAAAAATAGATTTCCGATAGAGTTAAATGACAATTTCGCCATTTAAGCCCCTTAGGGGTTACATTTTTGAAATTCCTTTCTTAGTGGTTACCTACATCGCGTTTAAAATCTAAATTCCGAACTTCAAGTTTCTATCATTAGTAGTTTTTGCTCTGCGTTGATTCTGTCAGTCAGGACAAAGCCTCTTATATATATAGAGATTGAAAGTATTTTTAAAAAATAAATAATTTAAATATCCAAAACATGTTTCAACACATGATATTTTAAAATTAGAAAATTGAATATTACATATATTACTATCAGCGAACTTGCATACATTGTTTACAGGTACACTGGTGCAACCAAGGGGGGGGGGCTTGGGGGCTGAAGCCTCACCAGACGACAGAAAAGCTTTTTTCTCACTAAAATCATATATTGAATTAAATTAAAACTTTAAGCAGCACTTTTCCATCCACTTCATTGTCAAATAAATAATTGTACATTTTATACTTGGAAGATATAGTGGGATATTTTTTTCTGATATTTAATAAAATGATTTAACCCCCCTCCTGATAGTAAACCTGTTTGCGCCACTGCCACATTATGCCACATGAAGGTTTTTAGCATAATACAAAAGTTTTATTTTGAATAGGTTTTGGGAGGATGAATTTCTGAACACAGATTGTTCATATGATAAACATAAGTGTTTGAGGACAAGTAAAGCGATACCTCCGTGTGTTGTACCGTCCACATGGTCAGTTCTGCGTGTTGTACATAATGTACAATCTATACCTTGGATGTAAAATTTTGATTGTGCTGTCATAGGTTAAGTGGAGCCACAATATTTAGCACCCTGGATTTGAAAGCAGATTATCATCAAATAAGGATGCATCCCAAGGACCAGCATAAAACAGCGTTTTCCTTTGAAAGAGGGCATTACGAATTTACACGGATGCCATTTGGATTGAAAAACGCACCTATAATGTTTCAATTGCTTATGGATGAGTTCTTGAGGGGATTAGATGAAGAATTTTGCCAAGTGTATATGGACGATCTTTTGATCTTTAGCAAAGACGAAGGCCAGCATATAGAACACTTGTGTCGCATGTTCGAAAAGATAAGAGAATTTGGGCTAAAATTGTCGGCAGAAAAATTGATTCTGGGACAGTAACAAATCAATTTTTTGGGTCATTCAATTTCGAAAGAAGGAATAAGGCCGGATAAGCAAAAGGTGGAAGCAATCCAAAACATGGAAGAGACGTAAAAGGAATTCGGAGGTTACTGGTGGGTACACTGAATTACTATCGCACATTGATCCCGGAGATGGCGAAATACTTGGTACCCCTTAATAACCTTTTAAAAAAGGGTCGGAAAATATTAATAACGCCGAAGATAGAAAATAGTATTAGGAAATGCATGGCTCATTTACAGTAGAAACCAGTACTCGCTTTCCCAGACTTTACCAAACAATTTACGATCACCATGGATGCGAGTGAGTATGCATTGGGGGCGGTATTATCGCTAGAAGGGACCAGCAGGGAGCAGCCAGTTGCATACGCAAGTCGAACAGCTCACTGAAACAGGCAAAGTATAGAGCCCTGGAGGGAGAACTTCTAGGCATAGTGTGGGCAGTTAAACATTTCAGGCCGTATTTGGTGGGAAATTTAAGGCTAACAAGGATCACCGACCCTTGCTTTGGGTAGGGAAACTGAAAGAATTGTCAGCCAGAGTGACTTGTTGGAAGGAGTATTTACGCCAATACAACATGGAGGTAACATATAAGCCCGAGAAAGAGAATATAGTTGCGGGTTGGCTGTCAGGAGCAATGCAAATAAATGCAATAGAGGAAGAGAAGAGAGAATCCTCTAAAGACAGACGACAATTTGTAAGAGAATGGTCACCAGAGGGTGAAGGGAGAAGAGAGTCTCGAGCGTCGGAGAGCGAAATGGAGTCGACGAGCGATAATAGTTCTGGCGGAGAAAGGACAACGGACATGGAAGAAAAGGAAGAGACCATTAATTCAAATAAGCGACAGATTACATGGAAGACAAAAACCTCAGGTTTAACGAAAGTGGATTTTACGCAGTACGGAAGATGTAAAATCACAACTATTTAGTCACAGCCAGGAATAACGGAGGATCAGTTGTGCACTTAGTTAAAGGACACATCTAGACCTGCAAGAACTAATTATTTATACGTAGGGAATGCATCAGTTTGGTAGAAGATACAAAGACTATGGAGAGGAGAAAAGATCGGTATTGCTCGAAAGTTCGTCCGATGCAAGCTTATGGTCGAAAAATTAGGGATCCAGAACAACAGCAGGAGGTCACATTAGCTTACCATCGGGGAAAGACGAACCACAGAGGGGTGAACGAAACATTGCAAGCATTAAAAAGGAAATATTTTTGGTGGGGAATGAGGAAGACAATAGAAAAAGTAATTGGAATTGCTATATGAGCTGCTTGTCTCATGTCAGCTGTTAAAAAAAAAAAGAAGAACGACGGCAGAGGCGCCAGGTGACGGATAGGTGATACCGTCTCAGTTTTGAATGAGTATGCTTTTTCTTAATTAGTAGTCTGAAAAGAGGAAAATATTGAAAAGCCTGAAAAGAAAAAAGGAAGAAGAAGACTTTTGAACCATGGACATTAAATGCTTGTAAGTGAATTGTGAAATTTAATTTACTGTAAACATGAACAGCTCACTTAACCTTTATAGTGCATTTAAATTTTTATTTTATGTTAATTGAGAATAATAAAAAATATTCATTCATATTCCCCTATTTCTTATGATTCCCCTCAATAACACTGGAACCTTGTGGAAAAGAAAGGGGCAAATAACAAATAAAGGCCTGATTAATTTAAATTAAAATAGCCTCACATAGCATTTTGGCATCCCTTGTGGGGATATGGAACCAATTGAGGGGAGCATATTGTACTGTAGTAACTTTAAATTGTCATATGAATTTTGTTGTCGTTGAATGTGAATGAATATTATTTAAAAGGGTAATTCTTTTGATTAAGTTTTAAGTAGATACCATGACTCATCTGTTTTCTAATTAATATTAAGTTATATCAATTGGTTATATCGATTATTGGCAATATTTATCGTTGTGGTAGGTTATGTTATCACTTTAGCAAATTATTGGCTATTTCCTTTTGTTTTGCCAGTGGGTAATCTCTTTTTTTTTCTTTCATTAATTATATTCATTAACACATTAACTAAAATGGCCTCTAGAAGACAAGGTAATGCAGAAAATGTGGGAGAATCTAAATCAATAGCTAAGAAGGAAGTAGGGTTATCACACAAAAACGAACATGATAAAGTGGCTATAGATTCAACATCTGATCCAATTTTAACCCAAATGATGGAAAATTTGATGAATTAAATACAAATTTAATTACCCACAATGAGAAAATGGAAGTAAAGTATGAAGAAATAAGGAAACAACAAGAAGAAAATTACCACGAACAATCTAAGTTATATGAGCTTTTAAATAAAATAATAGATAAGGTTGAGGATCACAAACAGGAGTTTCACTTCAAAATGACTATTCTAAGTGAACGTGTAGACCATTTAGAACCTAGAATAGATTCCTTGGATTATTCTTTAGAAGAAATGACAAAAGATGTTATAGACGAATTATCAACAAGAGTCCAAAATTTGGAAAAGAAGATTCAGAAACTAATTTCTCCAGTGAGTGAAGTGAAAATATCATTAGAAAATGAGAGAATGGAAGCGAAGTCTACCACACATCGTCCTATTCCACATGTAGAAGCCAACGTTCAGCATGGCACACCAGCAACATGTTCTCAGGACATATGGAATTATATTAGCCTGAGCAGAGGAAGGCCAGTAGTTGAAAAATGTATGTTTTTCAATAATAACAAGATATTCCGACGGATTTCATGAGGTCGTTGAAAGGGGAATATGAAGCATATGGAAAGTATATACCATTAAATAATTTCCTAAAAGATCATTTATGCGACCAAGGTCTCATATGGTATTCAATTAAAGAAAATGATATTGACTCCATACAGACTTTTGAACAGGAATTCTTAAGTAAATTCTGGGGTATGAAATATGATCACTTGATAATTGATGAATTAAACCATGATTCATATTTTCATCATCTAGATATGACCCCTGAAAAATACTTCAGTAGATTGGTCCTGCGCGCTAGAGCATGTTCTTATAAGTTAGATGATGCTTATATCTGCCGTACAGTGAGTAGACACTTTGGGAAACAAGTTGAAGAGGTAGTATTCTGTCAGGGTATCAAGGATATTGAGGTATTCTTATGAGTATTAGAATATTTAGGTAAAGATGGAATAGTGAAGCAGCGAGGACCAGATAGAAGGCCAAATGAAGAAAAGATTACCCAGATAGAAAGGCAATCTCTTGATCACAGAGCTAGACCACCATATAATCCGTATGAATATAAAGGAAAAGCGGGACCACAAAGAAAATGGATTCCAAGAGATCAGTGGCTGAAGGAGAAAGCTGTAAGAAATCAACAGGGAAAAAGTGATCGGAGAGTAAACAAAATAGAAGTGGAAATAAATAAAAGTCCAGACCATTACAATGAGGATGTGGAAAGCAAAAGTAATTTTCATCCAGCCTAAGAATATAATAGTTGCAAGCAGTATTGAGGGAGAGAGTGGTACTCTAAAAGTAAACAATACATGAAAGATAAAAAACCGGACATAGACAATCAAAAAAGTAGTAGTGAGGAAGCAGATGAGGATCAAGAATAGGAATTTATTGTTGGGAAGAAATCGGATAATCGCATTATGTCACTTTTCAAAGAATTTGAAACACTATTGACACTAGAAGATGAATGAACATTCATCCTTCAGAACATTTCAGACCAAAATTGCCCACAAGTTTGTTTTCAACTAGACTGTGTCCCTGTACAAGCATTAGTTGATACTGGAAGTCAGGTATTTTGTATCAATGAAACATTTTATAGTATGAATAAAGCCAATTTTAAACATGATTTACTACCAGTGAGTTGTGTAAATATAGTTACAGCTATAAGAAAGAAATCTAGGCCCATTAAACAACAGATTTTCACTGACATTACCTTTGGTGAAATTAAGATTAATGTAAATTTTTTAATTATTCCCCAATTGAGTCAGAATTGTACATTGGGATACGATTTTATTTACAAGAATGTCAAAGTAATTGATATTAAACAGGGATACATTGAGTTAAAACATAAAATATAGAGTAATACCAGAGTCCTATTCTTGGAAAAAGAAGGAAAGTGTCAACTAGTATCAAGTGCATCAGTAAATGTAATAATAAATCAGAATAAAGTACAAAATAAACAGGAACTGATACGAGAAAAACTATTGGAAGTAAGAAGTGATCAAACACAACTTAAAACTTATCACTGAATCACTGAAGAGTTAGGAGCATTATTGAATTATCATGAAAAGTTATTTTCAAATCACTATATTAATATTTTTAAATTTTTATTTTATGTTAATTGAGAATAATAAAAAATATTCATTCATATTCCTCTATTTCTTATGATTCCCCTCAATAACACTGTTACCTTGTGGAAAAGAAAGGGACAAATAACAAATAAAGGCCCGATTAATTTAAATTAAAATAGCCTCACATAGCAGAACATGCGAGGTATGTCAAAAAACAAAGTACGATCTTCACCCTCCGAAAGGAAAAAAAGAGGAAACGCCGACTCCAAATGAACCGCTAAACGAATTACAGGTGGATACTTTCACATGGAAAGGGTTTAAATGGGTAACAGTTATGGAGGTTTTTAACAAGGTAGTCATGGCATAACCAGTGCAGGAAAAGTCTTCGGAAGCGGTGATCGGGGCTCTAAGTAATCGGTTCCAGTTTTATGGAATTCCGGACAAATTTCATCAGATGGAGGCAGGGAGTTTGATAATGTAGTTATAAGGAACAAAATGAAAGCCCTGGAAATAAGTTGGCACATAAATACCCCTGGACACCCTTAGAGCAGAGGAGGGATAGAGCGGTTGCATAGCACATTGGGGGACCACCTCAGTTTATATCACGTTGAAAAGGGCCTCGAACGAGGTGCAGCTTTGCCGAAGGCGGTAGCAGCATACAACCACTCCATACATGCAGTCATAGAATTTTCCCCTTTTGAAATACTTTTTGGTCTTCGACAAAGGAGAAGAGATAGTGAGGAAACTGTTGTAGGTGAGCGGTTTTCGGGGAGGCTAAGGACTAATAGAATAGAACTATTAAAAATCCAGGAAAAAGTTTGACGGCGAATAGAATCAAAAAAGAGGAGAAGAGTGGCACGGACCAACATCTAGGTAGCTGAAAGGATGGGAAGTGTCAAGATAGGAACCATGGTGTATCGCAGGGTTAGTTCAAATCGGGGCATGGAGGTTGTACGATATGAAGGACCTTTCAAAATAATTGTAATCCGGGAGCATAACATTGTTACGATACAGAGCATAAAGTACCCTAGGAAAACGAGGACGGTGCACATAGAGTAGTTAAACTTTCCACTAAGGGATTCTGCGAATTGACCTTTTTAAATTAATCCTATACGGATCAAGACTTTTTGAATAATTTATCTATTGGAATAGCGAATTTTGTGTGTTGTTATATAATGTTTTCGTTATATCTATTTGGCTTTTTAGTTATTTTTCCGTATCATTGAATTCTCAACTTCATTGGAGTTTACGAAGAATATTGAAGAATATTCGTAAACTGGCGGGGGGGGGGGGGGGGGAGTTAAGGTTGTGAGTAGAATTATATTGTATGTAGAATTATATTGTATCCTACTCTCAATAATAATATTGTATTTAGCCCTCTACTCACAACATTAATAATTTCTAATGTTATAAATGAAGATTTACATTATTGAATATATCAGTCTTTTCCTAGCAAGTGAGTTGTTTCTCATTTTATAACATTATTGCATTTTTTACTGTTCTTCACCTGTCGATCATAAGTTATATATTCTGATATACATATAACACATAACACAAACAAATATTATACTAACAAGGAGAGGGCACAGCTATGGGGTCGTCGATCGGGCCCATTTTTTTTCTGGTGATTATACATCGAAAAATAGTCGACACGTGTCCGAGCGTTCCGTCCAATGGGCCTTAGGTGCTGAGAAATAAAATAAAATACCTTGAAAATCCTTTATTTTTCATCTTGAGTTTGGAAAATGATATCGCCATGATTCTTTCACTAATTCATTTATTTTAGAGAGTAGATTAAAGGAAAAATACAATCGTTAAAGAATTATTCATATTTCTTCAATTTAATTTAAAAAAAGCTTCAAGTTTTCAAGTAAACTAGCTTTATACATTTTTTCACATAAAAAACAATAGCAGAATTGAGTTCAGCACCTCAAGAAACCCTGATGTCTTAAATATCATCCAAAACAAAAAATAAAATTTTTTTCCTGTCAGGAGCAGCTTAAAACTGTTTCAGCAAAATTGTATGTGTAGTTTCAAATTCTGCATCTCGTGTTGAGCTGATCCGAGTTTTACGTTCTTGAGCTCGTTGCATAGAAGAAAGCTTCCTTTTTCTAACCATATAAATAACTATTGTATTATCTCGGGAAGCTCTTGTAAAAATGGTCCTCAAAATAAAAATTAAATTCAAACTTTTCTTTATATTATGTAGATTCCTGAACACGTAAAAATATCTCGATTATGTAAAAATGTGTAACTCTAGAGCCTTTATTTACCCTATAAATTGGGTTTTTTCTATGCCCTCGCCATCAATAAGTAGTACTTTTTTCTTATAGATATACTTCTAATGTGAAGGTGGTATAATGAAACAAGTGCGAACTAAAATAGAAAAACGTACTTTGTACTCGTCCGCATATACTCTTTGTTTACTTACTGGTGAGGGTATGTGGGGAATTTTAAAACTGATACGATGTGAATCATTCCTAATTGTTATTTGTTATTGAAAACTCTTACAAACCTCTCTCTCAAAGTGATCGACTAACTTTTTATTTTCTTTCATTCTTGGATTTTTTTTTAAATTATTAGTATTGTTTTTGGTTGTTACTCGGCTCATTTTTTTCATAACAGTTTTCAGATTTGTTTCAAAAAAAAAAATTAAAAATTGCATTAAAAGTTTCGCTAGACCCTTACAATTTCGTTAAACATCCAAAAATCCAACCATATTTCGGAGAAAATTCTACCGATTCTCATCAAATTTATAGGGTAAATAAAGGCTCTAGAGTTACACATTTTAACCTAATCGAGATATTTTTACGTGTTCAGGAATCAACATAATATAAAGAAAAGTTTGAATTTAATTTTTATTTTGAGGACCATTTTTTACAAGAGCTTCCCGAGATAATACAATAGTTATTTATATGGTTAGAAAAAGGAAGCTTTCTTCTATGCAACGAGCTCAAGAACATAAAACTCGGATCAGCTCAACACGAGATGCAGAATTTGAAACTACACATACAATTTTGCTGAAACATTTTTAAGCTGCTCCTGACAGGAAACAATTTTAATTTTTTGTTTTGGATGATATTTAAGACAACAGGGTTACTTGAGGTGCTGAACTCAATTCTGCTATTGTTTTTTATGTGAAAAAATTTATAAAGCTAGTTTACTTGAAAACTTGAAGCTTTTTTTAAATTAAATTGAAGAAATATGAATAATTCTTTAACGATTGTATTTTTCCTTTAATCTACTCTCTAAAATAAATGAATTAGTGAAAGAATCATTTTCCAAACTCAAGATAAAAAATAAAGGATTTTCAAGATATTTTATTTTATTTCTCAGCACCTAAGGCCCATTGGACGGAACGCTCGGACACGTGTCGACTATTTTTCGATGTAGAATCACCAGAAAAAAAATGGGCCCGATCGACGACCCCATAGCTGTGCCCTCCCCTTGTAAGTTGATCTTAATTCTAGAGACCGTTGCACATAAGAGCAGTTATTATACAGTTTTCATATTTTTTTGGTCTGGTGCTAGTCATTAATTTAATCTTTACAATAAAAGGTCTTAATAATAAACTAGGGGCTTGTTAACTTCAGCGAAAACGATTCAAAATAAATAAAATAAGCTTACTCACTTCTTATTTAATAATTAATTTAAGTTATCCAGTAGTGTCAATAATGTATTTGAATTGCTTCCACTACCATTTTAATTTCAATAATTTATTATTAGTCCTTCATTCTATTAATATGGTTTAAAAATTATTGTCTGGTCTCTCTATCACTGAAGCAAAAAAAAATGTATGTAAATTAATCTGTCTTGTTTCTTTCGAAGCCCTTAATCAAACTATATACATGTAAAAGAAGAAAAAAAGAAAGAAACTTCAGTCTCTTTTTTATTTCTTTGTGAAACTCTAATTACCATATTAACAATTGTATTATTTTAAAAACATTAATATATATTCACATTAATCTAAATTAATTTCAAATAAATTAGATATAGAATGCAGGCCTCAAAGTCTCGTATAATTTCAATAATTCACTTAATAGTGCAGGTTACATGCCAAATTTTCGCCTATTCAGGCATCTTCAGGATCAGGAGAAGTCTGTTTCTAGCTTGCATGTGAAACTGTTGTAGCCCTGAAGATGCCTGAATAGGCGAAAATTTGGCATGTAACCTGCACTATTAAGTGAATTATTGAAATTATACGAGACTTTGAGGCCTGCATTCTATATCTATAATTGAATAGTCTCTTCCTAAAAGCTTGTTTATTCAAATAAATTAAAAATTTTGAAACCTCTCTAAAAAAATTCTAGGTCAAATTCAAAATCAAGTTCTATATCCTCCCGCATCATTCTGGCCTATTTACAGTTGGGAATGGGTAAGACCACCTTCGTACAGATATATGCTCCAACTGAGGATGCAGTGATTGCTGACAAGGAACATTTCTGCATGCACTTACAACTACATGTACGAAATTCCAATGGGAACCGCCTCGTAGAGTTCTGTGTAGACAACCATCTCATGATTCTTTTCTGGACAACGAAACAGCGCATAATCAACTATTTTATCTGTAGGAGAGATGTCAGAATTATTGTACAGATATCAAGGTTATCAGAGGAACTGAATTAGGCATTTACCATTTGCTGTTGGTGGGAGATACTCGAATCCCAAAGGAAAGAAGAAGGTGTCCCAAAGTTTATGAAAGAGTCAATATTCAGATCCTGGAATTAGAAGTAAAGATAGAAAAATATATTCAGGTCAGTGAAGAAAGAATAAAGGAGGTAGACCTTGACAAAAACGTAGATGACCTATGGAAGGAATTTAAAAACATGATACTAGAGGTTGCTACAAGAGTATGTGGAACTAAGAAAGTAAATATGGGCAGGAAATGGTGGAACTATATTGTTAAGGTTAAATTAAAACAAAAAAAGGTGGCCTGGAAAGAAGTACCTGAAAAACCGTTCTAATGAAAACCTAGAGGTCTATAGAACCAAGAGAATTGCAAAAAGATATTATGATAGGAAAAAAAGAAAGCATGGGAAGAATTTGGTAAATCTCTTGAAGGTGACAACGGAGCAAATTTGAAGAATTTCTGGCAGAAAGTTAAGTCCCTAAAAGAGAATGAACCAAAGCCTATAGGAAATGTCAATGAGAAAAACAGAAGAGTGCTGACCCAATCTGTGGAAATCTTAGATAGATGGAAGACACTATACCAACATCTTCAAGGATACCGACAGCTCTGTAGACAGAGTGGACCCCCACAAACGGATGAAGAAGTTATATGGGAGGAAGATGTTGAAAGAGTAGTACAAAAGATAAATATTGGGAAAGCTACGGGTAATCATGGGATTTCTCCAGAATTTATAAAATATAGCGGCCCAGAAATTATTAAAATTCTACAGGTTCTCTTCCAGAAATTATGAAATAACAAGAAGATCCCCTGCAAATCGGAATTAAATATAACAGTACCGATACAATGGTACACCAAAAAAAAGGGAGCCCAAGGAGGAATTAGAGGCATTCTGGCCAGGTAGAAGGACTCAGGACAACTTATTTGCACTCAGGAACATAATGGAGAAGTGTTGGGACAGAGACAGAAATTTATACCTTGCTTTTCTGGATCTCAAAGCAGCATTTGATTCTGTACCACAAGTAGTTAATATATGGGAAGCCCTGAGAGTGAAAAATGTACCTGCCCCCTTAATAACGATATTAAATCAACATAACCAAAATTCTAAGAATAAACGGTATGTGTTCAAAACCCTTTACTATGGCGCAAGGCATGGAACAAGGAGACAGTTTCAGTCCTCTTACTTTTATTATATCAATGTTAATAATAAACCATAATTTTTTGCTCATAATCATCATTTTTTGCTTGTGTTGTTTGTTTGTTTAACGTCACTTTATGCCACTGAGGCTAATCGGACGATGCTACAGTAGGAGTCCTAAATTTTGCCTATCATGCCTAAAATTTGCTTATGAATGACCAAGTAGATTATACAAAATGTTCTAATCTTTACTATTTCCCAGTGATTAGTGTGACAAGTAATGAAAAGTGAACGGAACATTGATACATGAAGTATTAATGTGTGTGTGTGTGTGCGTGCGTGCGTGCGTGCGTGCGTGCGTGCGTGCGTACCGATACAATGGTACACCAAAAAAAAGGGAGCCCAAGGAGGAATAAGAGGCATTCTGGCCAGGTAGAAGGACTCAGGACAACTTATTTGCACTCAGGAACATAATGGAGAAGTGTTGGGACAGAGACAGAAATTTATACCTTGCTTTTCTGGATCTCAAAGCAGCATTTGATTCTGTACCACAAGTAGTTAATATATGGGAAGCCCTGAGAGTGAAAAATATACCTGCCCCCTTAATAACGATATTAAATCAACATAACCAAAATTCTAAGAATAAACGGTATGTGTTCAAAACCCTTTACTATGGCGCAAGGCATGGAACAAGGAGACAGTTTCAGTCCTCTTACTTTTATTATATCAATGTTAATAATAAACCATAATTTTTTGCTCATAATCATCATTTTTTGCTTGTGTTGTTTGTTTGTTTAACGTCACTTTATGCCACTGAGGCTAATCGGACGATGCTACAGTAGGAGTCCTAAATTTTGCCTATCATGCCTAAAATTTGCTTATGAATGACCAAGTAGATTATACAAAATGTTCTAATCTTTACTATTTCCCAGTGATTAGTGTGACAAGTAATGAAAAGTGAACGGAACATTGATACATGAAGTATTAATGTGTGTGTGTGTGTGCGTGCGTGCGTGCGTGCGTGCGTGCGTGCGTGCGTACCGATACAATGGTACACCAAAAAAAAGGGAGCCCAAGGAGGAATAAGAGGCATTCTGGCCAGGTAGAAGGACTCAGGACAACTTATTTGCACTCAGGAACATAATGGAGAAGTGTTGGAACAGAGACAGAAATTTATACCTTGCTTTTCTGGATCTCAAAGCAGCATTTGATTCTGTACCACAAGTAGTTAATATATGGGAAGGCCTGAGAGTGAAAAATATACCTGCCCCCTTAATAACGATATTAAATCAACATAACCAAAATTCTAAGAATAAACGGTATGTGTTCAAAACCCTTTACTATGGCGCAAGGCATGGAACAAGGAGACAGTTTCAGTCCTCTTACTTTTATTATATCAATGTTAATAATAAACCATAATTTTTTGCTCATAATCATCATTTTTTGCTTGTGTTGTTTGTTTGTTTAACGTCACTTTATGCCACTGAGGCTAATCGGACGATGCTACAGTAGGAGTCCTAAATTTTGCCTATCATGCCTAAAATTTGCTTATGAATGACCAATTAGATTATACAAAATGTTCTAATCTTTACTATTTCCCAGTGATTAGTGTGACAAGTAATGAAAAGTGAACGGAACATTGATACATGAAGTATTAAATAATTCAATACAATTTTATCGCCCCATGAAATCCCCTATTTTAGGATATTATATTTTGATAGAAACTGGTGTGCATCTTTACCCATAAGTATTTAGCTATTGAGCTAAAGCTGGTTTTGAATTTGATCAAACTAGCATGCATTTTTACATTCCTGTCGATTGAGGCAGTACTTGTAGTGTTATTTTATTTTTAATTTTTTTATTTGAAATATTATACTATCATATCGGTTTGAAATAATTTTCTGCGAATGTAAAAAGTTTTTATGAGGTTGTTCTAAAAATGTTATTTTAATTTAATTTATTTCTACATGTTTTACGGTCCCCTGAGTCCAAATAACTAAGTCACGAAAAAGTGTGTGTGTGTGTGTGTGTGTGTGTGTGTGTGTGTGTGTGTGTGTGTGTGTGTGTGTGTGTGTGCGTGCGTGCGTGCGTGCGTGCTTGCGTGCGTACCGATACAATGGTACACCAAAAAAAAGGGAGCCCAAGGAGGAATAAGAGGCATTCTGGCCAGGTAGAAGGACTCAGGACAACTTATTTGCACTCAGGAACATGATGGAGAAGTGTTGGGACAGAGACAGAAATTTATACCTTGCTTTTCTGGATCTCAAAGCAGCATTTGATTCTGTACCACAAGTAGTTAATATATGGGAAGCCCTGAGAGTGAAAAATATACCTGCCCCCTTAATAACGATATTAAATCAACATAACCAAAATTCTAAGAATAAACGGTATGTGTTCAAAACCCTTTACTATGGCGCAAGGCATGGAACAAGGAGACAGTTTCAGTCCTCTTACTTTTATTATATCAATGTTAATAATAAACCATAATTTTTTGCTCATAATCATCATTTTTTGCTTGTGTTGTTTGTTTGTTTAACGTCACTTTATGCCACTGAGGCTAATCGGACGATGCTACAGTAGGAGTCCTAAATTTTGCCTATCATGCCTAAAATTTGCTTATGAATGACCAAGTAGATTATACAAAATGTTCTAATCTTTACTATTTCCCAGTGATTAGTGTGACAAGTAATGAAAAGTGAACGGAACATTGATACATGAAGTATTAATGTGTGTGTGTGTGTGTGCGTGCGTGCGTGCGTGCGTGCGTGCGTGCGTGCGTACCGATACAATGGTACACCAAAAAAAAGGGAGCCCAAGGAGGAATAAGAGGCATTCTGGCCAGGTAGAAGGACTCAGGACAACTTATTTGCACTCAGGAACATAATGGAGAAGTGTTGGGACAGAGACAGAAATTTATACCTTGCTTTTCTGGATCTCAAAGCAGCATTTGATTCTGTACCACAAGTAGTTAATATATGGGAAGCCCTGAGAGTGAAAAATATACCTGCCCCCTTAATAACGATATTAAATCAACATAACCAAAATTCTAAGAATAAACGGTATGTGTTCAAAACCCTTTACTATGGCGCAAGGCATGGAACAAGGAGACAGTTTCAGTCCTCTTACTTTTATTATATCAATGTTAATAATAAACCATAATTTTTTGCTCATAATCATCATTTTTTGCTTGTGTTGTTTGTTTGTTTAACGTCACTTTATGCCACTGAGGCTAATCGGACGATGCTACAGTAGGAGTCCTAAATTTTGCCTATCATGCCTAAAATTTGCTTATGAATGACCAAGTAGATTATACAAAATGTTCTAATCTTTACTATTTCCCAGTGATTAGTGTGACAAGTAATGAAAAGTGAACGGAACATTGATACATGAAGTATTAATGTGTGTGTGTGTGTGCGTGCGTGCGTGCGTGCGTGCGTGCGTGCGTGCGTACCGATACAATGGTACACCAAAAAAAAGGGAGCCCAAGGAGGAATAAGAGGCATTCTGGCCAGGTAGAAGGACTCAGGACAACTTATTTGCACTCAGGAACATAATGGAGAAGTGTTGGGACAGAGACAGAAATTTATACCTTGCTTTTCTGGATCTCAAAGCAGCATTTGATTCTGTACCACAAGTAGTTAATATATGGGAAGGCCTGAGAGTGAAAAATATACCTGCCCCCTTAATAACGATATTAAATCAACATAACCAAAATTCTAAGAATAAACGGTATGTGTTCAAAACCCTTTACTATGGCGCAAGGCATGGAACAAGGAGACAGTTTCAGTCCTCTTACTTTTATTATATCAATGTTAATAATAAACCATAATTTTTTGCTCATAATCATCATTTTTTGCTTGTGTTGTTTGTTTGTTTAACGTCACTTTATGCCACTGAGGCTAATCGGACGATGCTACAGTAGGAGTCCTAAATTTTGCCTATCATGCCTAAAATTTGCTTATGAATGACCAATTAGATTATACAAAATGTTCTAATCTTTACTATTTCCCAGTGATTAGTGTGACAAGTAATGAAAAGTGAACGGAACATTGATACATGAAGTATTAAATAATTCAATACAATTTTATCGCCCCATGAAATCCCCTATTTTAGGATATTATATTTTGATAGAAACTGGTGTGCATCTTTACCCATAAGTATTTAGCTATTGAGCTAAAGCTGGTTTTGAATTTGATCAAACTAGCATGCATTTTTACATTCCTGTCGATTGAGGCAGTACTTGTAGTGTTATTTTATTTTTAATTTTTTTATTTGAAATATTATACTATCATATCGGTTTAAAATAATTTTCTGCGAATGTAAAAAGTTTTTATGAGGTTGTTCTAAAAATGTTATTTTAATTTAATTTATTTCTACATGTTTTACGGTCCCCTGAGTCCAAATAAC
This sequence comes from Aelia acuminata, assembly GCA_911387785.2. Lineage (NCBI taxonomy): Eukaryota > Metazoa > Arthropoda > Insecta > Hemiptera > Pentatomidae > Aelia > Aelia acuminata. The sequence continues at coordinate 109,648,472 of OU426979.1, read as the reverse complement.
TAAGTCACGAAAAAGTGTGTGTGTGTGTGTGTGTGTGTGTGTGTGTGCGTGCGTGTGTGCGTGCGTACCGATACAATGGTACACCAAAAAAAAGGGAGCCCAAGGAGGAATAAGAGGCATTCTGGCCAGGTAGAAGGACTCAGGACAACTTATTTGCACTCAGGAACATAATGGAGAAGTGTTGGGACAGAGACAGAAATTTATACCTTGCTTTTCTGGATCTCAAAGCAGCATTTGATTCTGTACCACAAGTAGTTAATATATGGGAAGCCCTGAGAGTGAAAAATATACCTGCCCCCTTAATAACGATATTAAATCAACATAACCAAAATTCTAAGAATAAACGGTATGTGTTCAAAACCCTTTACTATGGCGCAAGGCATGGAACAAGGAGACAGTTTCAGTCCTCTTACTTTTATTATATCAATGTTAATAATAAACCATAATTTTTTGCTCATAATCATCATTTTTTGCTTGTGTTGTTTGTTTGTTTAACGTCACTTTATGCCACTGAGGCTAATCGGACGATGCTACAGTAGGAGTCCTAAATTTTGCCTATCATGCCTAAAATTTGCTTATGAATGACCAAGTAGATTATACAAAATGTTCTAATCTTTACTATTTCCCAGTGATTAGTGTGACATGTAATGAAAAGTGAACGGAACATTGATACATGAAGTATTAAATAATTCAATACAATTTTATCGCCCCATGAAATCCCCTATTTTAGGATATTATATTTTGATAGAAACTCAAAGCAGCATTTGATTCTGTACCACAAGTAGTTAATATATGGGAAGCCCTGAGAGTGAAAAATATACCTGCCCCCTTAATAACGATATTAAATCAACATAACCAAAATTCTAAGAATAAACGGTATGTGTTCAAAACCCTTTACTATGGCGCAAGGCATGGAACAAGGAGACAGTTTCAGTCCTCTTACTTTTATTATATCAATGTTAATAATAAACCATAATTTTTTGCTCATAATCATCATTTTTTGCTTGTGTTGTTTGTTTGTTTAACGTCACTTTATGCCACTGAGGCTAATCGGACGATGCTACAGTAGGAGTCCTAAATTTTGCCTATCATGCCTAAAATTTGCTTATGAATGACCAAGTAGATTATACAAAATGTTCTAATCTTTACTATTTCCCAGTGATTAGTGTGACATGTAATGAAAAGTGAACGGAACATTGATACATGAAGTATTAAATAATTCAATACAATTTTATCGCCCCATGAAATCCCCTATTTTAGGATATTATATTTTGATAGAAACTCAAAGCAGCATTTGATTCTGTACCACAAGTAGTTAATATATGGGAAGCCCTGAGAGTGAAAAATATACCTGCCCCCTTAATAAGGATATTAAATCAACATAACCAAAATTCTAAGAATAAACGGTATGTGTTCAAAACCCTTTACTATGGCGCAAGGCATGGAACAAGGAGACAGTTTCAGTCCTCTTACTTTTATTATATCAATGTTAATAATAAACCATAATTTTTTGCTCATAATCATCATTTTTTGCTTGTGTTGTTTGTTTGTTTAACGTCACTTTATGCCACTGAGGCTAATCGGACGATGCTACAGTAGGAGTCCTAAATTTTGCCTATCATGCCTAAAATTTGCTTATGAATGACCAAGTAGATTATACAAAATGTTCTAATCTTTACTATTTCCCAGTGATTAGTGTGACAAGTAATGAAAAGTGAACGGAACATTGATACATGAAGTATTAAATAATTCAATGCAATTTTATCGCCCCATGAAATCCCCTTTTTTAGGATATTATATTTTGATAGAAACTGGTGTGCATCTTTACCCATAAGTATTTAGCTATTGAGCTAAAGCTGGTTTTGAATTTGATCAAACTAGCATGCATTTTTACATTCCTGTCGATTGAGGCAGTACTTGTAGTGTTATTTTATTTTTAATTTTTTTATTTGAAATATTATACTATCATATCGGTTTGAAATAATTTTCTGCGAATGTAAAAAGTTTTTATGAGGTTGTTCTAAAAATGTTATTTTAATTTAATTTATTTCTACATGTTTTACGGTCCCCTGAGTCCAAATAACTAAGTCACGAAAAAGTGTGTGTGTGTGTGTGCGTGCGTGCGTGCGTGCGTGCGTGCGAGTGTCAGCAAAAATTTCATCAAAATTGATCAAACCGAGGGGGCACGTTATTCCATACCTTTTTTCTCTCATTTTTATATTGTTGTAAGCCCACGCATGCGCAGTACGCCTTTAATGACAGAACATTGTTTATAATTACAGACGTTCTGTTCATTTAATGGAAATTATTTGTTTCATGGTAAATAAAATCAGACGTGATTGAGTATTATGCTTGCATTGCCGAATTATCACAAGTAAAAACTTTTTTTAATAATAAAAAAATTTACTTAGTGTGCTTTTGAGAGCAAATAGAAACAAAAATAAGAAAATGAATGTGTGTCTTTGAGGAATGGCATGTAACAAAACACGTCAATTTCTAATGTAAGCAAGTAGGTAAGTGAAAGTTGTGTGTTGCGCGCACCGCACCAGATTTTTTTTAATGCCATCAGAATGGTATAATTTCACTGCATTTGCATTTGTGTGTTCCTAGCTTTATATCCTAAGTTATTAGATATAAGAGTTGTATAGAGATATACTATAATATTTCTATTAACTTTAATGTAATGATTTTCCATAGAGTGCAGATGGGCAGATTCAATTTACTCGAATGTACAATGCAGCTGGAAAAACTACTCTCTATGACATGGAAGTTGATGTGTCCCACAAACATGTTATTACTGCCTGCCAGGATAGGAATATTAGGGTGTATAATGTTTCTTCAGGGAAGCATAGTAAAACATTTAAAGGATCAATAGGCGAAGACGGTTCTTTAATTAAGGTATAGTAATTTTAAAATTTTTTTTAAACTCACTTAGATAGAATCAAGTTGCTTTCAGTTAAGATTTTTGAAATATTAGTAACGTGTCTTCCTTTTTATTTTTCTTTATTTTTAACCGACTTCGAAAGAGGAGGTTACTCAATTCGATACGTATGTGCCTTTTTTTTTTTTTTTTTTTTTTCTATTTATGTCCACCGATTACTCCGAGATGGGTGGACCGATTGGACCGAAACCTTTTGCATCTTGTAGAGTATTTTCCCAATATGGGCCCATTAAAACCTTTTTTGGGTTCTTAATTTATTAAAGAAGTTATTGGGAAAAAACATGAAAATAATTATTTAATTATCGCTCAAAATATTTACTTATTTGAAAAACATATGGCATATATATCATAAGGTATGGTCCAACAAACTATTAAAACACGTTGATAAGTAACAAGCTGATCATGTACAATCCCCGCTTTTTTATTCTAAATTTGATTGGTTGATTCCAAGCAATGCTCAATAATGTTTTAATGGTCGATGAATCGGTTGGGAAAACAAACCAATCAAATTCAGAATCAAAAGAGTGGGGGAGAACATGTGAAGTGTGTTAGTTATTGACGTGGTTTAAGTGCTTGTTGGAACAAACCTTATACATAACCTTAAATAAATTTTCAACAATAGATTTTTATAAAGATATATAATATCAGTGGAATATCCCTGTCGTTTTCTGAAAAATGAAATACTTCTTTATGGTTCCGGCAAAGTTATTGTTGTTTCGACCCTGTTCCTGGAAAATTTTGCCAAGAAATAAAACTCAAGAACATTTTTTTGGGTTGCTTAAAAGATTTTCTTTATAGATTTAAGAAGATTAAAGCACATTAAACACCGATAACAGTAAAAAATCCTAAATGAATGTCTAAACGACCGACGGACAGCATAATCATAAAACCACAGAATTCATAGAATTTAAAGAAAGGCCGAGCATTAATAACCCTTTTTAAAAGAGATTCGTAAAATCGTAGCTATTATTGTTTTAAATTGGATTTCGATTTCCGACTTCCACTCGTTATGCACATTAAAAAGGAATTCAATGCTTCCTGGAAAAGCTCTTTTTCATTTGATTTAGAGGCCTTAACAAAAGATTCAGGCACCTCTGTCAGCTTCCGGATATACTCCATCTCTGTCGGATATTAATATACAATGTAATCATAAAATGTTGTGCGGATTCTTCACTCTGGAGTGACACTTTTGTTATGTTATCCAGATTACTATTATCGGTTTTTAATTATGTTTCTGCTGTTTAGATGAAAATTGCTGTAAGTGCCAAATTATTGATTTTGAGATAACAAATAACTATTAACTAAGCTTAAATTTGGTTTGAAAATTAAGAAAAATATTATGGATATGACCATAATACGGACTTGTTATTATTCCAGTCATGAAATAAATATGTCCCACTAAAAAATTTTAATATTATTTCTTCCATCTCCAATTCCATCTATGATGGTGAATTGTCTAATTTTTTTTCTTTAAGTTACGATATTGTCCCTAGGGTGGCACTCGATAAGAGAGTCTAGAGACGAAAATCTTAAAGATAGTCATTTGTCAAGAATTGTTTCCATTTCGAGGCAGTCATGTTCTTTGATACCGAAATAGCAAACGTATATGTTGTTTATTACATTTACCAATAAAACTGGTCGAAAAACGGCCAAAATCCTAACTGTTCCTATACCTAAACGATATCTTGAAGTTGCCGGAATTATGTTACAGCCGAGCAAAACTGAACACCTCCCCTCGGAACACAGGTTTATGTATGTAATAAACAAGTACCGAAGACAATATTCCGCAAAGGAAAAAGTCATTGTCATTGTGGAAAAAAAGTTTTATGTATCTTCCCGATGGAACAATGGTCTTTACAAAAAATCAAAGTAGACAGGGTGTTGAAAGGTGTGTACTGCACCTAACGCAAACGATTTTCAATTTTCTGTGCGTATTCATAAAATTGATAATGTGACTATTATAATACAAAGTTGATTAAAATTGATATAATTATAATACAAAGACCCGGGATAGACGAACGTGGTATAGCGCTACCTGAGTGGGCTGACTTTTATTTCGCGAGGGACCCACGGAATAGATCTCGTCCTTCCCACCATGGATAGAATAACCAACTAATGAATCAAACTCACTTGTAGTATCTAAAGAGGGGTACCAAAAAAAAAAAAAAAAAAATACTTCGAAAACCTGAAATCACTTCAAAATGTACTTAAAATCTGTATAAAAAAAAGCATACAGAATTTGTTTTAGAAATCAACGCATTGCTCCCTTCCGCCTTATATTAGAAATTATCTTCCGCCACTAAAAAGTATGAAATAAAAAATATTTTATAAAAAAAACTAAACCGACTTCGAAAACTAGGAACCAGTAAAAATAAATGCACTGAAAAGTATGAAATAATTACCTTCTGATTTTTATGAATACGCAGCAAAATTGAAAATCGTATGAAAAGCGGAATAATGCATTAAAATGGATAATTTTATTTTGATTAGTACGAATACATACTAACTGTTAATAAAAAGTATTAAATTAAAATATTAAATACCATGTTCAATACTTAACTATCTTTTCGGAGGCGGCGCAAAATTTAAAATAAACACTAAAAATTAGGAAAATAATTCTCTATAGATTTTCTATTTTGCGCCGCCTCCAAAAAGATTGTTAAGTATTGAACATGGTATTTAATATTTTAATTTAATAATTTTTATTAACAGTTAGTATGTATTCGTACTAATCAAAATAAAATTATCCATTTTAATGCATTATTCCGCTTTTCATACGATTTTCAATTTTGCTGCGTATTCATAAAAATCAGAAGGTAATTATTTCATACTTTTCAGTGCATTTATTTTTACTGGTTCCTAGTTTTCGAAGTCGGTTTAGTTTTTTTTATAAAATATTTTTTATCTAAAATTTACTTCTTTGACATTTCAAGATTGTATCCACATTCTAAAACCTGTACAATATTATTACACTTATTTCATATATACTAAATATCTTTTATAGTATTCAAGTTAAAAGATAATTTTTTATTTTCACTTATCTATGTATAAAATATATAGTAAAGGAAAGTATTGCGATCCTGAAAAATTACGACTTCCGGTTTTCAACGGAAGTGTGTGTGTGTGCGCGCGTGCGTGCGTCCGTGTGTGTGTGCGTGCGTCCGTGTGTGTGCGCGTGCGTCCGTGTGCGTGCGTGCGTGCGTGTGTGTGTGTGTGTGTGTGTGTGTGTGTGTGTGTGTGTGTGTGTGTGTGTGTGTGTGTGTGTGTGTGTGTGTGTGTGTGTGTGTTTTTGAACAGACTAGCTCAAAAACTATAAACCGTACGAACATGTAATTTAGTGTCTGTGTGAGTCTGTATGTCTGTGTATGCCTGCGATGTGACAGTCAAAATTAAACAATTGGAGGTGGCACATTACTTAATAAATTTTGTCTCATTTACTCAAAAAAAGCTTTAACGATTTTGATGAAACTGGGTGGGTATTTGATGTATGTATATGGCCCTTGACATCACAGCAAAAATTTCATCAAAATTAAACAAACGGAAGTAATAATGCTTATGTTTTTTTTTGGTTTTCTCAAAAATGGCTTTAATGATTTTGATCAAACCCGACATGTTTAATGAGAATCAATATTCTTTAAAAAAAGGTAAGCTTTATCATTATTAAAATGTTCTGAGGGGGCTTAAATAAGAAAGGGGCCTTTTTTTTTTTCCTAAAAAGTACCTTTGTTTTTGTTTACATTGAGAAATTAACTGCCTCTCATTACGCATAAAAATAAGAACTGGCTAAATATGAAATATGAAAAAAATCAAGTAAACATATTCAGGAGAAAAAAGAAAAATATTCCATCATCTCATAAAACACGTTGAACCCATGCATGCACAATACACCTTTAATGACAGACCTTTGTTTATAATTAAAGACATTCTGTCCATTTAATGAAAATTATTTGTTTCATGGTATCTACATGAATTTTTAACAACTGCATAGAGAATTATAAAATCAGATTGAGTATTATGCTTGTATTGCCGAATTATCACAAGTAAAAACTTTTATTTAATAATAACAAAATATTGTGTACTTTAAAGAGCAAATACAAACAAAAAGAAGTAAATGAATGTGGAAAGAAGTGTGACTTTGAGGAATGCCATTTAACAAATCTCTTCAATTTCTAACCAAGTTGGTTAGTGAAAGTTGTGTTGCGCGCATCGCACCAGATGTTTTAAATTTAATAATCTAATTATTAGTTCTTAAAATCAATATTACTTACATTGATTTCTCTGTCATGTTGTTCATTCCATGTTATTAAATCTTTATATAGATAAAAATCTGGTTTCCAGATGTTTTCAGAGGTAAAATCAGAAACTACTCAACCGATTTTGATGAAATTTGGCTCATTGTGTGTTGTTTTGTCCAACTTAAAAGATAGGATAGTTTTTATCTAAATTATTATTATTGGCCTCAATATGTCTTTTATTGAAAATTAAATGCTTATTATACTACGATTGAGATTGACTATTTGTAAGTTCTATAAATTTCCAACAGATGGAGGTGGAAGTTGATTTATTTACACAACACTTAATTTTCTTTCAATATTTTGGGTGGGTAAGCATCCAGTAGCCAAATATATTTTTCCGGCTTAGATTAGGAAAATCCGTGTTTTCCCATGGGCAATTATGTGTCGCCTTTTCACGTTTGGGGAAAACATGGAATCTATTTAGCAAGACAGGTTAATCAAAATCATTTTGCAGGTATTAGCACTACAATAAATAGGAATTGTGAATTCCAATAATAAAAAAAGAATGTAGATTATTATTATAAAAATTTATTAATTAACGTTGTCTATCTCATTCATAAAGTTAAATTTTATTTTTTGATGAGTAGTTCTGTAATACAGTCGTGTTTGAGGTTCGCATTTCACAACCTGTTTACGGAAGAACCTACTAATATGAAATCTCATATCATCAAGTGTTATATTCTGAATTTCATTAATATTTATTGTGGCAAAAGATTAATTTGGTAAATTTTCGATAACCGTCTATTGTGATTGTACTTAAATCTTTTTCAATTATACTCTATATTAGTTCCTTTTACATGTGTTTTATTTATATTTAATCTCGCCTCTGCTGAAATAAATGAATGGATCATTAATACTTACTAATGTCAAATATGAGATGTAAAAAATAAAAACTTTTCTACATTTTTCACCAAACAATTTTAAATTTGGCATAAAGTTCTGTTTTCTGTTATGATTATCTGAAACATTTTTATCTTTATTAGTGAATTTTGATTTGACTGTATCAAAAAGAATAGGATATAATTAATTCAACGCATTATAGCTACTGAGCCATAATGCCACAGTAATGTGTGGCCAGGACTGCTTATAATATAATAAAAATTTCCAAAATTCACTGTTATGCATTCTTATACACTAACTCACACTTATCTCATTATATTATTAACTGAACTATGTTAGACTTTGTCCTCTATAGATACAATATCAACTTTCTAATAATCTGATCTAGTATTTTTTATTAATTATAATAATTTTGATGTTATTTCTTTTTACTTTCACTTACCTATATATGAAATATATAGTAAGTGGAAGTATTGCGATCGTGAAAAATTTCGACTTCCGGTTTTCAACGGAAATACACCTTTTGGGGTCCCCTGAGTCGAAATGACTAAGTTCCGCGAAATGGTCTGTGTGTGTGTGTGTGTGTGTGTCTGTGTGTGTGTGTGTGTGTGTGTGTGTGTGTGAACAGACTAGCTCAAAAACTATAAACCGTGCGATCATGAAATTGGGTATTTAGTGTAGGTATATGCCCGCGATGTGACAGCATAAATTTCATCAAAATTACTTAAAGGGAGGGGGTACTTTACTTAATAACTTTTTAGGTTTTTTTCGATTTTCTCAAAAACGGCTCTAACGATTTGGATCAAACTGGGTATTTGATGTATGTACATGCCCGAGATATGACTGTTAAAATTTCATCAAAATTGATTAACCGGAGGGGGGACTTTACTTGATAAATTTTCTATAATTTTCACGTGTTTTTTTTTATTTACTCAAAAACGGCTTTAACGATTAACTAAAATAAGATATGAATGTAGAAAAATGTGTGAATTTGGGAAATGATATTTAGCAAAACACGTCAATTTCTAATCTAAGTAAGTTGGTAAGTAAAAGTTGTGTGTTGCGGGCACGCACCAGATTTTTCATAATTAAAGCCGTTCTGTTCATTTGAGAAGTGGCAATTAACAAAACGCATTTAATGCTAATCTAAGTAAGTTGGTAAGTGAAAGTTGTGTGTTGCGAGCACGCACCAGATTTTTTGACTAATTATTATTTTACTATTTATGTTTAAAAAAGTTTTATTTTGTTCAATATGTCCCCAAATTGTATGTATCTGTTTTGTAGTTAACTGTTATTTCATTATTTTTATGATATGAATTGATTCCAATAATTTTTTATTCTTTGTCTTGCTTTCCTTGTCTAAAATTTTTGGTTAATAAAATTAAATAAGAAATTTTAATTAGATCAGCAGAAAAATAATAGATTTAGAAATTAAACAAACGCAATGGTTAATTAACAAGTTAATAAATAAAATAAACCATATCATAGATGGCTTAAATTAGGATTATAATGTCACATACGAGAACCTATAAATTTCAATTAACACAACAGTATAAGAGATTTTAATGATAAAATGTCAGGCATAATGAAAATAAAGATGGATTGAAAATTAAGTGATTATAAAGTTTCCCAAGATTAATAAATTGAATATACCCAATATAATATTGAAAATGATAGGTCAGGAAAATGATAGACAATCAGTCAAAAAACATCCATACAAATGATATCCTTGAAAATTATAACAATTTGCATAAAATAAATAATAGTGTGGAAAACAAAACCAGCCTTATTATTCCAGTAAAAATAATTAATCTGCTATTCCTGGGAGATAATTTTAGTTTAGACTTGCAAAATAAAGATAAAGACATAATTACAGTGATCATTGATGTGGAAAATATTTTAAAAAATGTTGAGATTTTGGGTAACCACAGGAATGCTACAAGAAACAGGATATGTTCATCTTATTTATAAAATTCTCGTGTCACAAAGTTAGTTACCATACTTCTCCGAAACGGCTTGACGGATTTTTATGAAATATTTTATGCATATTCAGTAGGTTTGAGAATCGACTACTATCTATTTTTTATACCCCTAAGTGATAAGGGTTGTCCACCCCTAACGTTTTTTTTGTTATTTGTTGGAAAAAGTCCTGGAGATCTCAGGTATTCAACCTCTGAACCCTTGGTTGACCCTTATGAGGTGGGGAAGGGTTCGGAGGTTGAATACCTGAGATCTCTAGGACTTTGGGCCACTTAGAAAGATATGACAGCCTAAAAACCAAGGCTGGGGACTCTATTCCCCAGCATGCCCCCTCGAAGGTTAATAAAATTATTAATTTTTAGTGTAGTTCGCACAATTAGTTAATTAAGTGATTTACATAACCTCAAAAGTACTCAACACGTGTCTCAACGGCTATTGTGTTGTAAGTGTAAATTATTCTTATTCATTTATTATAAAATCAATAATTTTTTTTTTTATACATTGAAGATGTTGTAAATGGTAAAAAAAAAATCCCGTGAAAGTTAGATTTTTATTACAATTGGGGAAATTTTTCGTATTCACTTATAAGAGCTCTAACTTCCACAGAATTTTTTTTCACCATTTCTAACAATATATTTTCGATATAATTAAGAAAAATAAAATTTTTTGCTTTTGTAAAACAGTCTAATATTTACATGTATATGTATATGTTGGTGTGTACAATCAAAGATTAAATTATGTTATTTATTCATGATCTTTAGTTAAACAATTAAGTTATAATTGTGGGACGGCCCCACGGTTAGCTCAGTGGTAAGAGCGCTGCAACGTAGATGCAGAGGACCTGGGTTCGATTCCCAGCCATGGTCGAATCTTTTATCTTCTAATTAATTAGTTCAAAGATTATTACTATGTTTTTCATCATTAAATAATTCAATTAGTTCTATTTATGTGTTTTTTTGTACAGTGAAAAATGCCAACAAAACTTAAAGGGGTTAATTTGCCTTAATATTACCTTCTTATCTATTAACATAATTACCTTCTACTTATTAAAGTAGATCTAGAAGCATGCGAAATAGAAGAGCCCAAAGAACCGCAAACAAAATACTGATGCGCGTGTGAGCATGGCGCAATTGCGTCAAGAACAATCAGAAGATACACGTGCTGAAGGCAATAAAGTAATAAGATTAGAACAACGACAATCACGCCATTTCACAGTCAATAGACGCACAACAAATGACCAAAAACGCCAACAGGTAGATCGAGCAATTGCATCAAATTCATTCCTGCGTCTAGCATTCCAATATGAGCCCAATATTGAATATTATGCTTATTCAAAAGTTGTATCTGATGCTATGGACAAGGAATGCCCCCATTGTCATGCTCTCAAATTCAAAAATGAGCCAGCCGGGCTGTGCAACTACCTGCCAGGTAAGGTGCAATCACCTGAAATTGAAAGACCACCTGAACCATCGAACGGTTTACTTATCGGCACGGATCCAGATTGTAACGTGTTCCTGAAGTCAATTCGAATATTCAATTCATACTTTCAAATTACATCGTTCGGAGCAACAGAATAGTTTGAATACTGAGCCAAATGGTCAACAATACTATTCTATATTCAAAATCAGAGGCCAAGTTTATCATAAAATGGGCTCATTGCTTCCAATGTCAAACGAACCACATAAATTTTTACAGATCTACTTTATGGGCGGCGAGGATTCTGGAAGCGAACTTTCGAATCGCGTGAATGCTAGTTGTGCCTTCAATAACCTTGATTCATTTTTTTTCAGACGCGTCATCGGCGAGCTGGACCTCTATTGAATAAGCACAATGAATTGTTGAAAATATTCAAATCACACATGTACAAATTACAAAGCGATAATCGCGCTATTGTCATTAATCCTGATAAAACACCGGCTGGAGAGCACCTGTTGTTGACGATGTTGCTGGAATCATCGTTGGTGATCGTACAGATGCATGAAAAATTGTGATTCATAGAAGAAATAATTGCTGATACACACCGTTCATATGACGCTCTCCAATATCCGCTAATGTTCTGGGAGGGACAAGACAGATATTGCCGATATTGTCATTCCACGTTCAACATACGCTGATGAGATCAACGCTTGCTTAAAATCATCGCCATTGTGGCGTAATCTTGGAAAAGTACAGCTGAAAGTAAATATGCGCGTCATGTTGACAATATTATCAAAAAAAACCAAATGTCTTGTATATGTATTCTATAAACTCAGGAAAATATTATCTAAAAAACAACTGCTTCAAATATACTATGGACTCTTCAATAGCATCGCTGCGTATGGTATAACAGGATGGGGAGGTATCTATAAAGGATCACTTAATCTTCTTAATAAACTAAAACAAAAAATACTTCAATTAATTGGAATTTATGAGCAAGATGCATGCCGTCCACTAAACATTCGCCAAATTTTTACTGTAAAATCAATTCTGTATAAGTATTTGGAATTAAAAAATTGTTATATTAGTAACCCAATCAATACTAGATTCAAAAGCATACCTCTGCCCAAAAAAACTCTAACGATTGGACAAAGAAGCTATGATCATATTGCGAAGAAATACTTTAATGAATTGCCACCTCTCCTAAAAGCTATGAGATTCAGTAAAAATGTGATAAAAAATAATTTAAAAAAGGCAGTTAGAAATATGACAATAGACTTTTAAAAGCATCAACTGTATAATGAAATTGAATAGTGAACAGTGTTTCTATATACTTTAACCCTACTGTGTATACTAAGCTAATAAATTAATTTCAATATTGTATAGTTATAAGTCATATCGCATAAAACCACTCATTGAGTATTTAAATGCACTCTTTTGTAAACAATTTGAATATTTAGGCTGATTCGTAGCCTTTCTGTATTTTGGATTATCTGTAAGATTTCTATTGTAATTGAGTCTACCTATGTACGGGCATTTTTGCCTCCTATAGGTCCTATTATGTGTGTATAGTTTTATGCATATATGAAGGAATAAAGGATTAATAAAAAAAAAAAAAAAAAAAAAAATGCTTCAAGATCCACCCGCTGAAACATTCATGAAACAACTCTTAGATATCGGCGATGGAAAAGTTACTATAGATGAAATTGGATGCGTTAAATGTTTGTCCATTAAGCAAAAAATTATATTTTAATTTTATAGTATATCTTAAGCGGTGGGAGTGGCGGGACGGCCTAGTGTGGGTGAGTGAGTGGGCCAACACATTAAAAAATACGCGTTGCCCTGACAATATATGATTAGGAACTCGAAGAAGAGCCAGTTCAAAACCCAGCCCCATGGCCCAGGAAACTTCTAAAAGGCGAGGAAGGGTGGTGTTATATCAGTTTCATGGGTTAAAATTGTTCCATGAATATTTTTAGGAAAATGTTAAATTACTGATAGTTTTTTAAAATACAAATTTTATTTTGTTATTGTTATCGGTTACTTTTGTCGGTTATAATGAATGGATTGAAAAACAACTCTTAGATATCGGCGATGGAAAAGTTACTATAGATGAAATTGGATGCGTAAAATTACCGACCGAATTCTGCACAATCATTGATTCGCAAGATGCTCTCATTGAACAAATATTTCCCGATATACTCACACAGTAGATAAATCATGAGTGGCTTGCAGAAAGAGCAATTTTAAGAGATTGTTTGTAAGTGTTACTGTCGTAATTAATTAATTATGAATTTTAAGGAATAAATTTTCCTTAATTTTAAGGAATAAATTATAATAAATTTAAAAAAATAATGTTAGGTATTTTGATATTTTTATATTCCCTCATCGTTCACGGCGCTCCATGTCTCTTTCACTCATACCTTTACACACTTTCAATAAGTGATTTATTTTCTACAATGGGCGGCTAGAAATTCGCTAGAAATAATTTACATGGCAAAACAACGTTTGCCGGGTCAGCTAGTAAGTAAATAACTATGAATCAGATATAAAAAAAATCTGGTGCGTGCGCGCAACACACAACTTTCACTTACCAACTTACTCAGATTAGAAATTAATGTGTTTTGTTAATTGCCACTTCTCAAAGTTATACATTTTTCCACATTCATTTCTTATTTTTGTTTTCATTTTCTCGAAAAAAAACAACACTAATTTCTTTTATTATTAAATAAAAATTTTTACTTGTGATAATTCGGCAATGCAAGAATATTACTCCAAGTCGTCTGATTTTACAATTCTCTATGTACTTGTTGAATATTTCATTTAGTTCCGATGAAACAAATAATTTTCATTAAATGAACAGACATCTTTAATTATAACGCATTGGTTTGTCATTAAAGGCGTACGGCGCATGCGTGAGCTCAAGGTGTTTTATGAGTTGACGGAATATTTTTCTTTTTTTCTCCTATATATGTTTACTTGATTTTCTTCATATATCATATTTAGCCATTTTTTACTTTTAGCCGTGATGAGAGACAGTTAATTTCTCAATATAAACTAAAACAAAGGTACTTTATAGGAAAACAAACAAGGCCCCTTCCCCATTTAAGCCCCCTCAGAAAATTTTAATACTGATAAAACTTACCTGATATTATTGAACACCTAATTTTCATTAAACATGACGAATTTGATCAAAATCATTAAAGCCGTTTTTGAGATAATCGAAAAAAAGGTAAAAATTTTGATGAAATGTTGCCTATCACATCTTTGGCATATACATACGTCAAATACCCAGTTTGATCAAAATCTTTATAGCCGTTTTTGAGTAAATAAAAAAAACACATGAAAATGATACAAAATTTATTAAGTAAAGTCCCCCTTCCGGTTGATCAATTTTGATGAAATTTTTACAGTCATATCTCGGGCATATTAATACATCAAATACTTAGTTTAATCAAAATCGTTAGAGCCGTTTTTGATAAAATCGAAAAAAACATAAAAATTTATTAAATAAAGTACCCCCACCCTTTGACCAATTTTGATGAAATTTTTGCTGTCACATCGCGGGCATATACATACACTAAATACCTAATTTCAGATTCGCACGGTTAATATTTTTTGAGCTAGTCTGTTCACACACACACACACACACACAGACACACACACACACACACACACACAGACCATTTCGCGGGACTTGGTTATTTCAACTCAGGGGACCCCAAAACGTGTATTTCCGTTGAAAACCGGAAGTCGAAATTTTTCACGATCGCAATACTTCCACTTACTATATATTTCATATATAGGTAAGTGAAAGTAAAAATAAGTAAAAATAATAAATTCCCCCAAAAAACACATAGATCAATAAAGACAACAAATCATTTAAACAATTTTTAAATGAAAATAAGAATATTATAATAATTAAGAAACAGGATACCTTCATTAGGAAATAACTAGGTATCAGATAAAACAAATAATAATAAATTCCCCAATAAACATACAGATCAATAAAGACAACTAATTATTTAAACAATATTTAAATTAAAATAAGAATATTATAATAATTAAATCTGACAAAACAAAAAAATTATCAATTAGGTACAAAACAGAATGTGGAGAAATGATGCAAAAATTGTTAGATGATAAATATACTTACAGAATTCTGAGAAGTAACCCTGTTGTAACACTTATGTGGGTTGAACAATTTCTATTGAAATAAAAAGAAAATGATAATTTACAATGCCACACAAATTATTGAAAAGCAAATAATTGAACAGGTTATATAACTTATCACTTTGTAACACACAAATAACCATATGACTTAAGCTTCTCTTGAACTCTCCAGTCCAATTCTCCTTATATATAGTCATAAGGAGAACAATAAGAACCTTCGAGGCCAGTGTAGATGGTACTCTAACATCGTAGTCACAAACATGCGATGATCACATGACAGTTTGTTCCAACAACAAGTCTAAAGTTAGTTACAGTGATATTGATATACAACGATGCATATTGATAAAATTATAAACATGTGTTATTTCAAAAAATAAATAATCTGTATGTATTAGTGAGACTAATAAAAAGGTAAATAGAACTTAAGTTTTATTCTAACTAAATTACTCATATACTACATGGTGTCAGGTGAAATATCCACCAATATAAAATGAATAGTTCAAATTTGCGGCTAGTCTCTTCAATTTGATAAGAATATTGCAACAAAGTGGCCGAAATGGAAACAGACCTTTATACTCTATTTAATGGCTATACAAAAATTCAAATCAGAGGGCGAAGAATTGAAAATAGCTCTTCTATATTCAATTCTGAAAACTGTAAAACTGAAGATTGGAGGAGGTGACCCAGATCTGTCGAGCAGCAGAAGTAGGTAAATGTTACAGTGAGGAAATGGCCGGGGAAGGGATGTAAACAAATGTTAACTATACAAATAAGTTTAATATATGTAAACCTTCAACATCCAGATGTTCCAAAAATAAAAAAGAGACTGGCTATAACTGTAAAAAATGCGGTACTACTCATGGACATAGGGATTACCCAGCATTTAGTAAGAAATGTGCTCAATGTGGGAGGTTAGGTCATTTTAAAATAGGATGTTTCTCAAAGAAAATGAGAGCTACTGTTCATGAGGTCAAAGATGTCTTCATCCGACTCAGTGTTTGTTTGGATGGCATTTACTGATGTAAATGCAATGAAGTCATACATTTGGAAAGAATACATTTATATTAATAAGGTACCCATACTTGTTAAGCTTGATTCTGCTTGTGATATTAATATTGTAAGGCTTCTGTGGGTTAAAGAAAATTTATTTAACAAAAATATACAATTATCAAGCAGAGCAGGTGTTACATTTACGGCACCAATCCTTCACATCGTCAGAGCAGTTCACCCAGTAGAACCTATCGCATACTTTCTGGAGTGTTGTCGTCACACCAAGGTGTCCTCCTGACACTTCATCATGTACCAGACCTCTGGCACGCAGGTCCTCGGTATCAGAAGCTGCTTCCTGGATAGACTGCCGTCTACGTGCCCAGTAAGCCTTCAAAATAGGTGAGAATGGTGCTACCTCTTTCCAGGTCAGGCGGCGATTGGCTAGTTTCCAGTCCCGTATTTTTTTATCTCGGGATCATTCTCTTGCCGGTCCCTGATTGTGTCAGGTGTCCATTCTTCGCTAACTACTCCAAAGGTGCAAAGGTTGTCTTCCTTTTGTTCGATTCGGCTACAGTGGGAGCAATTAGGTGGGCATGGTCTTCTAGACAGGGCATCTGCATTGGAATGTCTTACTCCTGGTCTGTGTTCAATTCCGAAACAAAAACCTTGTACCATACAAGTATTTGTAGCAATGGTCTATGGACTTGACATCAGCCAGGAGTTCCCACCTGGTTACGCAATAATTAAGCTCAGGTTTTGATAGCGTCTTGCTGAAGTATCCGATAACCTGTTCCTGGCCCTCCTGCAGTTGAGATAAAACCCCGCCAATGCCTTCTTCGCTGGCGTCTGTATCTAGGATGAATTTGCCTCCTGGAACTGGGTAGCCCAAGATTGGAGCCGAGGTCAACCGTTCCTTCAGGGCGTCTAACGCTTCTTGACACTTGTTGTTCCAGCTGAAAGCTTTACCCTCTTCAGTCAATCGACTCAGAGGCTTCGCAATGTCTCCAAACTTCCTTACATACCGGCGGTAGTAGGAACAAAGGCCCAGGACACTTTTTAGCGTCGAGTGTCAAATTGGCCGCTTTAAGCCTCTTAAAGACCTCTTCAAGATTGGACAGATAGTCCTCAAACATCCGGCCAACCACTATGACGTCATCGAGGTATACAAGGAAAATCTGCCAGGATAAGCCTCTTAGAATGTTCTCCATCAGGCGTTCGAAGGTTGCTTTGCTGGAGCGTTGCAGAGACCGAAAGGTAAAACCGTGAACTACCAGAGTCCCTAACGAGTGGTAAACGCAGTCTTTTCCTTGTTGGCTGGGTCCATCTGTACTTGCCAGTATCCGCTTTTTAGGTCCAGAGTTGAAAACAGTCTGGATCCTGCTTGAGCTTCGAGGGCGTCATCGATCCTCGGCAGCTGTCCTTCTTCGTCACGTTGTTAAGCTTTCGGTAATCTACGCAGAAGTGGGTTGTTCCATCCTTCTTCTTTACGAGTACTACCGGAGAGGCCCATTGACTACTCGACGGCTCCACGACTCCATCTCTTACCATATCTTGAAGAGTATTCTCAGCCTCCTCCTTCTTGAATTGGGGAAGTCACCTTGACGAAAGCTTGACGAATAGGGCGTGCATCGCCAGTATCAAGTATGATGCACCACGCTTGTAAGTACGCTGCGAGAAGCCTCCGTAGCCGCTTCATACTCCAAGGCAGTAGAAAGGGTATCCACCAGCAGTTTAGGGCTAGCAAGGCGCATTGCTCTCTGAAGTTCTGGGTCCTGTAGGCCGTCAACGAACGCTTAGACCGCGAAGCACTCCAACAATTTTTCTGGACAAGCCAGTCTTACCATCCTCGCAATGCGGCCTCGAACTCTTGAATAGTCTCGGCTGCCTTTTGTTTCCTATTCTTCAGCTGGGACTGGTATACCTGTTCTAGGTGGGCGTGGCCTAATCGCATTTCAAGCTGGCCTACTAATAATTCAAAGTCATTAGGGTCGTTCGCATTGAGGGTCTGGAGGACATCCAGAGCTTCGCCTCGGAGGGCTACAGTTAGGGCAACAGTGTTATCTCTGGTGGACCACCCATTGGCGCTAGCCGCAGTGTTGAACTGCTTGATTTAATTTGACCAGGACGATTTACCATCAAAAGTCGGTGGCTTTATGCTGGCTCGGCTCTCCATAACTGTGGTTTCACATACTTTGTCATTCCTCAATGGCTGTTGTGCAAACTGCTTTCTCAAGACCGCCTGGATCTTTTCTTCCAGAGTCCTTTCTAATTTTTGCACCTCCGCTTCTTGTTGAGCCAGCCTGTCGTTCAACTCAACCACATCAGCGTACAAGTTGGTCAGCTTGTCATTCGTTTCACTAGACAGATTTATCAACCTCTCATTTAATCCATCCATCTCATCCGACAAGCTTGACTTAAGGCTAGCCATCTTCTCGTTGAGCTCAGTTGATTGGCTAGCCAATGTTTCATTTATTTCAGCTGACTGGCTGGCCAATTTGTCATTTATATCACCAGACAGACTGGTCAGCTTATTATTTTTTTCCGCCATCTTTTCATTTATTTCAGCCAACTAACTATTATTAAGATTATTCATCTTCTCATTAAGCTTAACAGACAAATAGGAATTAAGGCTGGTGAATTTATCATTAAGCTCAACCGACTGACTTACTAATTTTTCATTTATTTCACCAGATAAATTCGAATCTTGATAATCTAATAATCGATCTTAAGATCGATATAAGGTAATTTATTATACCCTATAAGATTTCCATAAAAACGGTTAACCCAATAATGAACAACAATATGGAGAAATCTGTTAAAAAAAAACTAATAAATTCATCCTTAAATAATGAAATTCAAGCTTTGACTTTTATATTAGATATCATTGTGATAAAGATCATATCAGGACTTTTATTTCCTGGCCTATAGAATATAAAAGTCATGATGTGATTTTTATTTATTTATTAGAATTATAAAAGTCCGGATTTGACTTTTATTTTCTTTCCCAGAAAATAAGAGTTAATTTCAAACCCTGTTTTTTCTCTGTTTTCCTAATCAAAATGAGGTGTGAGGAAAAATAATAAAAATGAAAGTATTAAATCAGTGAAGGAACTATAGGGATACCCCTAGTACACGTTGGACCAGACCCCCCTACCACGCACCCCCCCCCCCCACATCCTTATAAATTGCATATCGTTGTGTTCATTGTGATAAAAGATTAAGAAAAAGCCAATGTTCCCAGAAAAAAAAGTGGCCGCACTAACCCAAAATGGCGTTTAAACATGGCGGAATGACGAATTTGATTTTAGTTCGTTTTTTTATTACTGACATTCACCATTATGCTTAATTTTGCCATAACTGGTCTTTTATTAAAGCTAGACAGTTCTAGATTCAGAATAAATTAACAAATTTACTAAAATAATTAGTCTAGACAACATAAAATAACTTTAAATTCAATTTTTTGCAAGTCACTCGCGTAAAAGTTAAAATTCCAAGTTAATTTGTTGTTGGGTTTCCAGGTAAGAAGAACAACCAAAAAAAATAAAATAAAAATACTGCAGTTTATTACAATAAGAGAAAATAAAATAAAATATAGATGGGTAGCTGTTCTTCTGCCGCAATCCCGCAGTGACCCCAAGTTGCTGCAATCAAGACAGTTGTAAATCGGCCAGAACTGGGGGAGGACCCAACAAGGGTCGAGGGGAGAGGTGACCTAACCTAGGGTTAATGAAATAGGCACTCACCTGACAGAAAGCCGGACGTTTGCCACTGCACCCCTGAGGACTAGTGAGATGTTTAGCGGAAGCCAGCTGGAGATGCTGTGTCCTGCGCTGGAAGGTGCAAACTGCTGATGGAAGACTGGATAACAAATTTTGCGTCACAGCTATCTGCCAGTTCTGCAGGGTTCACCAGCTCTGCTTACAATTGTGCATGAAAGTCTTAAAAAAAATAAATGTTCCGAACACAAAGGCTAGTTGTAGCATACACATAAAATAAATCTAATTACAAAAAAATAATCTTAAATCTGCAAGAAAATGTAATATAACTTTTAAATTACAATATTGAAATTAGCTGGCCAGCAAACAGATGAAATACATACTAATTTAGTAATATAAGGAACATTAATAGTAGATATAGTTACGATGAGCAATAACAGCACAAGGTTCTGGAAGTGCGCTGATCCTGACTGCTGCGAAGAAGATTCACCTGCAGACTAGCAGACAGCGTGAAGAGTAGACAGGAAGGAGCTGCGTCAGCGTCGGACACAGCAATTGCGCCAGGTGATTGGAAAATTGCGATCGTGGAAGACTTCCTGGTGTTTGAGAAGAAAAGGTCTCCGGAAGAGGCTAGCAGTTTAGCCAAGATGGCGGTGAGCTGGCAGAGGGCGACCGTCTGGAGTTTAGCAAGGAAAGAACGCAATGAGACGAGGGACTTAATCCACCGGAGCTTATATAGGGCCTAAGGATTAGGCGCTGACAGAGGGTGGCTCCAGGAGAACCCAAAATACAAAAACTCAAAATGAAGCAAAATAATAATTATAAGTACTGTTAAAATAAAAATTAGTTAATAGAGCTAGTTTTAGCGGTAATTGAACATAACTAAATAGTTAAAAGTGTATGTATGTATATGTAACTCATCCATTTTGACTATAATAACACCAAAAATAACTCAAATTTACAACTAATTAACTAAAATTCATTCAATCCAGTGCCTATTTTGTTTTTCTTGTGCCCACTATTTATAAGGAGGTAATCTTTAAGAGTAACCATCTGGGTATCACGCCACTTTATCTCCTGCAGTGCTATAATATCTATTTTGTAGTTAATCAGTACTTCTTGTAGGTTTTGTACTTTTCCTGCTTGAAATAAACTCCTCACATTCCATGTAGCTAGCATTAGTAGTCCTTTTCTGCGCCTAAGTCTTTCCATTGAAACAGTCCGGGTTTTATGTCTTTGTTGAAGTTTCGTAACGGTAAGCTTTTTACAGGGACGGGTCGCCAACCCCCCACCCAACCCCCAACCTGGAGGACCAGAGAGATTGATATCAGGGCCTCTAACCCTTAGGGAGCTGTCTTCACCATGACTTCAGGAGTTCTCCCTACCCCTTCGCAGTACGCTCTCCATTGTAGCTTCTGGGTGCTGTCGTTGGCCCTGCAGGGCTCTTCCGCCACCACCCCATTCAGTTGGGCACCCTGCTGCCAGCTCCCAACCATCCTGATAGGCCTGTATCCAGGTTACCCCCGGGCAGCCATCTCAGGACCCCCATCTCTCGTTTGTTCGCCTACCCTGTCCTCCGTAGGGATTGGTTACCACCACCTTGAACAGGGTTGCTAGGCTTAACGGGGTACACCACGGGAAGGTGAGAGTGGAGTTGGGTAGGAGAGGCTGAGTGGCCGCCTGTGGCCATAGATTCGCTTCCTATCCCTTATATGTACCCCTTACACCTATCTTAAAGGATGTATAAGGTTATTGGCCTGCTAAAAATGTTTACACTCAATATTTTGAAATGGAAATAGAATTAGTCATAAAATACCAAACAAAAGCTGGCCAAATTAAATTTTACACATTTTTTTTTTAAGGATTATCGCAGATAAGAGTGTCTATTGATTTAGTCTTGTTTCTCACTGCGAGAGTAGAGTATTTGTGATTAAAAGAAAATGTATTCCAAGGATTTAGTTACCCTAGTTAAAAAAAAAGTTGAAAAAGGCTTAAGTTATAGGGCTGTTACCGAAAAGTTAAGTCTACCTCATACTACGGTGGCCTATATGGCAAAAACTGATTATGACCGCATTAAATTGAAAAGAGGACCCAAACCAAAGATTACTAGACATTCGGAAGCGCGTGTCAAACGAGAAATTCGAAGGTTAGCCAAAGAAGGCGAACTTGTGACATCCTGAAAGTTGAAGGAAAACCTCAATTTAATTGCCTCCACTAGAACAATTAGAAGATTTCTTCCTGAGATAGGTGTAAAATGGAGGAAAGCTGATAAAAAAAATACCTCTCAGCAAAGTGCATCGCGAAAATCGCGTTAAAAAGGCTCGCGGGTAGCTGTCCTTCAAGGATTTCATCTGACACGTACAGTTTTCACAGATCAAAAATTATTGATATATATGATCCTCTTCTCAAACCAATTAATTCTGACCCTCTGCCTCCTCCACCCTCTTTGATTCATTCCAGAAGGACTAGGGACAAACTAAGCCTATTCAGCAAAATGGATCTTCCCTCTTGCTGCCAGAGGAAACTTCAACAGACAATGATCCAGTCCTGCAGGTATCACCAACTAGTGAAGGTCAGGCTGTGACGGAAATTTTTGTTTTTATTGTTTTTTACTTTCACTTACCTATATATGAAATATATAGTAAGTGGAAGTATTGCGATCGTGAAAATTTTCGACTTCCGGTTTTCAACGGAAATACACGTTTTGGGGTCCCCTGAGTCCAAATGACCAAGTCCCGCGAAATGGTCTGTGTGTGTGTGTGTGTGTGTCTGTGTGTCTGTGTGTGTGTGTGTGTGTGAACAGACTAGCTCAAAAACTATAAACCGTGCGAACCTGAAATTGGGTATTTAGAGTATGTATAAGCCCGCGATGTGACACCAAAAATTTCATCAAATTTGCTCAAAGGGAGGGGGTACTTTATTTAATAACTTTTTAAGTTTTTTTCGATTTTCTCAAAAACGGCTCTAACGATTTTGATTAAACTGAGTATTTGATCTATTTATATGCTTGAAATATGACTGTAAAAATTTCATCAAAATTGATCAACCGGAGGGGGGACTTTACTTAATAAATTTTGTATCATTTTCACATGTTTTTTTTATTTACTCAAAAACGGTTTTAACGATTTTGATCAAACTTGGTATTTAATGTATTTATATGCCAAAGATGTGATAAACAACATTTCATCACAATTGATCAACAGGAGGGGGGACTTTACTTAATAAATTTTGTATCATTTTCACGTGTTTTTTTTATTTACTCAAAAACGGTTTTAACGATTTTGATCAAACTTGGTATTTGATGTATTTATATTCCCGAGATATGACTGTAAAAATTTCATCAAAATTGATCTACGGGAGGGGGGACTTTACTTAATAAATTTTGTATCATTTTCACGGGTTTTTTTATTAACTCAAAAACGGCTTTAGCGATTAACAAAAATAAGATATGAATGTAGAAAAATGCGTGACTTTGGGAAATGATATTTAGCAAAACACGTCAATTTCTAATCTAAGTAAGTTGGTAAGTGAAAGTTGTGTGTTGCGCGCACGCACCAGATTTTTATTTTATGTTATGGAATAGATATCATATCAATTTTATCGATATTAATTTTTTTTTAATGGATGGGAAACAGTAATATATATATATATATATTTTTTTTTTTATTTAAAAGAAAATAGATAGTATAAATTATAACTTAAGGAGGTTTAAATTTATTTAGGTAATACAATTTGTCCAATTGGGTGCTATGTTTTTTTTGTATGTATTTAGTTTTATTTTAAATCAGTATTCTTTTTTTTTAGCTATTAGTTAGTAAGCACATTAATGTAATTTAATAATAAACTAAATTTAATTAGATGTATCCTCAGTAGTATTTTAAACGTAGAATAAGTTTATTTTGGACGAGCAGCAGTGAACAACAGAGGATCAAGATAGACGTCATATAAACAGGGGCAGAGTGAACGGGATCGGAGCCCGAGCTGGTGGTGCCGTAAATGTGTTTCGGATTATTTTTTTCTTGTGCCGACTGATGTATGGGAGAATCGAGAGATTCTAACGTCTAGCGAAAAACACGGACGGAGGCAGCCAAGAAAATCCATCACTGGACTGCAATTAGCATCTGGTAGAAATGCCGAGGGGCAATGTCGAGAGACTCAGGTGCCATTAATTTTATGAATTATTCCAGTCAGCAGGCTCCGAAAGATAAATCCTTCCAGCTGAATTTTTCTTGTTTTTTTTTTAGTTTTATAAACCTTTAAAGTTGTGACTATTATGATTAAATTAGAATAAAATGTTTGATTTAAACTTCATGAGATTCAGGCCTGCTTAGGTTCATTTATTTTCTTAATTGTAAAAATATATCTTATTCTTTTCTCTAGTAAAATTCCGAGTCGGAATAAATATATATATATATATGTATATATATATATATATATATATATATATATATATATATATATATATATATATATATATATATATATATATATATATATATATATATAGTTCTTTTATTTATTTGTTGTACTTTTGTAGAGTTAATAATTTAGTTTCATTAAATAAGTATTAATTTGTGATATAATTTGTTCCTTATCCTGCTCTTTCTTTTGTTTTACTTTTTTGTTACATCATGATTTTTTATTTACATTTCTTTTTGACTACATATTTTTTTTTTTTATTTGTTATTCTTTTTTTTGTTTTGGTTCAAATAGTAGATTTATAATTATTAAGAATTGTTTTTTTTTTTTTTGCTTTTTTTTTTTTTTAAATCTAATCACCAATAATACAAAGGACAGTTATGTTAGTAGGTAATTAGATTTAGATGTAACTAATATTTATGAGAGTATTATTGTTAATATTTCTCTAAACCCAACCTACTGGACAATTAGGTAAAGAGGCCACTTGGTAAGAAGTGATTACAGCTGTTGGTTAAGGTGAGTTCCTTGTAACACAAAAGTTCTGGGATCAAATCCCAGATATTTAACAGTCTTTGTTTTTTTTATATATATGTATATATTTTTATTTCTTCCTTGTAAATAATTATTTTCCTTAGAATTAATAATTGACATTTCCGTCACAAATATTTCGTTTTAATATAATTATTAATTTATCATTCGTAAAAAAAAAAAAGGTAGTTTGTTCATATTAATTTTTTTTTTTTTTGTCGTACTGTTTTTTATTTCCATATATTAATATATTCCATTTCATATTAATAAAGTTTCATTTTCATTTCTGAAAAATTATAATTTAATTTTTAATAGAAGTTAAAATATTTTTCTCAAGCCTTGTCTTATACATCAAGTTATTTTTTTTTATTATTTTTTTTTTTTATTATTATAAATAGCGTGGCGTCCAAATAAATTAGATTGTTTTTTTTTTTTATTTTGTTTTTTCTGCTGCTGGTAATTTTTAGTCTATGACACTTATCGTGATAATTTTGTTTATTAGCCAAATTATAGTAATATTGGTCTTGATTTCCTATATCTATAATTTGTTTTGGCTGGCTTGGGTTTTTTTTTTCCTTGGGAATCCCCTTCACGAGCCGCATTGCCCACACTTAACCTGCAACCCACCCTTCTCCACTGAACTTACTGGCAACTCTTCGTCATTAGGAATTCTTCGGGATTTCTACGTAACAAGCCTAATAAAGCAGCCCAAAAGGCTCTACGAGGATTAAGGGAAGGGTGTGATATAACCATTGAGTGTAGCCTATTTGGATATTGATAAAATTATAAGCATGTGTTATTTTAAAAAATAAATAATCTATGTGGGCCAAGATAGCCGAGCGTGTTTGAGCGCAACCCACTTTAGCATGCTCGAGCCGAAAGCTGGTGGTTCGAATCCGCCCTGGGATGGTTGACTTTTATTTCGTGGAGGCCCCACGGAATAAATCTCGACCTACCCACCCACCATGGTTAGAATAGGTTGGTTACACCTCTAGAGTAACCCCCTTATGCCACTCATGGCCAGGTAGGGGTACCGAACAAAAAAAAGAATAATAATAATCTGTATGTATTAGTGAGGATAATAAAAAGGTAGATATAATTTAAGTTTTATTCTAACTAAATTACTCATACACTACAATTAACACCTTAAACTTATCACAATCACGTACATCAGAAAAGAATATAAAGTTTTGAAATGTATGATACCAATGATTCCATTCTTGTACAGCTTCTTCATTCGGATTAATATTGAACCCATCAGAACGTAGAATATGATCCATCATGAAATTTAAGTGTAATAAATTGAAATAAAGAATGATTAAACTGAACTTAGGCTTTATTACTCTCAAATTGGATATCGAGGGCAAAAACGCAAGACCTCTTAACTAACATTTTTGACCAAATTGGTGTTTTGATGCAGTTCTCATTCTTTTTATGAGCACCTATTAATGAGGGGAAGCAGTAACTCTAAATTAAAATTAAAGAAAGCAGTAACTCTTCATACTCACGAATACTTCATACATACTTCATAGAAACAATAACTTGTAAGTAACGGTAATTTTTGAAAATCCTAAGTGAAGTATTTTTATCATCACATCATTTATATATTTGACATTTCTAAGGCAAACAAAATATTTAAAGTTCAAAAATTAATGCCGATCAACATCACGATTTTTGAGATACGAGGTCTTGCGTTTTAGCCCTCGATATACATAGTATGAATCTTAAATATTAAATGAATATAACAAACATATGTAATTAGTGAACACATGTTAAATTAATAAAAAGCAATATTATAAAATTTTCTTGTTCTAAAAATGCTAGGTTTATTTCAGGTTACATTAGATGCAAGTGGTATTTTTGTTGCTACATCATGTACTGACAAAACACTTTGTATATACGACTATTATTCTGGAGAATGTATGGCTACTATGTCTGGGCATTCAGAACTGGTTACTGGCCTAAGATTCAGCCCTGATTGCACTCGATTGGTATCTGCTTCTGGTGATGGTTGTGTACTTGTATGGACAGTTCCACATGATATGGTTGTAACAATGCAAGCAAGGTTATCACAGCAACAAGCCAGGGCCAAGTATGTTCTGTCATTTTTCAATTCTTTAGATACCTTATAAAAGTATTAATTACATTGTTTGTATTATGATATTATTTTTCGTATTTATGTATTATGTAATATATTATGTTTGTTTATGATGAATGGTTTTTGAATAATGCCATACCAGTTCAACCACATAATGATACCCAACATTTCAGAATTTGATTAAATTTGGTATAGTTGTTTTACGTGCAGGGTTCACAGTCTTCTAATTTCATGAGAAAGTGTATTTATTATAAAAAATAAAAAAGTTAAGACAATAGTTATTATAACGGAAGACAAAATTATGTTTATTTCTATGACTGTGTAACAGCTGTGCTACTTTTAAAAAAAATAATTTTCATATCTAATTCCGCATCACTGATAATCCATTAATCATTCCGTTGCCACCGAATTGCTAGCATGCAAGTGCCACCAGTTTGGAAGTTCTGAGACCGAGTTTATGAAGGGGTGAGTCATTATTAGTTAAGTTTTATAAGTTGAACAGAAGTTGCGACGTATTTCACTTTGGAATCAAAAAATTTTTATTATTTATTTTTATTGTACCAATTAAAGGATTTATTTTATCTTCATATTATTTGTTTTTTTCATTCAAATTAAGATCATTAAGCCCTACATCTTAACAAATGTAGAATTGTCTGTGATGGTTAAAGTTTTTACAACGTGGTCTTATGTAGGGGAACGTCCACAAATATTCAATGAAGATCTGAAAAGTTTGACAGCAACCAGCTTAACCTGAACAGTGGACAGTACTTTCTGTCACAGTTAAATTTAACTGTTTCTTTATGTTATATTATTCTGTGTTCACTCTGTTAGGAGTTCAAAATCCCCCAGATAACATATGATTGATAACCCAAGATAGCCAGATCGAAACCCGTAGCCAGTGGAAATTAAATAATACTTGACATTAATCCCCCACCTTCTCCCCCGGCCCAGTAAAACCTTATATAGCCTAAAATGTGAGGAAGAGGAAGGGGAAGACCGAAAAAAAAGTTCTCATTGTTTGCTGGATATTTTTGAAATTTTACGTAAATAAATAATTGTTCAAATCCATATTAGTGCAACATTAGTTTTTATCCTTGCCAATTCCTCTAGCCTCTATTCGTATATTTATTTTTCTTTAATACAGCAAAACACTTTTTACCTATACATGAAATATTCAGGGTGTCCTGAATTTAAATTGCAAAACTTCAGGAACTTATAGCGGACCGAAAAACTAAGACAAAAAGTCCTTTAGAGATTTGCTCGTTTTTGTTTAGTTTTAGAGAAAATCGCAAAAAAAGAAACAAAACAAGTTTTCATTTTTATACTTATTTATTTACATTTATATTTATGTTATCTTCTTTTTAATGTAAATATTGCTCAAAATGTTGTTCTCTTGCACCAATGCAAGCATTTGATAAATTGCAGCTAAACATTGTTCTGATGATATTAGGTGCACTGCATCTATGATTCGGTCTCTTAATTGCTCTCTTGAGTTGATTGACACCGAATAAACTTCCTGCTTCAAGGTTCCCCATACAAAGAAATCCATGGGTGTCATATCAGGTGATCTGGGTGGCCAAAGTACTACTCCTCTACGTCCAATCCATCATTGTGGATAATTTATATCCAGCCAAGCTCGAGCAGCTCTGCTATAATGAGCTGGACATCCATCAAGCTGGAACCACATTTCAATCTGCTGTTGTAAGGGAATGTCATCTAAATAATTAGAAAAGTCGTTCTCCAAAAAATGTGTAAATGTGATTCCATTCAATCTTTCAGGTAAAAAATATGGTCCCACCAGTAATCCGTTCCAAATTCCAAGCCAAACGTTCATAGCAAATTCATGCTGAAACCTATTCTCTCTAATAGCTCTGGGATTTTCAAGAGCCCATACATGATCATTTCTTTGATTAACAATACCTCCTCTTGTAAAGGTAGCTTCATCGGTCCATATAATTTTTAATGGAAATAAATTATCATCGCAAAAAGATTATCAAATATTTGCTTGTTTATAAACTTAGCAAAAACGAGCAAATCTCTAAAGAACTTTTTTTCTTAGTTTTTCGATCCCCTATAAGTTCCCGGAAGCACCCATGTCATGTGAGCAGTGGTGTTAAATAATAGTCAACTTCCCCGTGTTTCATATCAAGCCAAGGCTGGATGCAAGGAATCGACCTATGGGTCCAACTTCCGTTCTGTGCCCTGTCCCAGTGCTGTTGCCATCTTTCAATGGTTTCCTTCCTTTCTTCTGTCCCAGGAATGGGATCGATTCTTTTATATGAGCGCTTCCTTTCTTCTGCGATTAGCTCTATTGGTGGCATCCTGGCCTCTACACATGCTGCTTCGTAGGAAACTGTTCGGAATGCACTTATCACCCTAATTGCACTCTGACGATAAATTGACACCACGGGTCTCCTGTAGGATAGCCTATCCAAGGCACTTTCCCATATCGTGCCTGCACAGAGCTGGATGGAAGTGACTACGGTCGATAGTAATAGTCTACGACTGTTCTTGGGTCCTCCTATGTTGGGCATAAGTCGAGGTAGCGTGATGGTAACTGTAGCTGCCTTATCGCATACTCGCTGGATATGATCCTTAAACAGCAGCCTTTCATCAATGATATTCCCAAGATATCTCAGGAATGCTGGGACCGGATCTCTTGTCTACTTACTCTCAGTATGATTTCCTCCCTACTTTTCCGGCTACTAATTAGTAAAGCCTCGGTTTTACTGTCTACTAATTAGAGCCCCACAAAAGCTAGCCTATCGCGGATCAGTGAAATGCTCTAATTAGCTTTCAGGGTCACTTCATATAAGTATTTTGCTTCAATCACTACTGCCATGTCATCCAAAAAGCCTACTGTTTTACATGGGCGCCACCGCCTGGGGGACAATTTTTTGGAATAGGGCCATTATCTACATTCTAAATGAGACATAAAGTGACAAGTTTTATAAATTCCTTTATAATATATCGTTGGAGGAGGAATTAAATGTTCAAACAGTTGTTTTAGGCGTTGTTATTTCGATTTTTAGCCTCTCGAATTTTTACATATCTATAAGAATATTAAGCCGTCCCCCCCACCCCCCAATAAGGGTCTGGCCACACATGTCCGCACCGGATCCGCACCGTAGCAATAATACAGGTTATGTTCAGAATATTTTTAATTTAACTTACATATTACCTTTAGTTATGCCTAAAGTGGCCTGTGTCTGACATGTGTGGCTTGAACTTTAGGCATAACTAAAGGTAATATGTAAGTTAAATTAAAAATATTCTGAACATAACCTGTATTATTGCTACGGTGCGGATCCGGTACGGACATGTGTGGCCAGACCTTAATTTGGTGCTGGTGATCCCAATGGTTTTAGCACCCTCGGGTAGTCTGAGTCCGAGAACCCTATCGTACATGATGTTCCATAGCAGAGGCCCAAGCACTGAGCCTGGGGAATGCCACCGGTTAACTGGAACCTTCTAGGCCTGTTCTCAGTTGAACATATCAAGGTCCTGTCCTTGAAATAGTCCACCATAGTGATAGCGTCCATAGTAGATCTTGCTTTCCTAACACCGAATTGGTTCCTTGATAGGTCCTCTGATCCTTCGGTGGTTTCTTTTTTTTTTCTCTAGGGCTTTGCCAGCTGTGTCTGAAGACAATTGGTCAATAAGCCGAAGGGTCCGATCGGTTTCCCTTGCCTTTCGGAATCAGCACTAGATGCTTTTCCAGGTTCTCGGAAAGGACAATTAGTGTGAAAGTGTGAAAAACATCAGTCCTAATCTCCATTGGTGCCTTGAGTGCCACATTTGGGATACCGTTCAAGCCTGAAGCTTTCCTGTTCTGAAGTTTGTCAGTAGTAGTACCGCTGAGTTAGTCTGCCGTAACGTCAGCTGCCTTTATCGACCCTGTCTATTTTAGAACTGCAGGCTAACTTCTTCAAGACCGTTCTGTTCGGTCTTCCCCATGGATCTTCGTTCACCTGTTCGCAGAGTTCCTTCCAACATTACCTCTTGCTCCTCTTGATTGCATGCCGTAATTCGTGTCTCATAGCTTGGATTTCCTCCTGTAGTGCATGAAACTCATTACTGACTCTTGATCGCTGATACCTTCTCCTTGATTTACAAGGTTTGAAGGTCTACGTTTGGTCGTTCCCTCAGTAGACAGGAGTTCCACCTGCACGTGAGCTACTACGAAACATTGATGCATCACACTCTGTGCTGATTAGACCTATTAGCTTGCTCGCCGTACCGCACAAATGGTAAAACCAGTATGGGACAAATAGACCCCGTAACGCACTTAACGTAAGTTCAGCAGTTTCGACTGACGCACTAAACGTGTTAATGAATGGTAAAAACGTCCATGTAGTGGTTTGTTTTTCCATTTCTCTTAAGGTAGCATAGTCTGAGTCATTGCTTGGATTTTCAGCATTTAGTAGATTTAGAGCGGTATAATATGCATCCAGCGAAGCAATAGTTGATAGCATGTTAGAGTTTTGACATCTAATATAAGCACGAAGATTATTTTCTTGCTCCCGGCATAACCTTAACAGGCTTATCAGACCACGGCCTCCCATTTTCCTAGGAAGATATAACCTTGGAACCGAAGATTTGGGATGCCTTTTTCTTGAAAGGACCATCTGAACTCTAACAAGACAATCTAACCTTTCGAGATCTGTTTTGGTCCATTTCAGTATACCAAATAAATACATACACACGTATACCAATTTTTCAGCGACTGTCCAATGTGCCAGATGCTATGTTCCAGTCTGCATTTGATTACTCGGTAGAAATAGCAGAGTGTGCCGAGAGATTGAGAGTTGAACAGGGGTACTGGAATATGAGAGCTCTTCGGCAGTCACTGCGATAAAACTTTCGAGGAATGGGCCAACTGCATATGCATGCAAACACATGTGCTGTGTTTGCAAGGAGACCAAGTATGGCCTTAACGGTCCTGCGAATCATGGTGTTGATTCCCTCCCCAATACTTCTGGGACTCAGCAGAGAGGGTAAGACCCGGGAACAGATATTCTTTGACCATACTGAGCTTCTGCTCGGGTTTTAGCAAGCTTATTCAGGTTATCCAGGCTAGGCATTGGAGTTATTTTAAAAACACCCCGAAAGCTAACAGGTATATGTACGAAAAGCAGATATTTTGGGGGTCTTAATAGTCCAATGCCCTGAAACATTTGAATGATGCAGCTGATAAATCAATCCCTAAGATTAACAAAACAAACAATCATTACACCACACTCCCTCCGATTATAGCTTGCGTAATTCAGTTAAAAAACATAGTTAAAAGATCTTACCAAAAACATAAAAGATCATGGATGAAAAAATTGCTAAATAAGCTTGTTAAAATTGTTTCTGTTGTTCTGAACTTATATAAAAATTCACAGTGGAACAAAAAACTTACGAAGCTAAAACCAGAAGACGGCTCCCTCTATAAAGTTATACGGAATGTAAAAGGTTCGATGAAAACTGTCCCACCACTATTGAAAGATAAAACCCTAATTGCAAACAGAGCTCCTTTCACTGCATTCGCTTATTCAAATAAAGATAAGGTTAAATTACTTGCAAACACCTTTGGAAAAAATTTTGAAACACATTCTGAAATCGGCATTCCTTCTTTTAATCGTCAAGTTTTAAAAATCTATAGAACATTTTTTGAAAATAGCGCTCATAAACATAGCGATGCCCGACTTACATCTCCTAAAGAAATTGGTAAAACAATTGGAAAATTAAAGACAAACAAAGCCCCTGGATATGATGGTATTACCAACATACTACTTAAAAATATTTCTAAAAAATTTACCATACATCTAACAAAAATCATCAACCATATCCTCATGCACAGCTATTTTCCGGATACATGGAAAATAGCAAAAGTTATACCCATACCTAAACCTGGAAAAAACCAAACATACCCTAGTAACTACCGCTGTATATCTCTACTTAACTCAATAGCCAAAGTGACTGAAATATATGGAGGAGAACTATGTCTTATCTGATCGCCAACATGGCTTGGAAGTCGGTATGTAGTGTTTTGTTACTAACAAGAAAACTGCTATTTAAAAACTTTCCAACTTGAACTTGAGCCAGAGGGAAACGAGTCGGCGACGGTAGCGGTCCCTGGTGGGGTCGGGGAAAACCCGCCCCAATCTATAGTCTTACCTAATAAAGATTTTTGGACTAATTACCTATGCGAGAGGTGACTAGTCGCGAAAAAAAGCCGTATTAATTACGATTTTTAAAATTTTAGTTCGCGAGAACTAACAAGAGATCGCATTGACAACGTTGGTCGCGGTTGTCGGGGGCGGTAGCCATATATATGGAGGAGAACTATGTCTTATCTGATCACCAACATGGCTTTAGATCCAATCATTCAACCATAACACAACTAGCAAAAGTAACCGACTTTATTTCGCACAACTTCAATCACAATAAACATACAGGTATGGCCCTAATAGATGCGGAGAAGGCTTTTGATCGGGTATGGCATCAAGGCCTTCTTTTCCAGCTCATAAATATGAAATTTCCCACATACATAATCTGCTTAATTAATAGTTATCTCAGCAATAGAAATTTTTTTTATTGCGTTGTGTGAAGAAAATTCATATCATAGAAAAATTTATACAGGAGTTCCCCAGGGATCAGTACTAGGCCCCGTCCTTTTCAATATTTTCTTTGATAACATCACAAAACTAAATACAAAATGCAATATTGCCCTATATGCAGATGATGCAGCTCTCTATATTGCCTCTTACAGAGTAGACACTATTGCCGATCATCTCACCAAGACAATAGTAAAAGTTTTTAAACATTTTAATAGGTGGAAAATTAAGCCGAATGAGGATAAAACCGAAGTAATTCTATTCACAAAAAGAAGGCCTGATATGAGCAGCAAGGTTAAAGTAAAAGGGCAACCCATTGATTGGAAATCAAGCGTTAAATATCTTGGTTTAACCTTAGATTCAAAATTGACTTTCACAAAACGTATAAAAGACCAATGTGATAAAGGAATCGGGATACTACAAAAATTATTCCCTCTGTTGAATAGAAACTCTAGTTTAAATCTAATAAACAGGAGATTAATTTATTATTTATACATAAGACCCGTTCTGCTCTATGCATGCCCAATTTGGTCAAACACGTGTGCAACTAACTACTCAAAGTTACAAGTAGTACAAAATAAATGCATGAGATTTATAGGGTCCGGGTCCTTTCCTAGACATACGCCAATTATGCACATGCACGAAGTTTTAGATATTCCAAAAATTCAGCAATAAGTCCTAAAACTAGCAACGGATTTCTTTAATTCCTGTGACAATAGCCCACACGAGCATATAAGAACAATAGTTAGTTATACATATGATAACTCATGTTGCAAAAAACACAAGCCCAAAAGACTGAAACATGTGGTACTTTAAAATTATAATTTTTGATCTAGTATAGCCTTATTTATTTTTTATTTTTTTTTAATCATCGAGTATACAAGTATATTAAACTAATTGTAACTTTTTTAACTGACTTCGAACGAAAGAGGAGGTTACTCAATTCGATACGTATGTGACTTTTTTTTTTGTGCCTTTTTTTTTTTTTTTTTTTTTCTATGTTTGTTCACCGATTACTCAGAGATGGGTGGACCAATTGGAACGAAACCTTTTGCATCTTGTAGAGTATTTTCCCAAGGTGGTCCCATTTAAACCTTTTTGGGGTTCCTAATTTATTTAAGAAGTTATCAGGAAAAAACATGAAAATAATTATTTAATTATCGCTCAAATTGTTTACTTATTGGAAAAACATATGGCATATATAACGTAAGGTATGCTCCAACAAGCTATTAAAACTAATTGATAACTAACAAATCCAAATATTGTATTACTGCTGGATGAATCAAATGGGAATACCAACCAATCAAATTCAGAATCAAAAGAGTGCGGGGAGAACATGAGCAGTCTGTTAGTTATCGATGTGTTTTACGTGCTTGTTGGAACAAACCTATACATAACCTTAACTAATTTTTCAACATTAGATTTAAATGAAGATATAAATATCAGCAGAATATAATATCGCTGTCGTTTTCTGTAGCGATATTAGCATAAATAATAGATAGATGTATATTCACTGATAACAGTAAACCTTCTTAATTTAGATCTAATCAACGGTTGGACACCATAATCATAAGACAACAAAATTCGTGGAATTCCAAGAAAGACTGAGTATTGGTAATCGTTTTAAAGCAGAATTTAAGACTTCTTCAAGTTCCCGAAGGATCATTTAAATTTAAAATCGTAGTTATTATTGATTTAAATTAGATTTTGATTTCTATCTTTTATTGACTATGCACATTAAAAAAGAATACAATAATTTCTGGAAAAGCTCATTTTCAGTTGACTTAATAAAGAATTCAGATACCTCTGTCTTCTTCCGGATACACTCGGTTACTGTTGAATATCTTGCCGGAGGTCTTGTGCTGATCCTTTATGGGTGACACTTCTGTTATGTTATCCGGATTACTAGTATCGGTTTTTAAATTTGTTTCTACAACTATCCAGTTAAGTAGTTGTTAATAAAAATTATTAAATTTAAATATTATAAATACTATGTTCAATACAACACAATCTTTTCGGAGGCGGCGCAAAATTTAAAATTTTTTACACTTGACATTATGAAAATCTTCTAAATGGATCTTCTCTTCCCAGCTATTGATTTCAATGCCTACTAATGGAATTGTATCAGTAACATGTTATTTCTATTTTGCGCCGCCTCCGAAAAGATTGTATTGTATTGAACATAGTATTTAATATTTAAATTTAATAATTTTTATTAACAATTAGTGTGTATTTGTACAAATCAAAATAAAATTATTCATCTTATTGCACTTTTCCACTTTTTATACCATTTTCAATTTTGCTGTGTATTCATAAAAATCAGAACGTAATTATTTCATACTTTTCAGTGAATTTATTTTTACTGGTTCCTAGGTTTCGAAGTCGGTTTAATATTTTTTTATAAAATGTTTTTTATTTATATTTTGATTAAATTTTAATACCGTCCTCAGTAATCTTTTACTTATTAATTCAAGTTGATTTAATTTTACTCTGTCTAGAATGTGGGGGTTTTTTCCTTTTTTTTTTTTTCCTCTATTGTAATTTTCTTGCTTATTTTAATACATGAGAAAAGTAAATTTGTAAGTTAAAAAAGCTAAGGCTTGTAAAACTTTTATTTATATTATTCTTGTATTTATATTATTTTGTAAATAAAATCATTCATTCATTCATAAGTTATTGATGTATAGTTACAGAAATATTTATCTAAATAGATTGAAAACTAAGGTCTTAATGATTAAGTATTAATCTTTAAATAGAAGAAAATTCAAAGACTGTTATAATGATGAAGGAAGGTTCACAAATTGTAAGCTATTCGGGTCTCATAATGATGAAGGAAGGTTCACAAATTGTAAGCTATTCGGGTCTCGAAAAAATTTTTCTTTATTGACCTTTATACAGTCATAGTCACAGTTCTAAAAGCTGACGTTTCGCTCCTGTTTGAGAATTTTCAAAGCACATTCATGAACTATTCACAAGTTAAAAAATTGTGTCATTTAGTACAATAATTTATATATACATAGGAAGAATCATAATGGTCAAAAAATCTTGTTAATACCACTTACACCAGCTTAATGTATTAACAAGATTTTTTGACCATTATGATTCTTCCTATATGTATATAAATAATTGTACTAAATGTCACAATTTTTTAACTTGTGAATAGTTCATGAATGTGCTTTGAAAATGCTCAAACAGGAGCGAAACGTCAGCTTTTAGAACTGTCACTATGACTGTATTAAGGTCAATAAAGAAAAAAATTTTCGAGACCCGAATAGCTTACAATTTGTGAACCTTTCTTCGGTCTTAATGATTTATTTTTCATCAAAAACCAATTAAATTGTCCACAGCTGAACAAAATTTGCAATAATCCAAACATCATGGGCTGTAAAATCTAAACCACAATCACTTCCATTACTTACTTAATGACCATGCCAAGTTTCATCAAATCCTGAGATGTTGGATTTTGAACCTGTAGCAACATTTTGCGAAATTAATATTTATTTAAAATAATTTTTATTGCATGTGACATTTAATCATTTTTAAAATTAATAAAAAGACACATGTAAAAGTAGTATAAAAAAATATTTCAAGCAAAAAGCTGTATCAAATAAAATTATTGTGTTATACATTTCTTGATCATTGGAGTCAGTGTAAGTTACGCAAGGAACCTCTAAAGTTGGTGGGGAGCTGATGTAGCAACATTTTGCGAAATTAATATTTATTTAAAATAATTTTTTATTGCATGTGACATTTAATCATTTTTAAAATTAATAAAAAGACACATGTAAAAGTAGTATAAAAAAAATATTTCAAGCAAAAAGTTGTATCAAACAAAATTATTGTGTTATACATTTCTTGATCATTGGAGTCAGTGTAAGTTACGTAAGGAACCTCTAAAAACCCATTATTTTCTAGTGTATTTTATTAGGAATGACTCTCTTTGAATTATATTCTAAAATTTGGGCTAATCATTTTATTTTTATTTAATTTAATAGATATTATTTTTATATATGTCCATTTCCTTCAGAAAACCTACTACAAAAATATTAAATGGGCTCCATATTGATAATGATGATTTTATTCCTGTGAATATGGATTCTTTTGATTCGAATGCTAACCAGGCTGACTACAGGTATTTATTATATTTTTATTTATATTTTATTTTATTCTTCTGGAATAAGTATCTTTTTTTTTTTTTTTTTTTGTTAACTTATATCGCTAGTGCATGAAAAAAAAATGGTAGTATAAAGGTTACTGATTGCCAAATGTTTTTCCGATCCATTAACCTTTTGAGCTGCATGCACTGATAAACATAAAATAACGAATAATGTAATTTTTAAAAATTCGTCCCTTTAGTTGATAAATTACACATTCCAAGGAACCTATTATACTTGTAATTATTTATTTTTTTGGACATTCAAAAACTTTGTCTTTAGTGTCCTTTTCTAAAATTTTACTGTACTTTTCTTTTATTTGTTTTCATATTTTATGAAATAACTCATCATCATTGTTTCAATGTTTGTGCATCCAGCTTTTCTTAAATTTTTTGCTTTCACTTATCTATATATGAAATATATAGTAAGGAAAAGTATTGTGATTGTGACAAATTTCGATTTCCGGTTTACAACGAAATGCACGTTTTGGGGTCACCTGAGTCCAAATAACCAAATCCCGCGAAAAGGTCTATGTCTGTGTTTGTGTGTGTGTGTCTGTGTGTAAATATATGGTAAGGGAAAGTGTTGTGATCGTGAAAAATGTTGACTTCCGGTTTTCAACGAAAATACACATTTTGTGGTCCCCTGAGCCCAAATAACCAAGTCCTGCAAAATGGTCTGTGTGTGTGTGAACAGACTCAAAAACCGAAATTGGGTATTTGGTGTATGTTTATACCCGCGATCTGACAGCAAAAATTTCATTGAAATTAGTCAAATGCATGGGATATTTTATTTCATAACTTTTTACTTTTTTTTCGACTTTCTGAAAAACGGCTCTAACGATTTTAATAAAACTGGGTATTTGATATAGGTATATGCCCGCGATGTGATAGCAAGAATTTCATCAAAATTGGTCAAACGGAGGGGGCTCTTTATTTCAAAACCTTTTTTCCAATTTTAAAGAAATGTGTCAATTTGAGAAATGGCATTTAGCAAACCACCTCAATTTCTAGTTCTAGTAAGTTGGTAAATAAAAGTTGTGTGTTCCGCGCAACGCACCAGATTTTGTTTTATAATCTGCCTCACGTATGATGTTCAAGTACCATCTATGCCAGCCCAGAAGGTTCTAGACTACAGAAGGTTCAAATATTTTTGTTTCCATAATTTGTGTGGCATGGAAAGTTGTTATTTTCGTTTGAATAAAAATTGTTTAACCCACAGAAGTGTTGCATTACATTAACCCTAGACCAGGCGCGCCAAATGTTTTTACACTACCGGGCGCGTGGTTGACTTTTTGACACCATTACTTTTATTTACTTAAAATTAAGTATAGGTGTATTAATAATTTAAAATTATTTATGAATGTTGTATTATTATGATTTTTCTACAAATAAAAGAAGAAAATAATAATAAAAATCAATTTGAATATTTAAAAATAACTTAAATATTTTGAAAAATCTAAAAACAACTATTTGAAACTATTAAAAACTATTCGGTCTATAATATTTAAATCGATTATTTGATTAAAACATTCAATTTCTGAAAATGCATTTTTTGCATCCCCCTTAGGGCCGAGAAAAGTTTTTAAAATATTTTTCGACTTTGTTCTGGAATTAGGTTTCGAAAAATCTTCCGTTGACCAAATTGTTTCAGCGTCCTTTCCAGAAACGAATTCCCTAACTCATATTCATCATCCAGACCGCCTTCTTGTTCCGAGTCACTGTGGTGCTCTTGGTCAGAATAATTTATGGCTTCATCTTCCCCATCAGAAAAATCCGACTCCGATTCTTGGAAGATCCCTTCTTTCTCCTCATCATACAACTCTCTTAAAATCCTTGGAATGTTTTCATATTTTATAATATTGCCCCTTAAAGAGAATAAGTTTCAGATATTTAACATAAACCAAAAAAAAAAAAAAAAATAATAATACAATAATAAAAAGAAGAAATTTATAAATTACATGTCCGGGCGGGTGGTTGCTGTTGGACACCAGCCGTGGTTTTCAATAATAAACACGCAATAACTGGTCACTTGTCACTCGAACAAAAGCCGGTGTGAGACTTATCTAGGGAGGAGGAGTCCAGGGAAAGGTACTAAGGGCGGGAAGGGGTAATTCAAATTGCTACCTTTACGACTGACCTTTAATGAGAATTGGTGTCCAAAGTCAACCAGCGCGCCCGGTCTAGGGTTTACAAAACAACGCTATATTTCCGATACAACACAATTGCATTAATTAATGTCTTCAGGTCTTTTATTATGTTTTCCAATAAACTTTAAATTTTTTTTAAATTTTTGCTTCTGCCAATTTTTTCATCATCTGCCAATAGGCTGGATAGTTCGCTGGGGAGGGAGGCCCTTTGAATACTACTCAGCTGTATATTTAGAGCAGTCTTCGATAACATTGCAGCATCACAACAATCACATTTTCATGCCTTTTCTTTACTGATCATATTCTCCATAGCTTTTAATATGCTCAAATGATTTTTATAATATATTGTCGGTATAAAGTTTCCACAGGGATTTTAATGCTGACAAGGAATCTGAGCAGATTTTAATATCCTGCCTATTCGATATAATGGCTGGATACAAGGCAGAATTAATTCGTTGCAGTTCCGCATATTTATCAAAGTTTTTTTGTTTTTTTTCCTTCACCGTGATCGCCATCATCTGGTAAGCTTAATTAAATTTGAAGATTCACCATATTTGAAACTTATATTAAATACTGGCTACCTTTATTTGAAAAAATTGAAAAATCTTCCTGTCGGACACCATTTAACAACATTTGAGTTGGGATTCCCTATGGAGTGATTGCAGCTGGTGACTCTAAAAGATTTTTTTAGAGTTAACTCTAGACCATTAGATAACATAAAAATGGTTGTATGCTATCTAAGGGTCAAATCTAAGGGTGCATGTTTGACATGAGTCAAACTAAACAAAGAAAAACATTCCGTCGGAACAGAAAAAACAGTCAGAACTTTGTCGCGTGTTTTTAGAAACTCAAAATATATGCAAAATAAAATCTGTCTTCCACATGATAATCAGCCTTAAATTTTTTGGAATATGTTACAAGTTTAACTATTGGGTTGTGAATTTAAAACTTTTTTTTTACAGTATAAACATGTTGAAACAGCAAGGGCCTCAGAAATGGATTTTCGAAGAATATGCTGAATTATTTAACATGCATTTTCAATTCAAAGATAAGCAATCTCCTAGATCCTTTTTCAACAGTCTGATAGTGAAACTGAAACAGTCATATTTACGCAACTACTATGAGTCTATTGTGCGCCTAAGTTAGGCCTGAATTCCCAATTCTTATTTTTAGACTATCAGTTAATTTTAATATGCTTGTTGGGTAGACTAAGTCATTTGAACCTGGATCGGGTATGATTTCCCTACCAAAGAGCCTGAATCTTAGTCGAGCGAAACTATTACACCAACAGATAATGTGATTAGCTGTTTCATTCTCTTTGCCAAAAAATCTACAGATAGGTGACTCTGGTAGCTTGAGTTTGTTCATGTTTTTGTTAAGTTTACAGTGTCCTGTATAGATCTCTGTTATTTTTTGTGCCTTTCTGTCATAGTTTAGTAGCATATGCTACTTTTAACAGAGTTGCCTTCTAGAAAGAGTTTGGAGTGATGTTGGGTTTTATCATTCCTATATTGTTTTTTATGTGCTCCATAGATTTCCCCAATCCTACTTTTGGCATAGCTAATGCTGATTCCAATTACTGGTTCTGGGGTTATGGTTTTTTTTTTTGCAGAGCCTTTCCTTGTTAGTTTATCCGCTTTTTCAATTCCTTGGATGCCAGAGTGTCCTGGTACCCATTCCACTCTAACTTTATAAGTTTCTGCTAATTTGTTGAGCATAGTAATTCACGTTTTTACTATTTTTGATTTCATTATATGATTTCTTATAGCCACAATAGCTGCTTGGCTGTCGGTTAAAATAGTTATCTTTTATTGATTATCTTCTTAGTCAGCAGCCCTGAAGCGCACTTGCAAATGGCAAGTACTTCTGATTGGAAGGCTGAGGCATATTTTCCCAGTGAGATCGAAATACCATCTTTGGGTGTACTTTTCTCCAGATTCTCGCTCCTGATCTTGTTTTAGTGAGCGAGCCATCCCTGTTAATTCAGTTAATTTCTGTATAAGGTTAATGTGGTTCCTTTCTAATAATTTTTGTTTGATAATTAATTTCTAGGAATTCTCGAATTTGTAAATCCGAGTGCATTGATAGCTCCCGGTCGTTTTCGATTTTCCTGAATATGGCCCAATGTTCTCCGCCAGTTTTTATTTTCGAGTGGTTATTTTGTTTCACAATCCTGTAAGAGGATTTCATGGCTAGAGCTTCCACCTCTATCTTCAGTGGTGCTAGATTTAGCATCACCTTCATAGCAGCCGTTGGTGTGGTTCTCATTGCACCGGTCATCATGAGGCATAATATCCTCTGAAGTTTGCTTAACAGAATTTTATTCTTACCAACTCCTGCTTTGTTTCACCAAAGTAGGGCTGAATATAAAATTATTGGCCTTATTGCTGTTATATATAGCCAATATACCATTTTTGGTTGTAGCCCCCATTTTCTGCCTATTGCTCTTTTACAGGCCCATAGGCATTTTAGGGATTTTATCAGTTGTATTTTCTATATGTTTGTGCCTGTTTAATTTATGGTCAAGTTTGACTCCTTCTGTGGGTGTCAGCTGGAAACCATTCATCTCTTTGAGTCCATTTTTTTCCTCTTTGTGAATAAGCAAATAAGAATTTTTTGTGGATTAATATTTAATCCATTTTCTTTGCACCAACCATTAAGTATTTTGATTGTGTTTGATAGTAGGTCAGATAGTATGCTTTGATATTTGCTTTTCAATATTTCTCAATAGAGAAATATTGAAATATTTCAAATATTCTCTATTGAGAAATATTGAAATATTGCTCTATCATCGGCATATCCCTGTGTTATAGGCCTTTTATATTATTTTAGATTATGTATTATATTATATTATATATAATATTATAATACCTTTTATTTTAGATTATAGCCTGCGTTATTTAGTTTGTCTAGTAGTGAGTCCACTACTAGCCACCAGAGTAAGGGTGAGATCATACCACCCTGAGGGCATCCTCCTCTAGGTTTTATCCATAATTTGGCATGTCCCCATTCCGATAGAATTATTTTCTCCAGCATCCTTTTGATCCATCTGGAGGAAATTTTATCTATGTTTCTTTCCCTTATCACATTTTTTATGATGTAAGGTGTTTTGTCAAAGGCACCTTCGATGTCAACAAAGGTGCCAACTGTTATTTCTTTTTGATCTGGATTTTTCTATCCTTGAGATCAAATTGTGCAATACTACTTTGCAGGATTTGCCTGCTTGGTATGCATATTGCCTTTCTTGTATCGGATTTACTGTGTATGTATCGTTTCTGATATTCGATGTCTCACATGTCTATCAACAATCTTCTCCAACGCTTTCATTAGGAAGGATAACAGACATATGGGTCTGAATGATTTAGGATCTTGATATGATCCTTTTCCTGGTTTCGGTAAATACCGAATTTTGGAAACTCCCCAGTCAGGATATATCCCATCGCTAAGCTTCCTCTTAAGAGTTTTAAGAGGTGAGGTCTTATAATATCCGGTCCTTTTTGTATTAGAGCTGGAAATATATCATCTATACCAGCTGATTTGAATGGCTTCATAGTATTGACTGCCCATTCAAGAGCACTGCTGGTAACTATTTTCTTTGCGCTTCTCTACATAATATCATCATTAGATGATTCAGAGTATGTGGAGTAGTTATCATAATTTCTACTTGTTTCGCAGTTAGGAAATTAAGTTCTTGCCATGGTTTCAAGGGCTTCCATCTTGTTTGTGGTGTATTTCCCTTCCACCTTTAGCGTTCCCAGTGTTTCCTATCCATTTCTATTTAATATTTTTTTCATTTTTTTTACTTCTGGAGTGTCGCTCACTTCAGAGCAAAAATTCCTAACAGCTTCGTGCTATCTTGTTAGGGCCTCTTTATAGGCCCCCATCTGCCAGTATTTTTTGCAG
This sequence comes from Aelia acuminata, assembly GCA_911387785.2. Classification (NCBI taxonomy): domain Eukaryota; kingdom Metazoa; phylum Arthropoda; class Insecta; order Hemiptera; family Pentatomidae; genus Aelia; species Aelia acuminata. The sequence goes on along the minus strand of OU426979.1, from coordinate 109,604,268 downwards.
CATTAAACAGTTTTCTAGTTTCTGTTCTTTTTTAATTCATTGTTTCCCCATGAGACTTTTCTGTTCTATTTTTTGGTTTTTGGTTTATTGCTATGAATGTGTGATTCCATCATGGCAATTGTGATTGATGAGTTGAGACAGTCCCATTGCCACTTGTTTTGGGCTTCTTTTGGACATTGTCTCATCATTTCCATGAGTTTTGTGCAGTACATTTCCCACTCAGTATTCCTAGGATTTCTGTACCTCACATTATAATTTAGTTTAGCCAATAGATCAAATCTTATGTATTTATGATCTGAGAATGTTTCCTCGTTGGAGACAGGCCATTTTGTGATTTTTCTACTGATTTCTAATGATGCTAGAGTTTTGTCTATTGTTTCTGATCTTAGTTTATTGTAAAAAGTGGGTTTATTGCCACTGTTCAATATTTCAAGATCGTAATTTATGGGAATTCAAGTACTGACTCATCTCTTTGATTAGTGTTGTTGCTTCCCCAGATTTCATGATAGGCATTGCTGTCCAGGGCAGCAATTATGTTTTTCCATTTATTTTTTCCATCATCTTTTCTAGTGTGGCTTTGGGGTACTTTTCCTCATATGGTAAAGTATCCCACCAGCATGATGATGGTCTTGCCCTTCAGGGTGTATATTATAGCAGCTAAATCTCTATAACAGAATTGCCAAAGAGGCAGTGGTTTTCATACGTTTTTATACAAGATCCAGGCTCTGGGACCAGTACTGTATCCAGGTGTGTCCAGTCCCTTGACCCTGCCTTTTAATAAGTAAGGTTCTTATATAAAAATAATGTCTATATCCTTACCTTTAATGTACTGTTGCAGAACTCAACTAGCTGTTATGCAATGGTGTAGATTTATCTGCAGCAGTTTCATGCTATTTATTGTTTTTCACCAGGTGGTTCCCCAGGTGGCAGGGATGGAGTTCTACCTTCCGGCCTGGTTTTCGCCAGATCTTTAGGTTTTGCTCAGCCTCGCATCGCCTCCCTGATGGTTGTGACTAAGGTTTCCTCTTCCTTATTTCCCAGTGAAACAGGATTCTGGGTCTTCCCTTCGGATCCAGTTTTGGCCTCCTCCTTAGTTACTTCTCCTTGTTTCACAGCAGTCACTGGGGTTGCTTCTGAGGTGACTTCCGAGGCTCTGGCCGTCTTCTCAGTAAGTTAAGTTAAGTCAAGTTAAGTGCAGAAGCTTGTACCCTTTGGTTTCCTGGACAGAGACTACTGCAAAGCCTACTTGGTCATTCATCTTGAAGCCATCACTGAAATAATGCAGGTCTCTGTTGATGCTTCATTTACAATGGCATAAAATTCTTGATGCAGCATATCTGGGGGTAGTTTAGCTTTGAGATGTTCAAACTTAAGGTTTATTGACAGTGGTGTTTAAATCCAATGGGGGTTTTCCAGAAAGGTTTGGGTTTAATCCACTCAATTTCTAATTCTGTAATGAGGGATTGTTGTCTTATAACTAACATTCATAAGCCCCCCTAGTCAGTCAGCTCAACAGGATCACCCACTTACCACTTACTACACTAAACACGTGACAAAAATCATTAAACCACACGTAGGGAACTCAGAACACCATGGTATAGTTTCATCAGTATGAACTTTAGTGAACAGTGATTTTATATCAAAGCTCACCAGGACACTGTTTTCTGAAATTTTGAGCTTTATTAACTATACCACATCTAGAGCTCTAAAGACTTCATCGAGAAAATTAAAAAGCTCAAAATTTCAGAAAACAGTATCCTGGTGAGCTTTGATGTAAAATCACTGTTCACTAAAGTTCTTATTGATGAAATTATACCATTACTACAGAAGATACAGCGGAGGAATTGGACCTGGCCAAAAATATGACTCAAAACAGCATACTTCCTCTTCAACGTGAAATATTACAAACAAAACGAAGGAGCAAGCATAGGATACCCACTAGGTCCTGTTATAGCAGATCTATACAAGGAAAATTTTGAAGAAGAATCCCTAAGAAGAGCCAAGTTCAAACCAGCTGTTTGGTAACACTACGTAGACACCTTTGTAGTATGGAGCATGGAGAAAAATTACTTAAAGAGTTTCTTGAACATATCAACCATATACACACTAACATACAGTTCACATTGGAGACTGAGGAGGACAACAAGCTACCTTTCTTTCCTGGACGTACTAGTAAGACCTGACACTAGGACATTCAGTTTATAGAAAACCGACCCACATGGGCAGATACTTACATGCAACTTCTCACCACCATCCATCACAAAAGAGAGGGATCATTGCTACACTCATACACAAAGTATTGTTCATAACCGAAGCCACAAAAATCCCAAAAGAAAACTCCCGACAACCCTCAAAAAGAATGGATATTAAAACGAAACCATAACTTCCGAATTCATTAAATGAAAATCCAACACTAACCCCTGAAGAAAATGAAACAGAAAAGAAGCCCACAGATATCATTCTCTTCATAAAAGGCACCTCATAAAAAATAGCCAGAACACTCACAAAAAGTAACATCAAAACCATTTTCACCACAGACAGGAAAATCGGACAGATCCTGACCAATCCATGGACAATCTTGGACTCAACAAACCTGGACTTCACAATATCCCTTGCTCATGCGATAAACAATACAGGGTGTTTCGGAATTGCACGGCACTATTTTAGGTACGTGTTCTCTAACACAAAATAAACAAAAAAGTTCATATTAACATATATCTCAAACTCATTTATTAAACAGATATCAAAGGTTAAAGATTTATTATTTATTTACTGCATTAAGACTGACTGTACAACGTTTAACGTGTTTAATACTAAATAAAAGGTTTTAATCACCTGATAAACAAATGAACGATAAGCAATGACAGTAGTTGCTCATCTGTTTGTCTAGTTCTGTGTGTTTTAGTGGGAGTGAATCTTGTGACACAGTTCAATTTATGATTATCATGGAAGATACCACAAATTTATTCACTTTTGATGAACAAACAGACATGCTTTTAACTTATGGCGAGGTACATACAAACGGTGCTGCTGCTGTTCGAAGATATCGTGAAAAATTTCCTAAAACGTTTGAGGCCATTGAAAGACGTCTTAGGGATAATGGTACGCTAAAACCTATACGAGTGAACGCCGGTCGACAACGATTTCGACGAACTGCAAACGTAGAAGAAGAAATACTCGATGCTGTTCAGTTATCTCCTACTACTAGTACCAGAAGATTGTCACGTCGTTTCGATGTTTCCTCTACCAGCGTATGGCGAACTTTACGCGAACAACAATTATATCCATTTCACGTATCAAGTAGGCAAGATTTGTTACCACAAGATTATAACAAGCGCAGAAATTTCTCCCAGTGGTTAATTCGACAATGCACACGAGATCCTAACTTCCTGAACTGCATTTTGGTTACTGATGAATCTTGCTTTACAAGAAACGGGATTCTTAATTTTCGAAATACCCATACTTGGGCCGAAGAAAACCCTCATACGACTGCTGTTGGACATTACCAACATACATTCTCTTTAAATGTCTGGTGTGGTCTTCTAAGCGACAAAATCATCGGCCCCTTCTTTTTGCCATCTAGGCTGTCAGGTATATCTTACTTGCATTTTTGCAAAATAATCTGCATGATATTCTAGAAGATATTCCGCTAGGCATTAGGCAAAGGCTGTGGTTTATGCATGACGGTGCTCCAGCTCACTTTTCTCATAGTGTCACTGATTATTTAAATGCAACTTATGGAGACCGATGGGTTGGTCGAAACGGACCTGTTAAATGGCCACCACGATCTCCGGATTTAACGCCATTAGATTATTTTGTGTGGGGCTGGATGAAGTCTATGGTTTATTCTGCGGCAGTTGACACGCAAGAAGAGCTAAGAAATCGGATCGTGGAAGCCGCAGTAACTATCAACCACCATCCTGATGCTATACGAAGAGCCAGAGAAGCATGGATTCGTCGTGCTGAATGTTGCATTCAACAAAACGGAGGCGCCTTTGAACATTTACTCTAAATGTTGTAATAATAATAAATAAATAGTAATAATAAATCTTTAACCTTTGATATCTGTTTAATAAATGAGTTTGAGATACATGTTAATATGAACTTTTTTGTTTATTTTGTGTTAGAGAACACGTACCTAAAATAGTGCCGTGCAATTCCGAAACACCCTGTATATAGGACAGACAGGAAGGAACGTCACCACACGACTGAAAGAACATATTGCCGCAGTTAAGAGAATACAGAGAGACAAGTCAGCCATAGCAGAACACTTTCACAATATACAACACACTATAGCCTTCGAAGACACCAAAGCCATAGCTAGGATTGACAACTACCACTTCAGATCCATCAGGGAGGCTTCAGAAATCATAAAACAACCAATAAATACAAAGAAAACGGATAGAGACTTAGCAAAAACTGGTACCCTGCACTAAAGAACATTAGACAATACATACCTCCTAGATAGATACCTCCCTCCTACATCATCCCTCCCCTTTCCCCTCCACTTGACCATGCCTCCTCTGACCCTGGCCAATGGGAATGCAGACTATGCCACAGAAGGAAGAATATAAATTACTGATCCCCTTCTCCTCACTCATGCTTATATTAGCCCTGAAGAAAGCCCACTGCATGGTTGGTGAAAGCTTGGCAGTTGTAAAACCTATTAATTGGTCAAACTCTAGAAGAAATTCATATAATGGATTCAGACCATGGAAGCCTAAAACAATCTCTACTATGATGGTGCCCCTCATGAAACGTGTACCACATTTTATTCCCCAATTCCAATGTAAGGCATGGGAAGATTATTGATAAGTTGAACTAGAGCCAATTCATCTATTGATTCACTTGGATAAATGTATATATTCCGAAGGGTTATGGGAAACAAATGTACTTTGAGGGCTATTGCTTACTTACCTACTAACTGGCTCTAAATCCAGTTTGGACCTTGGCTTCTTTCACGATCTTTCTCTAGACTTCTCTGTCCCGCGCTTTACCTCTCCAATTCTCCTCAGATCCCTCCCCATGATTTTCTTGGTCGTCCTCTTTTCCTTTTTCCAGGGAATTCCTCTCTGAGTATTCTCTTCACGTTGATGTCATCAGGCAGTCTCTCTATATGTCCCATCCAGCTAATTCTTCTGGCTTTTACAAATCACAAGAAGATCAAAGATTTGTATAGCTTGAGTTTTAGGACAGGAGTGTCGATTTAAAAAGTTGTATCATGCTCTATTGCCTGCCATTATTCTCCCTCTGATCTCTGGACTAATCAGGTTTTCACTATTAATTTGTACTCCAAGATATGTGAAACTCTCCACTGCTTCAAAAACAAACTCCTGGAAGTTAAAATTATCTGGCTTTCTTCTAGAGTCTGAGGCCGATACAACCATGTTCTTCGTGTCGTTAACTATCAGACCAATCTTCTTGCGTTTTATAATCAATGTCGACAGAACTTCAACTAAAGCTATTTTACTTTATTTATGTTTTAAGTTATTTATTTATGTTAAATGTACTAACAATCCTACTTAAAGGAGAATAAACGGGTAAGCATGAGATTGTCAATAATATATATATATATATACATATGAATGACATCTGTATTATATAAATGTCAGTTTTATAAATTTTCATGTTATCTATATTTTTTACATCATCGTTGTATTTTTTGATGAAAATGGCGCTGGATTCCAAAAGCTCCATATTATAAAATAAAAAATTAATTAGTGAGATCGTCCTATATACTATTATTAAATATATTAAAAGATCGTCCAACTAGCAAGATACAAAGCTGTTTTCTTTTAATTTGGTCAAAGGCTTGTTTAAAATCTATGAAAAGTATGTGTACATCAATATTGTGATCATAGAACTTTTCAAGTACTTGCCTTAAAATAAAAATCGTGTCGGTAGAACCTCTGTTGGGTCGAAAACCACATTGGTAATCCTTTTTAATTCTCTCTAAATAGATTTTAAGTCTTTACACCAAAAGGTTGGATAATATTTTGTAGAGGACATTTAAAAGGGTTACTCCTCCATAGTTTTCACAATAACAATTTGCTATATATGTCCCTGATTTTAATTAATTATAATGGTTGCTAATAAAAAGGTCCGTTAAGGTCCGTGGATCTTAATTATCTAAATAATTGGGACAAGCAAAAATAAAAAGAATTACGCATTGGAAGTGATTATTATTGGTAATAATATATACATATATACAGACAAAGAATATAACTAATATATACAGGCCATAATTGCAAAGGAGTGGGCGTCGGCCGGATCAAGGCAGCTAAGAACATCTATCTGGAGATTCTCTTAGAGACTGGTAGTGGTGCCTTTTTGGAGTGGGGCAATAAGGAGGGCTTAGGGTACAAAGTTTGGCCCTATGTTATTAGTTAGCATATTTATATAAACTCAATGATTTCTTTGGGCACTTAATTTACACTAATATATAATCTCCCTCATTAATATCTAGATACAAAATATTTATATACTAGCCCTCATACAATATAATATAATAACAATTAATATACATAATATTTATATAAAGCCCTCTTACTATAATTACAAAATAATTATGTGTGTGGGTCACATCATAATTTTGACACTTTTTTTTAAAATAATGGGGCTCATTTGGCATTCATTTGGGGCTTAAAGCCACTCCTTGTTCTCCTAACTGCCTGATAAAATCTTCTTTCCTCCCTTTTTTCCTGCATCTCCTCCATCGCTTCAATCCTGTTCCTCAGCCACTCTTCCTTTTTCTTTCTTATTCGCTTTTTCCCTATCTTGATTCGCTTTTTTTTTATGGCTTACCGTATATCTCTCTCTGTTGCTCCTTGATTGCTTGTAGTAGCGTTTGAATATCTATTTATTCACAGTGTTATTGATCTTGGATTGCAGTGATGATCCCCCTGCTAGCAGTCCCATCTGTTTCCCTATCTTTTTGGTTGACTTTATAATGTTTTAAGGAAAACATGTTAATAGGCATAAGTTTTGTTTTTTAAATACATACCGTCAAAGGCTTGTATTCATTTAGCAATATCAGAGGGTTAAACAAATTTGAAAGCTTATTAGAGATTCACTTCAAATCTGGGATGCATTCAATTGTTTTAAAGTATTTACATTTTATAAATTGAAAATATTAATACAGAAGTTTTATTCTTATTTTAGGTACAGTTTTGGACAACTTCCTGTATGGGCAAAGAAAGAACTAGATGTTAACGAAGCTGGTTCTGGTTTGGGTAGAACACCAGCAGGCCCTAGAGGTCGATGGGCTCAGCGTGTTGGGCAATCAGGTTTAACTATTAAGTCTGTCCTTGATGATCCAGTTCTTCTGCCTAAGGGTAAGAAAGACAAATTATTGCATCTATAATTTGTAATTATTATTAATAACCTATATGTTCTTTTATCACGAAACTGCATGAAAAGATTTGTGATAATAAAAGATACAGAAAAAGATTAAAGTTACGATTTCATTGCTGCTTTCTATCAATTTATTAATAAATAAATTTAAACTAGTATATCATTAAAAGAATTCTAACATTGATGCCTACTTTTTTTTTTTCTCCTTGATATTTCGGATACCCAACAGGTACAATACCTACTATCATGTAAATGATAATAGGTAATAATTTTTTTATTTTATGTGTTTATAAATGCCTCATTTGGCTTGTAGTGAGTTTTATCATTAATATATTGTAGAGTTTGTATATTGCAGTTTCAATGTACCTAACGTCAAAAGATTGATTTTATGAGAATACACTGTTTTCTTAGTTTGATATTGGTAATTAAAAAACTTTTAATCAAAAAAATATAATAAGCTAATTTTTAATTCAACATTGTCAATATTAATTATGTCTTTGGTTAATTAACCAATTGTATATGATGAATAAACTATCTTTGTTATATTATTTGGTTTATACTAAATATAAATATTTCCATAATACTGATTATACTTTGGGTGTATTAGGAAGAAAAAGCCCAGGTTTCTAATGAAAGAGTTCTCACTAGGGTATGCTAATACTCTTCAATGCCCTTGACTGTGGCAGAATGTATTATTTCTTTCAATAAAAAAAAAAAAAAAAAAAAAAAAAAAAAAAAAAAAAAAAAAATACTCTTTAAGGCAAATGAAAAGTCAATTAAGGTACTGAAATTGTTGAATAACCTAAAATAGATTTAAAAAAATAATGGTCTTCTTGAAGATGGACTGTTTATAATGGATGCAAAGGAATGTTAATAGTGATAAAGGAGAAGTTCTGAGGAAAGCTTAGGGAGATGGAGAAAGCACTATACGAACATTTTTAATGATACCAATAGCCGTATTGATAGACTAAATTCTCCTTAAACTGATAATAAACAAAAGCTATTGGGAGACTGATGTTAAATGAGTACTATTAGATCAACATTAAGAAAGCTGCAGGTGGGGGGATTTTTCCAGAATTTTATAATGGCTTAGAAATTATTAAAGTTTTGCATTTTTTTTTTTTTTTTTTAATGATCATGGGTTAGCAAGAAGATCACCCTGAAAATGGGTACCCAATGTAGTTGTACCTGTTCACAAAAAAAGGGGTTCATGTGACTTTAAAAATTATAGGCCAATAAATCTCTCTACTAATGTATAAAGTATGCACTTCCAGATTACACTAGAAACTTACACTAGAAACTAAGACAGCTGATAAAAGATGGTCTAGAGCATCCAAAAAATGGTTGTTACAGTAATTATTTTGTACTTAAGTAGAATCGCCACTGATTGCTATTTGTCATGGTGCTTAAATAGATAGATAAAAGCAATAGGTGCATAAATTTATTCCGCTAATTTTCTTTCTCCAAACTTTGGAACAGAAAGCAGCCTAAAAATTACCAATAAGCCCTTCTTAATCAATCATAAATTCCCATGACTATTTGAGGCAGGTAGGAAGGAGCTGTAATGGGTCGTGATTGAATGGCAAAAACAGCTTTTGAGAATAGGAATAGCAGTTAACTACATTAAATGAAAAGTTCTGGTCTGCTGGAAGGAGTAAGATGTACACCCTTTTTGTAATGGCATGGAGGTTAAGACTGTTGATGACTTATCTAGTGACAATAGTTAGTTATATAGAAACCATACACAAAGGGCACAAATTAGGTCAAGCTCTACACCTTTAAAGCTGTAATTCTGCAAACTACTCTATTTAGCGATGTGAACTGGTTCAACAGAGGAGAGAGAAATCAACGGCATGACAGTCATAGAAATGTAGTACCTAGGTAGATTAGTAGGCTAGACACAAAGAGGATCAGGAATGTGCCCTGAAGGAAACAATTAGCCATACTATCATTGAAAACAACCTTCCAGGTGCGTCAACTGAAGTGGTTTCTTGTGTGTAGGATGCAATCTCTTAGGCATCTCTTAGGAGCTCGAATTTCTCTCGCCCCTTTGCCTTCTTAAAATCGCCAATTCTCTTCAAGCTCCGTCTTTTCTATCGAATTTTCCTCCCTCTTTTGCTTCTCTTTGTTCTTCTCTCTTAAAGAGTTATCTTTTTCCTCTTTTTGTTCTTTTTCTCTTTCTTGTTCAGGGAGCATATACTTATTTTCTTCCACCGTTGCATAACTCCAACTATATTTTATAACTATCGATCTCCATTTCTTCTATTTTCATTAGCACCTATGAGTTCTTTCCGATTTCTTCTCAATTTTCCTTCTTCTGTGTTCACATAATAGGATTTTGGTTCTCAGCAACTTTTATCTATTACTCCTTATCTTTTCATATTTCCAATCCAAACCCTATCATTAACTCGAAGAGGAATCAATTCTTTAATACTTTTTCTTTAAAAGTTCCTTTTATTTCTGTATTTGATGACCATATCTTTCTCTTTGGAATTATTGAGCTTACCTGTCTCCTCAAATAAGTTTTCACTGATGGAAGAGTTGTTCTTAGTTTACATCCATATAGTAATTCTGCAGGTGAAAGCCCTTGTTCGAGTGGTTCTATATATGTTGTGTTTCTATATTCCAAGAGAGCTAAATTTGTGTCCTTATTCTTCGTCAACAATCTCTTAGCAATATCAACTGCTTTTTTGGCTGAACCGTTCAATTGGGCATAAGTTGGACAGTATATATGTGTAAATGTCAACGTGGTGTAAATTTTTAATTAACTCATTGGTAAATTTTCTGAATTCCACCGATGTGAATTGGGCTCCAGGTATTCCTTGGCGCACAAAAATATTTCTAAGTCGCTTTATAACACCATCAGATGTCAATGAAGTCAATTGTACTAACTCTATAGATCTAGAATAGTAGTCTTGTGCAGTAAAATTTGTTTAAAACGGAATTCTGTCAAAATGGAAAAATTCCAACGGATCGGATCAATTTTATACTTAAAATCACCCTGTATAAACTGGAAACCTGTCTAACCTGGAAGCGGAAGGCTTTTTTCTATACAAAAAATTTATGTCAGTCAGTAAACACTAGACATTACCTCTTAATAAGTTAAACTTATCGAAAAGCACAAGCGAAACAAAGCATCGGCAAAACTTTTAGCTGAAAAATATTTTAGCATTACCTGTTTAAAACGGAAACCTGTCAAACCAGAAAAATATGGCCGAGCCCACTGCTTTCTGTTTTTGACTGTTTTACTGTACTGCTATAATCCATCGACCATTATGCTTCTTTAAGTCAATGCTTAAAAACTCCCAAGGATTTGCAGCAGTTTCTGGTTCTGCCCTGTTATTTCTATGTTCTCGGCACACTGGACAACTTGGGATCATAGATTGTATTTCTACTGAACAATTAAGCCACCAGACTGCTTCCCTGACTCTCCTCTGAACAGAAACAGGCAAAAGAGAGTACCTGCTGCTGTGCCTAAAAAAGGTTTGGGAGCAGTTTTGTGCCCCTTCAATAAAGCTCCTCTTTGAATATTGAACTTAGACGCATACTTACTTAATGGAAACTGCTTCAGCCAATCGTTTTTTCCCAAATATTCTTTAATAATTTTACATTCTGGGTCTGACTTGTATTATACTATCAATAAAGCCCTCCTCTTCTAGGACCATCCGCATCTTCTTGCCCCCTCCTCTAGTGGCTCTCTTGCCTAAAGATAGATAGACTAAACCTTTTTAGTCTATCTGATAGATCCGATATTGCTTTTTTCTTCATCAGCTCCACCAAGGGTTTGTGATCTGTCAGCAGATCAAATATTGGCACTCCAAGCAAAAATCCTTCGAGTTTCTCACCTGCCTATTTTATGGCTAACGCTTCTTTTTCAACTTGAGCATATCTACCTTCTGTTGGCTTAAAATTAGTCCTAGATCATTAGATGTTCTTTTACCTATCACAGATACATCTCCACCAGTATCTACTTTGAAAAATACTTCTTTCCAAGAAATTTTGAGATGTAGTTTTCAGGGATATATATATACAGTAGGGTTCCGATTAACCGAGATGAGGGCCAATGTTACCTCGGTTAATCGAAATAATCGGTTAATCGGAACCATGCCAATACCAACTGAAAATGAAGGTTATTTTAAATAAAAACTACATATATGCTTAAAACCTAATAAATATTTAATAATAATAATGCATAATAACAATAATAATAACAGAAATTATGAAACTATTTTTTTAAAAAAGAAATCTTTTATTGTAGTTTGTTTAAATGAACTTCTTCTACCGGCAGCAGCTGTGTGTACCTCCATTTTCTCAGAATCATCAGTTCACATAGAGGTACATCGCCTCTGCTTTCTAAATAAAGAAGCGATCTGTCAAGGAGATTGAAACCCTCCTAATGGCTTATTTTTGAGGGGATGGTTTCCACGTCTTCTTCAATATCATCTTCGGGATGTGACTTCATTACCTCATTAATGATTTCTTCTTCCAATCCATAGCTTCGGGGTCCCTTATATCCGGTGAGTTGAGGTCTCTTATGAAATTGCACAACTCCTGATTTGTTGGAGGTTCTTCAGTTGTCCTGGCTATCATGGATAACTCGAGGCCATACGTTTTTCCAGACTTTATTAAGTATGCTTTTTGTTACATTGAATGAGCAGCCGTATAAATCACATCCTCAATTGTTATTTTCTTTAACTTTTCAATTAATCCTTCCTCTTCTGCTAGTACCATTTCACACAAAAGCTTCTTTTTGAAGTATTGTTTAAATGTTGAAATTACTCCTTGGTCCATAGGCTGGATTAATGATCTGACATTTGCAGGGAAAAACGTCGCCTTTATTTCACCCTTGCATAGTACACGCTCGTCAGGATGTTATGGTGCATTATCAACTAGGAGTAGGGCTCGATGAGGTAATTTTTTTCGTCCTGAAACTGTTTGACATGTGGTACAAAATGGTGTTTAAACCAGTGTTCAAATATTTCTGCTCTCATCCATGCAGAATTTTGATTTTTATAAATAACAGGCAGGTTATTAATACTGATATGTTTGAGGGCTATGGGTTTGGCTGATTTTCCAATTAAAACTAACTTTAACTTATCCTCCCCACTTGCATTTGCACAAACCAAAACAGCGGCTCTATCTTTAATCCCTTTGAAACCACTCGTGGTTGTTTCCATATTCGCTGCGAAAGTTTTTTTGAGGCAAGACTGTGTACCACAAGCCGGTCTCACCGCGTTTCTTGTTTAAGAATGTTCTTGTATACAAGAATAAGTATGCTTGTATGTATAATATATATACATGTATGTATAATTAATGTATAATATTATACATAATAATAATAATTTGTATGTTTGTAATAAGTATATATATATTACTTATATATATGTATACAATATTCTACAATATTCTAATAATAATAAGAAATGTGGTGAAACACATTGTGTTTAATGTGAGAAATGTGGGAGTGTTAGGCAGTATAAAAATTGCCAATTAGATAGAAAGAGGATGAAGGACTACTTGAATCTTAATAATAAAAAAAAAAGTTAAAATCGAGCGTAGGCCTCGGCTCAAAAGGTAGAGGCTAAATATCGGTGATGTAAATTGGATGAGGCCAAAAATAGAGGGGTAGGTGCGGGAATAATATTAAAAATCGGTGTAACCGCTCTTACCCACCCACTTAACCCTAATTTATGACTTGGGTTATCATACCTCGAAAGCATACAAATTGAACGAGAGCGGAGTGTTAGGCAGTATAAAAATTGCCAATTAGATCGAAAGAGGATGAAGGACTACTTGAATCTTAATAATAAAAAAAAAAAAAAGAAAAGGAGCGTAGCCACGGCTCTAAGGGTCGAAGCTAATTATCGGTGATGGAAATTGGATGAGGCCAAAAATAGGGGGTAGGTGCGGGAATAATATTAAAAATCGGTGTAACCGCTCTTACCCACCCCCTTAACCCTAATTTATGACTTGGGTTATCATACCTCGAAAGCATACAAATTGAACGAGAGCGGAGTGTTAGGCAGTATAAAAATTGCTAATTAGATCGAAAGAGTAAAAAGGACTACTTGAATCTTAATAATAATAAAAAAAAAAAAAAAAAAAAATCGAGCGTAGCAACGGCTCTAAGGGTAGAAGCTAATTATCGGTGATGGAAATTGGATGAGGCCAAAAATAGGGGGTAGGTGCAGGACCCACCCACCACCCACCGTCCTCCGCCCCTCGGCTAGACAGCAATTTCGTACCTCGAAAGCATACAAATTGCACGGGAACGGAGTCTTAGGCAGTATAAAAATTTCTATTTAAATCGAAATAGTAAAAAGGAGTAATTAAATCGAAATATTAATAAAATTTAAAAAAAATAAATTAAAATCGAGCGTAGTACTCGGCTCCAAGGGTAGAGGCTAAATATCGGTGATGGAAATTGGATGAGGCCAAAAATAGGAGAGGTAGGTGCGGGAATAATATTAAAAATCGGTGTAACCGCTCTGACCCACCCCCTAAACCCTAATTTATGACTTGAGTTATCATACTTCGAAAGCATACAAATTGAACGAGAGCGGAGTGTTAGGCAGTATAAAAATTGCCAATTAGATCGAAAGAGTAAAAAGGACTACTTGAATCTTAATAATAAAAAAAAAAAATAAAAAAAAAAAAAAACCACGGCTCTAATTAAAAACCACGGCTAATTATCGGTGATGGAAATTGGATGAGGCCAAAAATAGGGGGTAGGTGCCGGAGTTAGATAATATAAAAATACTAGAAGATTAATATGCGTTTGTTTTTTTTTACTTAAGAGTAAAAAGGACTACTTGAATCTTAATAATAAAAAAAAAAAAAAAAAAAAAAATCGACGGCTCTAAGGGTAGAGGCTAAATATCGGTGATGTAAATTGGATGAGGCCAAAAATAGGGGGTAGGTGCGGGAATAATATTAAAAATCGGTGTAACCGCTCTTACCCACCCCCTAAACCCTAATTTATGGCTTGAGTTATCATACCTCGAAAGCATACAAATTGAACGAGAGCGGAGTGTTAGGCAGTATAAAAATTGCCAATTAGATCGAAAGAGTAAAAAGGACTACTTGAATCTTAATAATAAAAAAAAAAATAAATAAATCGAGCGTAGACGTGGCTCTAAGGGTAGAAGCTAATTATGGGTGATGGAAATTGGATGAGGCCAAAAATAGGGGGTAGGTGCAGTTGTTATATATAACATACTGATAAGTTTGAGGGCTATGGGTTTGGCTGATTTTCCAATTAAAACTAACTTTAACTTATCCTCCCCACTTGCATTTGCACAAACCAAAACAGCGGCTCTATCTTTAATCCCTTTGAAACCACTCGTGGTTGTTTCCATATTCGCTGCGAAAGTTTTTTTGAGGCAAGACTGTGTACCACAAGCCGGTCTCACCGCATTGTAAATTTGATTTAGAGTTTTTATTAATGATTCAAAATTATTAATAAATTTGGATGAAGATTCAGTATCCGCTGAAAGTTTTACTCCGTAAATCCTGAGAGCTCTAATACCATGTCTGCTTTTGAACCAATTAAACACACACCTACCCCTATTGAAATTTAATTTAATCCACCAAAACACACCGGTGCAACAGCGGGTCGCGGGTAAGTCGCGAAAAAAAAAGCCGTATTAATTACGGTTTTTAAAATTTTAGTTCGCGAGAACTGACAAGAGATCGCATTGAAAACGTTGATCGCAGTAGCCAGGAGGGGGGGGGGGTAAAACCCCACCCGCCCTCCCCCGCCGCTTCACCACATAATAAGGACTTTTTGAATATTTACCTTTGCGAGAGGTAATTAGCTAGGAAAAAAAAAACCCATAGTTATTAGTTAATGAAAATTAACGAGTGCGAGAGCTAACTGGAGCAAGGGGACAACTAGTTGGTGGCGGTGGTGGTTCCTGGTGGCGTCGGGGAAAACCCTCCCCCCCGCCCTTATCTATAGTCTTACCTAATAAAGATTTTTGGACTAATTACCTATGCGAGAGGTAACTAGTCGCGAAAAAAAAAACCGTATTAATTACGGTTTTTAAAATTTTAGTTCGCGAGAACTGACAAGAGATCGCATTGAAAACGTTGGTCGCGGTAGCCAGGAGGGGGGGTAAAACCCCACCCGCCCTCCCCCGCCGCTTCACCACATAATAAGGACTTTTTGAATATTTACCTTTGCGAGAGGTAATTAGTTACCTCTCGCATAGGTAATTAGTCCAAAAATCTTTATTAGGTAAGACTATAGATTGGGGAGGGGGGGCGGGTTATCCCCGACCCCACCAGGAACCACCACCGTCGCCAACTAGTTCTCCCCGAACTCCGGTTACCTCTCGCACTCGTTAATTTTCATTAACTAATTACTATGGGTTTTTTTTTCCTAGCTAATTACCTCTCGCAAAGGTAAATATTCAAAAAGTCCTTATTATGTGGTGAAGCGGCGGGGGAGGGCGGGTGGGGTTTTACCCCCCTCCCTCCTGGCTACCGCTACCAACGTTTTCAATGCGATCTGTTGTTAGTTCTCGCGAACTAAAATTTTAAAAACCGTAATTAATACGGCTTTTTTTTCGCGACTAGTTACCTCTCGCATAGGTAATTAGTCCAAAAATCTTTATTAGGTAAGACGTAATAAGACACATAACGACCACAATCTTACACATTGTGTTAACTCTATTTTCTAATACAAGTAGTCTCCATTAATTGAAATTTAATGGATTTAATTGAAATTACGCATTGAAATTTAAGCCAACCATTACTCTCTTCAAATTTATCAATAGGATTGTTTAATTTTGAATTAAGAGATAATGCTTTTTTATTTTTGTAAGAGTGTATGTAAGAGCTAATGCTTTTTATTATGCTTAATGGACCACTTACCGGGAATCCTTGATGTCTTGCCTGGAAAAACCATAACAAAAGGGCCTCTTCTAAAAGCTCGGATGATGGCTTTTTTAATGTAGGTCTACAAGTTGAAGCCTCCTTGGATGCAGATTGATAAACATAATCTTTGATTTGCTTCCTATTCCTCTTCCAATCACCCACAGTGTTCTCGCCCACTCCATAATCCTGAGCTACTTTTTTTTAAGACTCACCCATGTCTAAGCGATGAATTGCTTCTAATTTTTTTTCAAGCGACACAACCACCCGTTTACGTGTGAGAAATGTGGTGAAATAAACTTATAATGTATACAATATTATACTTACATACACACTTACATACTTATTATCTTACACACGTTATAGGTAAGACTATAGATTGGGGAGGGGGGGCGGGTTTTCCCCGACCCCACCAGGAACCACCACCGTCGCCAACTAGTAGTCCCCGCGCTCCAGTTAGCTCTCGCACTCGTTAATTTTCATTAACTAATTACTATGCGTTTCAGCACCCAAATACTGTTTCTAATTTAGAAAATCCCGAGGCCATCTTCTTTTCAGGCGCCTTGTACAATATGATCTGATTTTATTGATTGATTTGAGGTATAAGAAGGTTAGAAAGAAGTAAGTTAGGATGAGGGGGGAGTTTGTTGTGAAAGGTCTGGTATCTGAATCAGGGCAATCTGCTGTGACATAAGGAACATTAATAAACATTGGCGTTAATTTCTAATTAATAAATAAACATTGGCGTGGATGGTTTTATTTGGGACGAAATGAGGAGCATTGAGGATTTCGGATTTTAGGTATTAGATGCGAGAAGCATTCGATGGTTTGGTGGTACCCCAAATTTCGCCTCCGAA
Source organism: Aelia acuminata (assembly GCA_911387785.2). NCBI lineage: Eukaryota > Metazoa > Arthropoda > Insecta > Hemiptera > Pentatomidae > Aelia > Aelia acuminata. Next base: position 109,587,181 of record OU426979.1, on the reverse strand, counting down.
AGATAAGATAGTTCTTGTTGTCATGTGAACGTGTGTAAGATAATAAGTATATAAGTGTGTATGTAAGTATATTAAAATATATATATTATACAGTATATAAGTAAATATTGTAGAATATTATTATTATTATTATTATTCATGTTTAAGAATGTTCTTGTAATTAAAGTTATTACAAGACGTAATAAGACACATTTCTCGTGTTTTTTTTTTATTTACTCAAAAACGGTTTTAAAGATTTTGATCAAACTGGGTATTTGATGTATGTATATGCCAAAGATGTGATAGCCAACATTTCATCAAAATTGATCAACCGAAGGGGGGACTTTATTTAATAAATTTTGTATTATTTTCACGTGTCTTTTTTATTTACTCAAAAACGGTTTTCACGATTTTGATCAAACTGGGTATTTGATGTATGTATATGCCAAAGATGTGATAGCCAACATTTCATCAAAATTGATCAACCGGAGGGGGGACTTTACTTAATAAATTTTGTATCATTTTCACGTGTCTTTTTTATTTACTAAAAAACGGTTTTCACGATTTTGATCAAACTGGGTATTTGATGTATGTATATGCCAAAGATGTGATAGCCAACATTTCATCAAAATTTATCAACCGGAGGGGGGACTTTACTTAATAAATTTTGTATCAATTTCACGTGTTTTTTTAATTTATTCAAAAACGGCTTTCACGATTTTGATCAAACTGGGTATTTATGTATGTATATGCCAAAGATGTGATAGCCAACATTTCATCAAGATTGATCAACCGAAGGGGACACTTTATTTCATAACTTTTTTTCTAATTTTTAGATTATCTCAAAAACGGCTTTAAGGATTTTCTTCATATTCGTCATGTTTAATGAAAATTGAGTGTTATTTAATATCAGGTAAGCGTTATCATTATTAAAATGTTCTGAGGGGTTTATAGAGCAAATGAAAACAAAAATAAGAAATGAATGTGGAAAATGTGTAACTTTGAGAAGTGGCATTAACAAAACGCATTAATTTCTTATCTAAGTAAGTTGGTAAGTGAAAGTTGTGTGTTGCGCGCACGCACCAGATTTTTATCAATGAGAACGTGTATCTTGATCAATGAGTTAAATTTCTCCAGGCCATCTAGTTTAAAATTTTACATTCATTTACATTAATTTTCATATTGTCGATTTCCTCACATGTGTTATTGGAATTATTGGAATATGTTTCATTAATATTAACTAATTTATTTTTTCAACAAACTTTTTACTTTCACTTACCTATATATGAAATATATAGTAAGTGGAAGTATTGCGATCGTGAAAATTTTCGACTTCCGGTTTTCAACGGAAATACACGTTTTGGGGTCCCCTGAGTCCAAATAACCAAGTCCCGCGAAATGGTCTGTGTGTGTGTGTGTCTGTGTGTGTGTGTGTGTGTGTGTGTGTGTGAACAGACTAGCTCGAAAACTATAAACCGTACGAAGCTGAAATTAGGTATTTAGTGTATGTATATGCCCGCGATGTGACAGCAAAAATTTCATCAAAATTGCTCAAAGGGAGGGGGTACTTTATTTAATAACTTTTTAAGTTTTTTTCGATTTTCTCAAAAACGGCTCTAACGATTTTGATTAAACTGAGTATTTAATCTATTTATATGCCTATGATATGACTGTAAAAATTTCATCGAAATTGATCAACCGGAGGGGGGACTTTACTTAATAAATTTAGTATAATTTTCACGTGTTTCTTTTATTTACTCAAAAACGGTTTCAACGATTTTTATCAAACTGGGTATTTGATGTATGTATATGCCAAAGATGTGATAGCCAACATTTCATCAAAATTGATCAACCGGAGGGGGGACTTTACTTAATAAATTTTGGATCATTTTCACGAGTTTTTTTTATTTACTCAAAAAAGGCTTTAACGATTTTGATCAAACTGGGTATTTGATGTATTTATATGCCCGAGATATGACTGTAAAAATTTCATAAAAATTGATCTACGGGAGGGGGGACTTTACTTAATAAATTTTGTATCATTTTCACGGGTTTTTTTTATTTACTCAAAAACGGCTTGAACGATTAACAAAAATAAGATATGAATGTAGAAAAATGTGTGACTCTGGGAAATTATATTTAGCAAAACACGTCAATTTCTAATCTAAGTAAGTTGGTAAGTGAAAGTTGTGTGTTGCGCGCACGCACCAGATTTTTATTTCTGCAATCTCTTTCTGGATGATAACGATTTGACTGACCTCCCTGAACTTTCACAAATAGAACAGGGTTTCTTCGGTGTATTGCCCTTAATTTTAGGTAGTTCATCGATTTTGCCCTTGGGTTTTTCCATGGTTACGCTCATTCGATTTGAAGTACCACTTCATTGTTGAAAATGAATCATCTAATCATCGCAATTCTACAAACAGTTTTTCAATAGTTGTGATTTCCTCCCTATCTAAACTATCTTGTACCGCTGATGGTTGTCCCATCACCATCATATTTACCCTTGACCAAATGGTACTATTGCTTTCTGCATCTAAACGTAACCTTTCTTTAGTTAATGCATAGTCCACTAAAGAGCCCCCTAAATATTTAAAACCGTTAGCTTTCCTATTCTGGGACCACCCTTACCAACGAAAACCGTCAAAAAAGATTGTCTCCATATTGACCAATTCACCAGGCCTATATTTTTTAAGTTTGCTTCATACCAATCCTTGGCCGGTCCCTCTACATAAAAACAAAATTTTTTTATCATCCTCGTGATATTCATCACTTTATGCCTAAGACATTCGGATTCATAACCTTCCATCCATTCTGTAGAATTTTGTTTTTTATTGAATTTTTCTAAAATAAATTTCTTTTCTACTCCATGGAGATTAATTTCATTAGAACTCAATGTATTTTCTAGGTCTTTAATTTTCTGCATTAAAAAAATTTTTCGTTCCAAATTACTAGATTTTACATAAAAATTACCATTATCTGATTCTTCTTATGGAATGTTGTGAAAACAAAGATTATCATCTGCATCAAAATACAGTTTTCTTATATCGTCATCTATTTTTATGCCTACCTTCCTATAACTGTTAACTGCCCTAATCAGGGGAAACAGCATTTTTAATTGTAGATTTTGTTAATAATACCTGATGGTGTTTTAGAATTGTGTAACCTTCAGGTAACCTAAACTATAGTTCTTTGTATTCGGACACTTCCAACAATTCATAATCATCCGCCTTCCTCTTGATTATTTGGACAAATAACTTTGGTACTTTCTCCTTATTATCTATTGTATGTGTACAATGTGTAAATATATGTAATTTAATTTAAATCAATTTAAGGTTGACACCAAACTGAAAGTATATAATAATGTTCTGAGATTTTAACATGTGTTCTAATTACAGTCAGATATAAAGTAAACCTCTTACTAATGCCAATATAATGTAGTAGTGGGGATCTGATCCCACCAAACTCAGAGCATTGTCTTGCTTCCGAAGCGATTGGCCTTACAGTCTATGGTTCATCTTTATGTTGACCAGGTGTGCTTCAGATACAGACTTGACATTACCTATTCAGGAGATCCGAAGGACCGGTAATGGGCTACTAGAGAAGAAATTCCACACAATATATTACAGCGGCACATTTGGCACTGGGTTTGTTGTGAGAGGTTGGATGAGACATCCGGTAATTGGATTCAATCCTATTAATGATCGGCTATGCTCCATCCGCCTAAAGGGAGCATTTTACAATTACAGCCTCTTCAGATGTCATGCACCCACAGAGACATCAAGCAATGGGGAGAAAGATGTCTTTTATGACTCCCTTGAAAGAGCATATGAATTATGTCCCAGATCTGAAATTAAAATATTAGTTAGGGATTTTAATGCAAAGATTGGGATGGAAGAGACATATAAGCCCACGATAGACTCATTCAGTCAGCATGAGGACAGTAACAACAATGGAAAGAGGGTAATCGACTTTGCAACATCAAGAAATCTAGTTGATTCCCCAATGGGACCACCTCAAACCAAATTGACTATATCTTGATCAGTGCACGTCACAAATCCAACCTCCTTAGCAGTAGGACTTACAGAGGGGCGAATGTTGACTTCGACCATTACCTTGTGATATCCAGGATAAGAGTCAGTCCATAGTGATATCCAGGATTCAGTCAGGAGCCATGGGGCCGAAAGGTCCCAAAGATGGAACATCGGAAAGCTGCCAAGCATTTCAACAGAAAACGGGCGAAAAGGTGAGATAAGGGACCTTGAAAGCATCCAGGATGTCTTCTGTACCGATTGGAGAAGGCTTTGGAGGTCTCAGCACATCAAATCCTTGGGAAGCAGGCTCCTGAAAGACGAGGTAAATTGTTGGCAAGAATGAAGCCTACAGGAACATGGACAGTAAACGCTTCACTAGGAGGGCCACGGAGGAATATAGAGATAAAATAAGGCAGGAGAGGAACCTCCTTAGAAAGAAGAGCATGGGAGAGGAATGAGCTGGAAGATATAGAATCTCTTAGGAATACAAACGAATGTCGAAGATTCTTCCAGAAGGTAAATAGTGGATGTGCGTGCAGCATTCAGGCCTAAGACGCAAGCGTGTAAGAAAGAAGATGGGGCTCTGCTTTCTAATAAGCCTAACATTTTAGATCAATGGGCCAGACACTTTCAATCGCTCTTGAATGAGGAATCATCTTTTGAAGGTGTAGAGGAAGGGAATAGTATTGCAGGAGAGGCTATGGCGAACGATATTGGAGTTATTGAACCCCTGAACTCAGAGAAAGTAATGGATGCAGTCCTTCGCTTGAAGAACAAGGCGACAGGACCAGATGGATTGCCAGCTGAACTCTTTAAGTATGGTGGAGGTGAGTTGCGTAGGGCACTGCAAGATTTAGTGTTATCGATCTGGGATCAGGAAAGACTGCCACAACAATGGTCTTATGATATAATATACCCTCTCCATTAGAAAGGAGATAAACTAGATTGCATGAATTACTGTGGCATATCCTTGTTGTCTTGTGCCTATAAGATCCTCTCTAATATCCTTTTTGACAGACTCACCCCTTTCGCGGAACAGGAAATATCAAGTTGGTTTTGGGAGAGACAGATCCACTATAGACCAAGTTTTCACCCTCAGGACAATTCTGGAGCGGGGCCATGAGTACAAGATCCCGACACATCACCTTTACGTCGACTTTAAAAGTGCATACAACAGTATCAATCGTCCTGTGTTGTATGAGGCTCTAAGAGAAATGGGCATCACAAGCAAACTGGTATGTCTCTTGAAGCTGATGATGTTACGTGCGGATCCAATCTGACTGCTAGGAAAAAACGCGATATCCCCAGGAAAGCAGTGGACACCGCCCTTCTCAGCACTCGTAGAACTGGTAGGCCAAGACTTAGATCGGTTGACGGAATGGCGGTTGACGCACAAAGCCTTTTAATGTTCGGATATTGGAGAGTAGTAGCACAAAATCGGGCCGAATGGCGGCGACTCATTGAGGAGGGCAAGACCCACCCAGGGTTGTAGCGCCACGTAGAAGAAGAAGAAGAAGAAGTCTATGGTTCACCTGGAGTTACCCAGAAATTTTTACGCTCTTGAAGTATTCTTGAAGTAAATCCACTTTTCATTACCAGTCACAATGCGATGAAGAAATGAATTTTTTCAGTACCTGGCGAGCAGCATTTGATATGATGTTTTTCAAGCTTCCTACTGCCTGTCTTCAGTTGGTGAGGTACCCATTTTCCGATCTTCTGGATCTTTCCCATGGCTTTCAAATGAAACGAGACGGTTTTGCTTGTCACATGTAATTGTTCAGCAAGTTGTTGCTGCATTTGAGAGTCATCCTTGTCCAACAATGCTTCCAAATCAGTCTCTTATAACTTTTTTTTGTTTTCCACAATCTTTGTTTCTGAAATCGAAATTGCCATCTTTGAATTTCTTGAACCAATCAAAACATTGTGATTTGCCTATGGCATGCTATCTGTGAGCTTCAACAAGCATCCTACGTAATTATGCGGTAGTTTTTTTCAGATGGAAATAAAAAATCTATGCTGTCTGAAAATCGTAATTTATTGGCACAAAAGTTGACATTTTCAACATCACTAAACACACAGTTGTAGAAAGAAACTGATGTTGGAATTGGAACTCTTTATCACATGTAAACAAAAGCAGATAACACTACTGACAGATTAGTTAGAAGATTATATTATATGGACTGCTACCTCCTATATTGGCGAATTCTGGTTTCACATTTTTTTTTTTAATGTGAGTATATAACTTATAACATGTTCTCTTTAAGCAAATTATGAGTCATAAAATTAGCTTGGTTTCTTTGCTAAAGGAATTCTAGTCACAGGTACCATGTAATATTTTGAATTACATGTTAAATGCCTGTTCCAGAAGACTGTGAATGGATTAAGAGGAAAGAAGGGAAAACAAGTTCGTAGTATCCAAGATCGTAATGGTAATTTGGTGACCAATAGTGCAGAAGTTCTTAAAGTCTGGCATGATCACTATCAGGATATATTTTCCTTTCAAGGATACAGACAATATCCTCTATATGATGGTCATAGAAGACCAAGATACTGAGATATCCACGTGAAGGATTATGATGATGTCATAGAAGAAGATGAGGATTTATTGGCCATGGAGTAAATAAAACTAGGCAAAGCGGCTGACAGAGATAATATCTTACCCGAATTCATAAAATTTGGAAGAGAAGAAATGGTGAAGTGTCTCCAGAACCTCTTTCAAAAGAAATGGTTGGAAAAGAATATACCAAGGGATTAGGAAGATAATACTGTAATTCCCATTTTCAAGAAAGGAAGCCACATTAAGTGTGAGAATTATAGACCAATATGCCTAACCTATGTTGTATATAAATTATACACAAGAATACTGGAACAGAGACTCAGGAGATTGGTGGAACATGATCTTGAAGAGGAGCAGGCTGCTGTCCTTGGTAGCCTCCAATTTGAAGTTCAAAAATTTGAAAAAGCAATAATCCAAGATTTTCTTATCAGGAGTAATACTTCTGACATTTTTAAAATTTAATTTACTGTTTAAAATGAATAACAGTTACTTCTTGAGATATTCTTCCTTATGGATATTTTTTTAATTCCCTAAAAATCAAAGCAACTCAATAAAATATTAGCCCATTTTCTAATCGCTGCAGATTCTGATTTAACTAGGTTACACTATTATAGTTTTTATTTTATTTTTATTTTTTATGTTGAATGAAGTTTAGAATTTAAAAACTGCATATTTATCACTGTATATTTAGTAAAATTCGTTGTTATTTTTCAGATAAACGATTAGATTCTGATGGCAGTAAAGAAGATAGTTCTGTTGACAGTGGTGCAGAGATGGGGAAATCCGTTTTGAAGCGAGAATCTCTTTTTTTTTCTAAAGTAAATATTTATATTTCATTTCAAAGAATAGATCAATGAGAAAATTGGAAGTCAAGAGGTTTTTTTACTTTCACTTACCTATATATGAAATATATAGTAAGTGGAAGTATTGCGATCGTGAAAAAATTCGACTTCCGGTTTTCAACGGAAATACACGTTTTGTGGTCCCCTGAGTCGAAATGACCAAGTCCCGCGAAATGGTCTGTGTGTGTGTGTGTCTGTGTGTGTGTGTGTGTGTGTGTGTGTGTGTGTGTGTGAACAGACTAGCTCAAAAACTATAAACCGTGCGATCCTGAAATTGGGTATTTAGTGTAGGTATATGCCCTCGATGTGACAGCATAAATTTCATCAAAATTACTTAAAGGGAGGGGGTACTTTACTTAATAACTTTTTAGGTTTTTTTCGATTTTCTCAAAAACGGCTCTAACGATTTTGATTAAACTGAGTATTTCATCTATTTATATGCCCGAGATATGACTGTAAAAATTTCATCAAAATTGATTAACCGGAGGGGGGACTTTACTTAATAAATTTTGTAACATTTTCACGTGTTTTTTTTATTTACTCTAAATCGGCTTTAACGATTTTGATCAAACTGGGTATTTGATGTATTTATATGCCCGAGATATGACTGTAAAAATTTCATCAAAATTGATTAACCGGAGGGGGGACTTTACTTAATAAATTTTGTATTATTTTCACGTGTTTTTTTGATTTTCTCAAAAACGGCTCTAACGATTTTGATTAAACTTAGTATTTGATCTATTTATATACCCGAGATATGTCTGTAAAAATTTCATCAAAATTGATCAACCGCAGGGGGCACTTTACTTAATAAATTTTGTGTCATTTTTACGTGCTTTTTTTATTTACTCGAAAACGGCTTTCACGATTGTGACCAAACTGGGTATTTGACGTATGTATATGCCAAATATGTGATAGCCAACATTTCATCAAAATTGATCAACCGAAGGGGGGACTTTACTTAATAAATTTTGTATCATTTTCACGGGGTTTTTTATTTACTCAAAAACGGCTTTAACGAATTATAAAAATAAGATATGAATGTAAAAAAATGTGTGACTTTGGGAAATGATATTTAACAAAACACGTCAATTTCTTATCTAAGTAAGTTGGGAAGTGAAAGTGAAGTGAAAGATTAATAAAAATAAGATATGAATGTAGAAAAATGTGTGACTTTGGGAAATGATATTTAACAAAACACGTCAATTTCTTATCTAAGTAAGTTGGGAAGTGAAAGTTGTGTGTTGCGCGCATCGCACCATATTTTTTTTTTTTAATTTGGTCAAGTACAGCAATTAACATCTAAAATAATAAAACAATGAATGAGCGACCAAGATAGAATTGTAAAATAAGCTGTAATGCTAAAATTAATTGTTCAGTATTTTTGCAAATACTTACCAACAGCCCTATACCAAAATATAGTCCTGTAAAAATATTGGATTTTCAGAGCACTCTCTCATTATAAATTGTTAAAGTGCAGACAAAAGAAAATTTAATTTAAAAAATAACTGTTCCTTTTTTTGGAGGAGGGCCATACTGAGACATGAAGCCTAAGTCCAATATGATGCCCTCCTCTGTTTTTCTGAGTGCTAAATAAATGGTGGTGGTGGTGCTCTCTCTCTAGCTGTTGCTCACTAGACTAGAGCTCTCCTACTACTGACTGCCCACCTGGCCACAAGGGGCACTGTGCATTGAACTTTAATTTAAAACTTACCTCGATATATTTTCTGGTATACTTCTTCTGTATTATGCTTGATTTTTTTCTTCAAACGATTTTTTTCTCTTGCGCTTTTGTTCGTAACCAGTGACCTTTCCAACCTCAATCATCATCTCTTTATATTCTTTCCATTGTTCATCAATTGTCAATATATCAATCAATATAATTTCGATCTATCTCTTTATCTTGGGGTCTATTACAACATTGAATCTTGTTTGGGCTTCATTGTTTTTGAACTTAAATGTATCAAATATTGATACAGGAGTAGCACCCTGATATTTTGCCCTTGAGATGCAGACTCTAATCATGAAGTAGTGGTCCGAGTCTACATTTGCTCCTCTGTTACAAGCTCATGATCAATTTTTGATGTGGTGATACAGCTGTTGGCCCCAAATTTTCTCCATGTAGCCAGATGTATTTTCTTATATGGGAAACATGTACTGCCAACAGAGAGCCCATTTAAAGCTGTAAAATTAATCACTCTTTTCCCATTATCATTTGAAACCTCATGGAGACTATAGTGACCTATTGTGGGGGGACATGCACCTTCCTTTCTAATTTATGGATTGAAATTACCAAGAACAATTTTCATGTTATACTTAGAGCTCATACCAAGGCATCTTTCTAGCTCTTCATAGAAAGCATCTTTCATATCCTCTTCTGTAGGAACATGTACACATATTAGACTAATGTTATTGAATTTTGCTTTAAGATGGAGTATGCACTTGGGTTGATAGGCTTAAAATCAATAACTTGCTGGATCAATCTCTTTCTGATAACAAAACCAGTTCCGAAATATGTAAGTGGTCATCATAGCTACAGTTTACATTGTAATTTCCTTTTCTGAGGCTACCTTATCCGATCTACCTGACTTCTTGAATGGCAGCTATGTCTGTTATATAGTTATCGAGGTTATTTAGAAGCACTTGCAGCATTCCAGGTCTGTATAATGTCAATACGTTCCGTGAAGTGATCGTATATTCCTATTGACGGCTCCTAAGTTGTTTTCTATTAATCAGTCCGGCTAATATAATTTGAGCTTTATTGATGAATAAGATTTAGGGAGAGAAGGTAATAGACCCACTTCCCCCGAGTCAGGAGGGGCTGTCTCCTCAAAGTGCAATGACAAACTCACCATCCGGGCGTGGCTACCTATGAGTGGTGATCCTAGGGTGTATGCTGTAAGTGACCAAGTGTGGAGTGTGCTGTAGTTTCTGTACTGTCTGTGTGTTAGAGTACTATTCCCCCAACCTGGTGGGCCAGTGGCTACCTGCAGCGGGGGTCTAACACTGGGCGATGTGGCCCAACCTACACCGAAAATGAACTGTATAAGTCTATTGAATTGGTTCATTGTTAATATAAACTGGAGAGCAGGCATTGTATCTAAGAGTAATTGTGATGTGTTGAGATTTTTCTTGGTTGTTTTATTTTCAATTGTTTAAAATATTTCTCTAGCTTTCCTAGGTAATGTTGGAGTGTCAATGAAGCTCGAGTGATGTTAGAGTGTCTAGTGAGAATGTTTGTGTCATCTGCGTATATTGCTATTATTGTGTTAGGGCAAATTGGTATATCATGGATGTTGTATATTATGTACAGAAGAGGTGCGAGTATTGGCCTTGTGGGACTCTGGCTTTAATTGGATGCATAGTCCATACCTCTGTTCCTTGCCGGACTGAAAAGAACTAGAAAGGAAAGAAGTATAAGATAGGAAGTCGAAGGAAGAAAAGATTTAAGCTTGAAAAGTAGACTTTGTGCTAGACTCTATCAAAAGCTTGAGCTACATCCAGGAATACGGCAGTAGCAGATAGTCTCCTCTCTAGTGCGACTGAGATGTAATCTGTGACTTTGCGTATGGTTGAGTAAAGTGAATGAAATCCAAATTGATGTTCGGGTAGTATTTGTTTGTCAGTTAGTATGTTCAGTAGTTGTTTGTAAATTAGTTTTTCAAAAATTTTAGAGTTAACTGGCAGTAAGCTGATAGGTCGCTATGAGGAGGGGTTTTTGCTATCTTTGTTGGGTTTGGGAATAATCAGCATGTGTGAGTACTTCCAGTGTAATGGGAATTTTGTTGTCCTTAGTATAGAGTTAATGATAATTGTTAGAAAGACTACAGATTTTCTGGGCATGTGCTGGAGTAGATCAGCAGAGATCAGGTTGTATCCAGGTGCTTTATTTTTTGGAAGTTTATTTATTTCTAAAAGGACTTCAGGCGGTTTAAAAGCAGTTAGTGGTAGTATTAAAGGTAAAGGTTTATCTAAGGTGTTCTGTTCAGATTTCATGCTCATCGTCTGTGTAGTCAGTATGTGATGTAAAGACAGTCAAGAGATGATTACCAGGAGCTATCTTCTTTTCGAAGTGGTGCTGACACCTCATGATGCCTACGCAATATCTGTGTATAACTCTATAAACTTCCGTCATCAGTATTAAGATTTTTAAAAATTGCTACCACGCTTTTCCTCCAAACGGGGTGAGCCATCTATTACCCAGTTAATAGCTCAATCGCGACGCCAGGGTTCTACTGAATAAATAAAAATATTAAATATGAAAATAAATCCAAAATAAAAACAGAACGGGCGCCACACTATTTGTTTATGGAAAATAGTGAAATCCAGGAAATATAAAAAAATAAATGGAATAAAAATAGATAAACAATTAAATATACACAGAAGGAGGAAAAGAAAAAAAAGAATGAAAATATTGATGTAATTAAATTTAAAAAAAAATAATTTAGTGCAATCAAACCAAAGAATCAAAGTGTACTATTGAGTGAACTAATTGGTGAAAAGAAAATTAATCCATTATTAAAAAGAAAATTAATGATAAAATTAATTTTGTTCAGGTTTATTGATATATTTATTATTTATGTAATAATTATTATTAATATGAATATTAAAATTAATTTAATTAATATCAACGTCAGGCAACAACACAAAAAAAAAAAAAAAAAAAAAAAAAATTCTCAACAGAAAAAAAGTAACATCAAACGTGAGTCTAGTGCACTATGTACTAGGCTAGCATGACTCATTATATGAAACCGTGGTAACAGTTCAAGTTACTTATTGTCAGTATAGTTTTATTGTCAGAGTAACTAGGTTTACAGCTGAAATTCTTTTATATTATTCATTTAAATCCTTTTAAAATGTTTCATTCATTAATATAAAAAAATCTGGTGCGTGCGCGCAACACACAACTTTCACTTACCAACTTACTTAGATTAGAAATTGACGTGTTTTGCTAAATATCATTTCCCAAAGTCACACATTTTCCTACATTCATATCTTATTTTTGTTAATCGTTAAAGCCGTTTTTGAGTAAATAAAAAAAAACCCGTGAAAATGATACAAAATTTATTAAGTAAAGTCCCCCCTCCCCTAGATCAATTTAGATGAAATTTTTACAGTCATATCTCGGGCATATATATACATCAAATACCAAGTTTGATCAAAATTGTTAAAACCGTTTTTGAGTAAATAAAAACAACACATGAAAATGATACAAAATTTATTAAGTAAAGTCCCCCCTCCGGTAGATCAATTGTGATGAAATGTTGGTTATCACATCTTTGGCATATAAATACATCAAATACCAAGTTTGATCAAAATCGTTAAAACCGTTTTTGAGTAAATAAAAAAAACACGTGAAAATGATACAAAATTTATTAAGTAAAGTCCCCCCTCCGGTTAATCAATTTTGATGAAATTTTTACAGTCATATTTCAGGCATATAAATAGATCAAATACTCAGTTTAATCAAAATCGTTAGAGCCGTTTTTGAGAAAATCGAAAAAAACGTAAAAAGTTATTCAATAAAGTACCCCCTCCCTTTGAGCAAATTTGATGAAATTTTTGCTGTCACATCGCGGGCTTATACATACTCTAAATACCCAATTTCAGGTTCGCACGGTTTATAGTTTTTGAGCTAGTCTGTTCACACACACACACACACACAGACACACACACACACACACACACACACACACACAGACCATTTCGCGGAACTTGGTTATTTTGACTCAGGGGACCCCAAAACGTGTATTTCCGTTGAAAACCGGAAGTCGAAAATTTTCACGATCGCAATACTTCCACTTACTATATATTTCATATATAGGTAAGTGAAAGTAAAAAAAAAAAAAAAATAAGAGATACAAACTATATCAAACTTAACCAAACTACAAACTAAACCAAATAAAATCTAAACCAGACACAGACACAGACACAGACACAGACACAGACACAGACACAGACACAGACACAGACACAGACACAGACACAGACACAGACACAGACACAGACACAGACACAGACACAGACACAGACACAGACACAGACACACAGACACAGACACAGACACAGACACAGACACACACACACAGACACACACACACACACACACACACACACACACACACACACACACACACACACACACACACACACACAGACACAGACACAGACACAGACACAGACACAGACACACACACACACACACACACACACACACACACACACACACACACACACAGACACACACACACACACACACACACACACACACACACACACACACACACACACACACACACACACACACACACACACAGACCATTTCGCGGGACTTGGTTATTTCGACTCAGGGGGTCCCAAAATGTGTATTTACGTTGAAAACCGGAAGTCGAAATTTTTCACGATCGCAATACTTCCACTTACTATATATTTCATATACAGGTAAGTGAAAGTAAAAAAAGAGTCTGTATTTCCCAATTCTAGCAGCAGGACTTCCAAGCCTCTCCTCTCCTCCGCCGCTGTTGCCTTCTTTTTCTCAAATTTCATGATGGACTCCGTTCCCAGCTCCTTTCATTAATCCACCGTCTGCACTCACGTTTTGGTGAATAAGAAGCGAAGGTCCATTCAAAATTATCCGGTAAAACCGTAGGAAATTTGGTTGAGCCAAAACACCATGTGCTCACGACACTGGCTAACTTCACTTGTCTCTTTTTACTCCCGGCCACCACTCGGTCGCGTAATATAATTCTCATTTCGATTGTCGATTTTTCAAATCAATTATTTTTATTTCAAATAAATAATAAATATTATCTGTCATTAATTATTTATCTCTATTACAGAAAAATAAGTATTTCTACAACATTATTTTATTTAGTCCCCAGCTGCTCTGACTTATAAAAAGAAATAATTTTTATTTTGGTTTTGTTGCCATGATGGAATTTTAAATTAAATTTAAATGCCTTAACGAAAATTTAACCGAAACAAAATGAATCGTAATTTGTTAAATTTTTATATTTGCCACTTTAGTTCATTATTTATTTGGTTGTAAGTCTGTTTGTCTGATGGTAGTCTCTAGTCTGCATATCTTACGCTTTGATCAAATCTCTTACATACTGTAGGTAACATTGTTGATTGCTTTTAGTTCTTCTTGGTATTTACAGAGTGAGTGCCGATACTTGTATGCTCTTCGTCAGAAATTCGACAGCATCTTGAACTGATTTTTCATCCTTTATCAAGATTAGAACTTTTGATTTAGAATTTCTTGATAAAAATACCAGTCTATCTTCCCTCAATTTAGTCTAGGACCTTTTTCTTTTTGGCAAGGTTTGTCAAAAAGGATTAAATGTATGATCAGAGTATGTATGTATGATCAAAAAGGGTATGATCAAAGCATAGATCAGAGGTGGTTCTAATTGTGTAAGGTATGGTCTGCAGTCCTTTGGTAATAAAGAAATTGCATAAGTCCGGTGTTTTGAGTCTTGACGTAGGCCAGTAAGTTGGTGAATTTGGAGAAATAGTGTTTAACGAGAGTTGTTAGAGTGTAGTTAGCTAGTTTCTCCCTCTTGGTGTACATAGTCGGGTCCCCTATACTTGATGATTAGCATTGGAATTGCTCCCGGCAATGAAACATCTTCTCAGTTTAACAATGAAATTGATAAACATGCCAGGTGTCAGCGCTTAATGAGGAGGGCAATGCACCACAGCTAGTGTTATTGTGTTTTGTGCGGTGTACAAACTTAGGCCAGTGGATTGGATGTGTGGTGTATTAATTATCATTTTATGATCATGATACCTGCATGTGAAATGTTAACTGGGTGATCTTTTCTGTAAATAGTATAGTTTGGTATATGTATCTTATTTTGAGAGATCAAATGCATTTAAGTTATTAAAGCAACGTCAGTTAGTTTTTCATGTAAGTATATTTTGAATTCGGTTTTATGTTAAAGTACAGAAGGATTGACAAAGAACCCAGAGTTAGGCATTGGGTTCTATGGATCTTCTAGGGTTCTATGGGTTACTCGGGTGTAGTACAAAAAGTTGATTTGGAAGATTTGATCGTTTTGATTGTTTGGTGATGTCTACAAAGGACATCGGTAATGGCTGTTTAAATCTGGTAATAGCATTTGTGATATTTGTTGCTTCATTACCTCTTAATTTTAGTTTGTTTGTAATTGCTGATTTGGGAGTTGAATAATGCATCTTTTTTTTTTTTTTTTAATTTACTATTGCATGGTAAGTGCCGGATGTTTCGGGGTAAATACACACTTTGTTTCCTGTTGCCTTTAGTTTAAATGAGGATGGGCCACTAACTTTTTCCAGGAACTGTATGAGAACTGGGTAATTTTTGATATTGTTAACGAAAACAGGAGCTTGGTTGGGATGAATTTTCTAGTTTTGTTTTCTGAAAAGAATTAACTTTATCGTCATTAGATTGTTGGGCTTACGGGTCAAAACTGTTGTGTGTGGCAGTGACCGGCTCGTTGATATTAGATCATTTGTGTTTTTTGGTATCTTCTCTTAAGGCTTATGAGAGACGTTTGCGATCTGTGACTAATTCCTAAGTCCTCTCTTGGATCTGTAATTTATTATTTGAGGCAGTTTCAAGCTCCTCAAAGACTTCGACATCCACTGGTATTGGTGGACATTCCATCATACTTAAAGTCCTAAAACTCACCTCACTAATGTTTCGAGAAGTTCAGTGGGCTACTACAACACTATAAGATTACTTTTCACTAGTAAAAACCTCTATTTAACACACTAAAAATTAAACTTTAAACAACCTAACCTCTTTTACATTCTTCATCACCATATCCAACTTAAAGGTTTGATGTTATTTATATGTGGGCGTTTTGAAGTCCCTTATATTTCATAAAACATGAGTACTGAGAGTTTTTTTAAATAAAAATTTTTACTTTATCCTAGGAAATTCAGTCCCCTAAGAATAACATAAATAACAGTTTTATGGCAGCATTTGTTTGGCTGTATTATTAATTAGTGACAAACCCCTCATCAATATTTGTGTTCAACATACAGTGAGTACACATATTAAAATAAAAGTAATGATTCTTACAACCATTCCAAAGATTGTTTATTCAGGAGATGGAGAAATAGAAGGTGTTGACATGAGGCTAGGGAGAAAGCTTGACGAACTGGGTTGTGTAAGGAATTCCAAAAAATTTGTGGCATAGGCAATAAAGGATTTATTGAAAGAGGCGACCTAGGAGAAAGGATATACAAATCTGTGGTTTGAGATCTAGTGTTTAAAAGATGTTGGGAGATGTGTGAGTTTTTGGAGACCTAGGATAAACCTACAAGGTGTCTTTGAATTCAGTTCCAAATATACAGATCTGGAAATCCCTTCAGCAAAAGCTGAAGTCTCTAGGGGTCTAATGCAGGTATGGGCAACCTTTGATATGTTGTGGGCCAAAATTTAGTGTGCAAATACGTTCACGGGCTGCTTTCAAAAGTAGTGTTCTTAATTTTTAGTGATAGATATTAGAAATGAAATAATACGACAATGTTATTGTAATAAAATTTATTAAGATAACAAAATGAAATGAGAAAAATAGGTACAACATTATAATCAAATTGGTAAATTTGGAATTATTACAAACAACGAAAGTTAAATAGTGACACCAAAATCAATGAGACACTTGAGCTTGAATTTGGGAAACTAATCCACCGATGTGTGGATTAATTCCACTGATACAAAGACGTAAAGAATTTTCCGTATTATCATTAGTCAGCCTTGAACGGTATTTTGATTTATTAACTTTCATCATTGAAAAGAACTGTTCGCATTTATAAGTACTGCCAAACGCAAAAATCAATCTTCTTGCCAAATTTCTAAGCTGCGGAAAATGGTCTTCTTCGAGGTATTTTTTGTAGAAGTTGCACAACTCCACGTCTTCAAATTTAGATTTTAGGAGTGAGTTTTCTTGCATCTCGATCAACTCCATTTGCAAGTGTAGCATTTTTTAGATTATTTCTTTTGAAATCGTTTTTGAAATTGCTAAATCTGTTCGAGAATTGATCCTTCAATTCTCTTCATTATTGACTTCTTTGACTTCTTCATCATATTGAGTATAAGCAATATTTTCATACGTGTAAGTTCGACCAGAAATGCTGTCATAAATCCATTTTGGGTCAATCTATTCAGATAGTGGTTTTTCTTTTATGGGTCGTTTTCACATTAAGGCAGCTGGTTTCTTTTTATCACTAAATAATTACTTAAACAGTTAATCATCCTTTTTTTTTTAAAATAAATTAAACCATTTGACACCTATAAGTATCTATAAATCTATAAATATATATTGAGAAGGTTATTCCCTGTGTGTATAATAGATAGAGAGAAGAAGTTAATAAACTTCTTGTCAAGTTAAACAACTTATTGAAATATTTATTAAGAGAAATAACAATTTTATTAACTTGATCAACAATTATCTCTGTTCAAATTAATCATTTGTGAGTGTCTAAAACATCAATAATATAAACATATGTTGTCATCTTTCCTTTTCTGAAGGTAAAATGCCTAGTCTGACGGGTGTACCTTCTCAGCGGTGGGATTCCATCGTTTCGAGGATCGGGTTTTCTTGGTTCGCTTTCCTCTTGATCCTGCCAGGACTTCTTTTTCAGGAACCAGGAGTTCCTCCTGTATACGTGACCATCCTGAGAGGTGATATATGATATATGATCGAGGTTGTGGTCCAACTTGGGTGACCGTAGTATGCCAGTCTCTGGGACCTCTCCTGTAGAGCACCTCCTCACCGAGCTGGAATGTGGGTAGTGACCGCTTTCTTCTGTTGCAATGCATCTTCTCCTTGTCCCTTGTTTCCTGGAGGAGTTCCGGTACACCATTTACTACTTTCGGCATCAGATTTTCCTCGGTGGAGGGCAGCAGTGTTCTCGTTCTTCTGCTCCTCAGCCGCTGAGCGGGAGAACCGAGAGCACCGCGGGGAATGTTTCTTTGATGGAGGAGCGCAAGATAAGGATCTGATTTTTCATGGAGACACTTTTTCAGAAGCAGTTTGGCTTCTTGGACATAACGTTCTGCTAGTCCATTCGATCTTGAAAAGTGCGGACTGGAGATCCTCTGGTTTATGTTCCATTCGTTCTCAAACGTTTTAAACTCCTGCGAGTTAAATTGCGTGCCCCCATCTGATAGCAGAGTTTCCGGAATCCCATGTACAGAGAACCATTTTTTAAATTCCAATATTATACTCGAAGATGAGGATGATTTAATTTCTACAAAGTCGTAGAATCCTGAATAAAAGTCAGTTATCACTAAGTAGTCTTTTCCTAACAAGTGACATATGTCTGTACCCACCTCTTTCCATGGTCTATTCGGTACAGATGTAACGAGTAATGTCTCTTCGCAGTTGATACCAGTGAATAAATTGTCTTCGGTCAATGTGGGACTTACTTCATCAATCCGTTGAATTATTGAAAGTAGTTCACAGCTTTCGCGACCAAGAATAGCCGGGTAGTCATTATTCACAACAACGAATTTAATTGTACGATTTAAACCTTTCCTGGTTGTTACTGTGGCAACGCATTCCCCCAAAACAGGTAACTTATTGTTAGTATATGATATCAGGCATGCCACTTCTGATTTTGTTAAATTTAGTCCGCTCCTAGTGGCTACAGCTTTGCTGATAACATTACACTGGGCTCCTGTATCTAACTTAAATGGAACCCTGTTACCTTTGGGTAAGGTTATGTACTCTATCCAATCTTTCTTAGAAGTACATAAATTACTTAGAGAGCTGATATGTAGCCATTGGTCGGCGGGACGAGCGAGAGTTGCCACCTCGTCCTGGCCGGGGCCAGCCATGAGGGACTTGACCTTCTTACTTACCTGAGGACGACAGACCTTCTGTAGGTGACCCATCTTGCCGCAGGAGGCACACTTCACCTTAAAAGCTGGACAGGACTTCCTAAGGTGACGTGTACCGCAGCGCCAGCATTGAAAGGTGTCCTCCTGGAGACTGTTGACGGAATTTTCGCCCAGGGAAATGCTGGACAGCTGTTTACTTACCTCCTCTGACGACTTACACATGTTGATGGTTCTCTCGAGAGTTAGAGCCTCCTCAAGGAAGAGTTGCTTACGGACTTCGGTGTTCCTGATCCCACACACCAACCTATCACGGATTAGAATGTCCTTCATCGCGCCATACGAACATTTATTGGCTTGGATTGTGACCCTTGTAAGGAAGTCGTTAAACGATTCCTCCTCAGTTTGAACTAATTTATTAAAAAGAAACCGTTCATATATAATATTTTCTTTGTCAATAAAGTATTTATTGAATTTTTCGATTAGACGGCATAGGTCAGACTCTCCGTCATCTTCGAAAGATTCATGAATGTAAGTAGCGTCCTCGCCTATGACTGCCATAAAAGTGGCGATCTGTTTTTCGCTACTTTTATTATATAAATTGGTTGCTACAGCGAACCATTTAAATTGTTTAAGCCATAATTTCCATCGATTAGCCATATCAAAATCATTGTTAATAACGAGAGGTTTAGGAGGCTTCAGACTTACCGAGCCATGGTCAGCAGGTTCTGGAATATTATTCTTTCCATCCAAAGGCTGAGCGGCTGCTTCTTCAGCTATCGGTGACTTCTGACGCCTATTACGAGTAGGTTTCGGCACCATGTCAAGTTAAACAACTTATTGAAATATTTATTAAGAGAAATAACAATTTTATTAACTTGATCAACAATTATCTCTGTTCAAATTAATCATTTGTGAGTGTCTAAAACATCAATAATATAAACATATGTTGTCACTTCTTAAGATTTAATTTTGTTTAGTAATAAAGAATAAAATGTCTTACATTGTTTTTAAACATTTTTGTTAAAATCATTTTGCATTATTGTTAAAAAGGGTGGTAATGGACACAATATGAAATTGAACTATAAACAAAAACAGTGGGTTTGCTATGTGAGAATATCTCATGGTTTTGCTCATGCTAAAATTTGCGTCGGACATCATAATAATATCCACTTGTATATGACCGGAGAGTAACAAAACAAGAAGAGAATAAGATCTTGATAAATAAGATTGATAAACATTTGAAAATCATTTCAGAAAAATAGCTTTCGCAGCTAAAAGAGGATATGTTTCTCAAACCTTAGCTATAACTTTGAGAGATTCTTTAATGTGGAACTAAAATATTCACACTTCCAACTTAGCAGTTTGTGTTTGTTGGGTAGAAACAGGTTTTGCTTATTCTTTTAAAGGCATGAGCAATCACTCTACTTGAAAAGAATTTTGACTGTTTGCGTTATTGTAAATTATTGTTTTTTTTTCAAATGAAGCTGTACTGATACACAACGAAGTTATGATGCCCTTATTGATCTTAATCTTCCTGATTTTGGAGTGAGTATGAGTAAGTAGTATAACATTTTTTTTAATTGGGTTTTTCAAAATTTCTCATATGGTCTGATAGATGCTATAAAGTCAACATACTAAGAACAAAAAGGAACAGTACGTTAAAATGGTATGGCATCTAAACCATTCAATATGGAAAGAGGAGTAAAACAAGGCGATAGCTTTGAACCCTTTTCTGTTCATAATTTTGATGGATGGGATACATAAGATTTGTAGAAGGAGGATTCCTTGGACATCGATTGGAAAATGGAATTTCTAGAAAATCCTAACAAATGCAGACGGTATGGTCCTACTTGCCAATACTAAGTAGAAACTACAAGTTATAAAAGAGGGCAGGAGGAGCTTTTGCGTAAAGGCACGATGATCACTATTTTAGTGAATGGAGAGCAATTAGAAAATACTGACGATTTTTACCTACTTGGGTCTTCTTGCCCCCCTAACTGCTCCCACTATAGTGTTGAAGTGGTTAGGGAAGAATGGACCCTCGACACAATCTGGGATTCACAAGAAATGATCCTGCGTTGAAAAATATACGGGATCGGAAAGTGGCCAGTCATCACCCGACTCGGCAGGAGATATCACCATTTTAAAGGCATACTGGTCTACATTGATGGATATTTTGAGGGAATGATGAGGAGAGACCGAAAACAAGAAAGTATAGGTCCTGCATTTAACTTAAGAGAGATGAGTACTGAAGATTATTTTGAACCTCCTCATGAAGAGGAAATAAGAGATGCAATAGACAAGCTAAAAACCAATAAGTCACCAGGAATTGACAATATTCCAGCAGAGCTGTTTAACACTTTAGGTGCGGCATCGGTCCCTGGGGTCCGATGCCTTACATTCCCTTCTTAACAGCCGATTTTCACATGAAAATGTCCGAAAGTCCAAACACTTCAAATACTCAATTTAGTCGATTCTGAAGTCAGAAAATGTTGCTAACAGCTGAAATTCTGTTTGTTTTTTAGAATCAGACTCCGAGGTCCGATTTTCGATAAAGAATGGCGTAAATCCTGTATCTGCCTGTCCTGCGCCTGTTATGTCTAGTTCTAATCCTTACTAAGGGATAATGCCCTTGAGACGCTCATTTAATTCCCTTTTAACCAAAAGATAACGCTTTTGTCAAAGTATTCCTATTGGACCCCGACATCCGATGTGTGGCTCATACTAGCAGTCAGACCCCGGGGACCGATTCCGTCCAATTCAGGATACCCCTAAAATACGCCGCCGCACCTAACGTGTTAAGAACAGCGGGCATGAAATGATAAAGTTTCTGCAGGAACTTCTAATGGACATATGGAGGGAAGAGAAACTATATAGCGAGTGGAAAAATACTACAGTCTGTCCTATACACTAGAAAGGACTTATGAACATGCAGTAACTATAGGGGAATATCTCTCCTTCCATGTGGATACAAAATCCTATCTCTTGTCCTATTTAGAAAACTCCTTCCATATGCTGATCGTGAATTAGGGAAATATCAGTGTGGATTTTGCAAGGGAAAATCAGCTGTCGACCAGATATTCACCCAGTGCATTTTAATGGAGAAAACGAGAGAGTTTCAGGTTACATCTCATCATCTGCTCATAGATTTTAAACAAGCATACGACGCTGTGAACAGAGAAGAAGCTTACAAGGCAATGCTAGAATTAAAGATCCCTCATAAATTGGTTTGTTTAGTGAAAATGAGGAGGGAGGATAATATATGGTTTGTTGAAAGGAAATCTTAAAAACTGTCTAGAGATTTTAGAACAGAATAGGGAGTTAAACAGGGGGATGGCCTTGCCTGTCTCGTATTCAACTTTTCTCTTGAAAAGGTAATTAGAAATTCCGGGATCCAGACAGAAGGAAAGTTAATAAACAAATCAACTGTTGATCAAACAAATCAATAAAACAAAAGCTTTTAACGAGCTTTAACACGCTCGAGCCGAACGGCGGCGGTTCGAATCCGCCCTGGGATGGTTGATTTTTATTTCGTGGAGGCCCCACGGAATAAATCTCGACCTACCCACCATGGTTAGGATAGGTTGGTTACACCTGTAGAGTAACCCCCCGTATGCCACATATGGCCAGGTAGGGCTGCCGAACAAAAAAAAAAAAAGGGGGCATTACATTGAAAAGTAATATATGACTTTTGTTTTTATTTAATTTCCTACTTTGTCCAGCCCAGAACTTTTTGACCTCACCTTGTATAGTTTATTATTGACTGAACCCTATTATGAGTGTGTGTATGTGTGTGCGTCTGGGTCTGCGTGCGTGTGTGTATAATGCTCTAATTATATATTCTCCAACACCAATTAGTATTATGTGTGACCCATTAACTTAAGATTAACATTAACATTAACCCATTTACTTAACATTAATTTTTCCACAGATATTTAATAGTAAAGTAACTATTACCAGAGGGAATGAAATCATGGAAATCAACCAGAGACCGCATACAGATGACAGTTCCCTTGGCAGTTTTAAATATGAGGTACTTTAGAAACAATTATTTGTAAAAAGTTAAGTTTTTTCCTCGGTTAAACATTATTTAGAATATTTCATTGTTTTTTAGGATATTGAAAGTACTGAACATGATGGTGATGTTGAGGATTGTTCAGAAGGTGAATCAAGTGATACTAAAAGACCACTTTATATTCCTCCACATGATGAACCTATTAGGTACTTATTGATGTAGTAATTTTTTAAATTGAAATTAATGTATTTTTCAATATTTTTCTTTTTATTAATTTATAATTATATATTAATATATTAATTATTATAATAGTATAATAATTTTTACTTTCACTTATCTATATATGAAATATATAGTAAGGGAAAGTATTGAACATTGTGAAAAATTTCGACATCCAGTTAGTGTCTCGTTGCCGAGTAGTATGTCAAAGTCGGGGCTTAAATCAAATTAATAAAATTTTATTTTTTCGGGACATTTTAGAAAATTAGTTTTGAAAAATACTGATATTGTTTCTGAACCGATTTCTTCTCCTGTTGCCCTTTTTATAACAAAATCTTTTTTTCTTTCAACATCTGGGGTACAATTCGTGGGTTAATATAATTTTTCTGTGATCCAGTATCTATCAACCATTTTTGATTTGCGTGGTCTATGATGTAGTAGAAGAAGAAGAAGAAGAAGAAGAAAAAGTATTTTTATTCTGGGACGTCATGTCCCCTAAGAATAACAATGTATGTACAAATCCAGAGTCATTTGTCTGGCTAGTTTAGAACAAAGTTGTTAATTAGAGAAATAAAATAAAAGTGAGTCTCATTGAACAAAAAAACAATAGCATAAGAAATTAGAATATAAGTTGACTAGTTTTCAACCATTTGAACTTAAAAGAATTAATAAAAGAGAAACAAGATTTATGTATACAAACACAGATAAGTATTGCAAATTAAAACAGGTTTCATTATTTTACATAGTTTCGGTAGTTTGAAGATAAGAAGGTGGAGGAATAATTGGGTTTTAAAAGATGTAAGGGATGCATTTTTATGGAGAGAAACGGGTAAAGAGTTCCAAAAGGAGGCACCACGGATGATAAATGATTTTGTAAAGAAGGCAGTTCGGTAGGAAGGGATGTTTAGATTTAAGGTTTGGGATCTGGTATTTAGGGAGTGAATGGAGGAACAAGGTGTAAATAAATTCAGGATATACAGAGGCTTCTTAATTCTGAACGTTCGGAAAAGATATACACCAAGGAAATATTGCCGCCGAAAAAACTGGGTAGAGCCATTTCAATTCAGCATAGTAACTTGAGACGTACGAGGGGTGATCAAAAAGTTCCAGGACTGTTGAGATTGCGCGGCAATGGAGTGTCATAGAGCAGTGCGGTTGGCAGCATTGTTTAGCGTGACTCTTCCTGAGCTCAGCTGTTTATTCAGTTTGTTGATAACCTTCTTCATTGCAAAGTTACTGCTGTTTTCGTAAAAAAAAGTTTTTTGTGTTCGGCGATTTTGTGAAATGAATGTAAAGGAAGAGCAACGCGTTTGCGTAAAGTTTTGTGTGAAGTGAGTAAAATTTTTACTGAAACTTTTCAAATGTTGCAAGTGGCTTTCGGTGATGAATGTCTGAGTCGGTCAAGGTGTCATGAGTGGTACAAAAGGTATAAGGAAGGCCGGACATCGTGTGAAGATGATTCTCGTTCAGGGCGCCCATCAACTTCGACTGACGACGATCATGTTGCAAGATTGAACAGTCTCGTGCGTTCTAATCGTCGACTAACCATTCGTGAGATGGCTGAAGAATTGAACATTTCATTTGGTTCGTGTCAACAGATTTTAACAGAAAATTTGCAGATGAGAAGGGTGGCTGCAAAGTTTGTTCCGAGACTGTTGACTGAGCAGCAGAAAGAACACAGAGTTCAAGTTTGTCAGGAACTTCTTGAAATGGCAAATGACAATGAAAACAACAAAGAGCAAACGCGTTGCTCTTCCTTTACATTCATTTCACAAAATCGCCGAACACAAAAAACTTGAGAGCAAAAATCCTCCTAGAATCCCCCTCTCTCGAAAGCCCTCACCTGGAGTACCTTTTCGTAGAAATATCCTTTGACACCATTTCCCTGCTCTACGTAATAGTTTACCGCCCTCCACATGTCCGGTTCGATCCATCCTTTGAATCCACCCTATTCACCTATATCCCGTTATATAGTCACGTAATAATCGCTGGTGATTTTAATACCAACTTGCTCTGCGATTCTTCCGATAAATGTTACCTTATGGACCTCATACACTCTCTTGACCTGTTTTTAGTACCCTACCAGCCTACCCACCACACTCAGTCCACTAGCATTTGGCTAGACCTTTTTTAATAGACTCCTCCCACAACTTACTGTCCTCACAGCATCCAATACCCTTTCTATCAAGTCATGACCTCATCCAAATCTCCTATAACATTCCAGCACCTAAACTCATCCCCCGAAAAATTTCTTGGCGGAACCTTGACTCATTAACCTCTGAAAAGCTAAATCCTTTTTTCGACTCACTTTCCTAAACCCTGGATCCTATTTATTCGTTATCATCCATAGATGAAATGGTGGAATGCCTTTCTTCTAATCTTTACATCTTCCTAAATCAACATGCTTCCCTTAAGACCTCCACATTTAGATGCCCTCCCGCACCCTGGATAAATCCCGATATCAGAGAGTTGATGAGAAGAAGAGATACTGCCAGAAGACGATTCCAACGTACCCGTTCCTCTGAAGATTATACCCATTTCAAGTCCCTACGGAACCTCACCCAATCTTCCCTACGACGTGCTAAGGCACTGTTTTCCCATAATTCCCTATCACAAGCCCTCGATCCTAAGTCCAAATGGAAAATCCTTAACAACCTGTCTATGGTAAAATCCAAAGCCTGCACCTACTACCCCATCGATCCAGATGAACTAAATTCCCATTTCGCTAATTCTCCATCTATTCCTCAACCCTCTTCATTTTCGTTCACACAAACTTTCGATCCAGATAATTTTTATTTCCTGAATATCTCACCTGAAGCCTTACTCTCATCTATCCTCAACTCCAGGACGAATGACTTCGGTCCAGACCAAATTCCTGTAAAGATCATCAAACTCTGCCTTCCAGTAATATTCCCTGCCATTCTACACATATATAATTTCTCTCTACAAAATTCTTGCTTCCCAGAAGCCTGGAAAAAAGTTATAGTCCGTCCGTTAAATAAAGTGCCTGTTCCCTCCTCAGCTTCCGACTATAGACCTATTTCCATTCTCTCTAACCTATCCAAACCGCTCGAAAGAATCGTCCACTCCCAGCTCAATGATTTCCTCGAGCGAAAAGCTCTCCTCAATCCTCTTCTATCTGGCTTTCGCTCCCATTACTCCACACAATCGGCTCTACTCAAGATTACTCAGGACCTTCAATCCTCCATAGACGAAACTAAAATGACCATCCTAATTCTCTTTGATTTCTCAAAAGCATTCGATACCATCAATCATGAGATCCTCGTTTCTAAACTCCAAAACCTTTCCTTGTCAAACAGCCTCTTAAAGTGGTTCCTCTCCTTTCTGTCCTTACGTTCACAAACAGTTCATATCCCTGATAAACCTCCTTCCTCACCTCTTTTACTAACACGCGGCGTTCCACAGGAGTCCTCACTTTCACCAACACTCTTCTCTGTGTACATTAATGATCTTCCGGATTCCATCAACCATTCAAAATACCACTTATACGCCGATGACCTCCAAATTTACTTATCTTTCCATCCTAACGAGATGCTAGAAGCAATCCAAAAATTACAGGAAGACATAGATAGCATAAACGCCTGTGCAGAAAAAAATGAATTGAGTCTAAATGGAGAAAAAACCAAGGCTATCCTGATCGGCTCCAAGCATCTCATTAATTCCCTTTCTTACTACCCCCTACTTTACCTCAAAGGCCGACCTATCCATTTCCATCCCCATGTCAGAAATCTTGGAGTGATCTTTGACTAGCATTTGTCGTGGAGTAACCATATTTCCCAAATCACTAGAAAATCCATCTCATATCACCATATCATCAAACAGTTCCGCAGATCCCTTGATTGCATGTCCTCCAAAACCCGTCAACTCCTTGTTTCCTCTCTTATATTTCCCTATTTTGATTATGGCTGTCTTGTATACGGGGGACTGTCTGGTATGCATGAGGCGAGGTTAAAGAGACTAATGAATTGCTTCATTAGATTTATCTTTGGTGTCCCCAGGCGCTCCTACGAGGGGTGATCAAAAAGTTCCAGGACTGTTGAGATTGCGCGGCAATGGAGTGTCATAGAGCAGTGCGGTTGGCAGCATTGTTTAGCGTGACTCTTCCTGAGCTCAGCTGTTTATTCAGTTTGTTGATAACCTTCTTCATTGCAAAGTTACTGCTGTTTTCGTAAAAAAAAGTTTTTTGTGTTCGGCGATTTTGTGAAATGAATGTAAAGGAAGAGCAACGCGTTTGCTCTTTGTTGTTTTCATTGTCATTTGCCATTTCAAGAAGTTCCTGACAAACTTGAACTCTGTGTTCTTTCTGCTGCTCAGTCAACAGTCTCGGAACAAACTTTGCAGCCACCCTTCTCATCTGCAAATTTTCTGTTAAAATCTGTTGACACGAACCAAATGAAATGTTCAATTCTTCAGCCATCTCACGAATGGTTAGTCGACGATTAGAACGCACGAGACTGTTCAATCTTGCAACATGATCGTCGTCAGTCGAAGTTGATGGGCGCCCTGAACGAGAATCATCTTCACACGATGTCCGGCCTTCCTTATACCTTTTGTACCACTCATGACACCTTGACCGACTCAGACATTCATCACCGAAAGCCACTTGCAACATTTGAAAAGTTTCAGTAAAAATTTTACTCACTTCACACAAAACTTTACGCAAACGCGTTGCTCTTCCTTTACATTCATTTCACAAAATCGCCGAACACAAAAAACTTTTTTTTACGAAAACAGCAGTAACTTTGCAATGAAGAAGGTTATCAACAAACTGAATAAACAGCTGAGCTCAGGAAGAGTCACGCTAAACAATGCTGCCAACCGCACTGCTCTATGACACTCCATTGCCGCGCAATCTCAACAGTCCTGGAACTTTTTGATCACCCCTCGTAGGAGCGCCTGGGGACACCAAAGATAAATCTAATGAAGCAATTCATTAGTCTCTTTAACCTCGCCTCATGCATACCAGACAGTCCCCCGTATACAAGACAGCCATAATCAAAATAGGGAAATATAAGAGAGGAAACAAGGAGTTGACGGGTTTTGGAGGACATGCAATCAAGGGATCTGCGGAACTGTTTGATGATATGGTGATATGAGATGGATTTTCTAGTGATTTGGGAAATATGGTTACTCCACGACAAATGCTAGTCAAAGATCACTCCAAGATTTCTGACATGGGGATGGAAATGGATAGGTCGGCCTTTGAGGTAAAGTAGGGGGTAGTAAGAAAGGGAATTAATGAGATGCTTGGAGCCGATCAGGATAGCCTTGGTTTTTTCTCCATTTAGACTCAATTCATTTTTTTCTGCACAGGCGTTTATGCTATCTATGTCTTCCTGTAATTTTTGGATTGCTTCTAGCATCTCGTTAGGATGGAAAGATAAGTAAATTTGGAGGTCATCGGCGTATAAGTGGTATTTTGAATGGTTGATGGAATCCGGAAGATCATTAATGTACACAGAGAAGAGTGTTGGTGAAAGTGAGGACTCCTGTGGAACGCCGCGTGTTAGTAAAAGAGGTGAGGAAGGAGGTTTATCAGGGATATGAACTGTTTGTGAACGTAAGGACAGAAAGGAGAGGAACCACTTTAAGAGGCTGTTTGACAAGGAAAGGTTTTGGAGTTTAGAAACGAGGATCTCATGATTGATGGTATCGAATGCTTTTGAGAAATCAAAGAGAATTAGGATGGTCATTTTAGTTTCGTCTATGGAGGATTGAAGGTCCTGAGTAATCTTGAGTAGAGCCGATTGTGTGGAGTAATGGGAGCGAAAGCCAGATAGAAGAGGATTGAGGAGAGCTTTTCGCTCGAGGAAATCATTGAGCTGGGAGTGGACGATTCTTTCGAGCGGTTTGGATAGGTTAGAGAGAATGGAAATAGGTCTATAGTCGGAAGCTGAGGAGGGAACAGGCACTTTATTTAACGGACGGACTATAACTTTTTTCCAGGCTTCTGGGAAGCAAGAATTTTGTAGAGAGAAATTATATATGTGTAGAATGGCAGGGAATATTACTGGAAGGCAGAGTTTGATGATCTTTACAGGAATTTGGTCTGGACCGAAGTCATTCGTCCTGGAGTTGAGGATAGATGAGAGTAAGGCTTCAGGTGAGATATTCAGGAAATAAAAATTATCTGGATCGAAAGTTTGTGTGAACGAAAATGAAGAGGGTTGAGGAATAGATGGAGAATTAGCGAAATGGGAATTTAGTTCATCTGGATCGATGGGGTAGTAGGTGCAGGCTTTGGATTTTACCATAGACAGGTTGTTAAGGATTTTCCATTTGGACTTAGGATCGAGGGCTTGTGATAGGGAATTATGGGAAAACAGTGCCTTAGCACGTCGTAGGGAAGATTGGGTGAGGTTCCGTAGGGACTTGAAATGGGTATAATCTTCAGAGGAACGGGTACGTTGGAATCGTCTTCTGGCAGTATCTCTTCTTCTCATCAACTCTCTGATATCGGGATTTATCCAGGGTGCGGGAGGGCATCTAAATGTGGAGGTCTTAAGGGAAGCATGTTGATTTAGGAAGATGTAAAGATTAGAAGAAAGGCATTCCACCATTTCATCTATGGATGATAACGAATAAATAGGATCCAGGGTTTAGGAAAGTGAGTCGAAAAAAGGATTTAGCTTTTCAGAGGTTAATGAGTCAAGGTTCCGCCAAGAAATTTTTCGGGGGATGAGTTTAGGTGCTGGAATGTTATAGGAGATTTGGATGAGGTCATGACTTGATAGAAAGGGTATTGGATGCTGTGAGGACAGTAAGTTGTGGGAGGAGTCTATTAAAAAAGGTCTAGCCAAATGCTAGTGGACTGAGTGTGGTGGGTAGGCTGGTAGGGTACTAAAAACAGGTCAAGAGAGTGTATGAGGTCCATAAGGTAACATTTATCGGAAGAATCGCAGAGCAAGTTGGTATTAAAATCACCAGCGATTATTACGTGACTATATAACGGGATATAGGTGAATAGGGTGGATTCAAAGGATGGATCGAACCGGACATGTGGAGGGCGGTAAACTATTACGTAGAGCAGGGAAATGGTGTCAAAGGATATTTCTACGAAAAGGTACTCCAGGTGAGGGCTTTCGAGAGAGGGGGATTCTAGGAGGATTTTTGCTCTCAAGCCGTCACGAACGTAAAGACCAACACCTCCTCCGGTGCGGTTCACACGATCGCGACGGATGAGAGAGTAATTAGGAATGGATATAGAAGAAGATGGGATTTCTGGTTTAAGCCAGGTTTCCGAGACGGCAATAATGTGATAGAAGTTGTGGAGGAAATGGTCTAGGAACTCGTCGTAGTGGGCTGGAAGGGATTGGGAATTAACGTGACAAGATAATAAGATGTTACTCATGTGGGTAGATTGATAGGAATTGATCTGCGAAAGGAAAAGGAATTTAGGGGTTGGATTGAAAAGGCACAGTGATGTATGCTTGAGGCTGTATCAAAAGAAAATTGACTGAATAGAATAAAGAGATAATTATTGAGGCCTATGGCTGTTAAATAAAAGAAAATGTTGTCTAGGTGATAAAATGAGATGGAAAAAAAATAAAACAAGAAAAATGAAAAAATGTGAGAATATGTGCAGGTCGATGAAATAGAGGGTAAAAAAGTGGTCCGGATTCCAGAGTGACAGGCGCGGATGAGTCATTGTATTGCTTCGATGTCTTCCTCCTTAGTGATGATAACCACAGGGGAGCCATCCTCTCGCCGGCAGCGAACCCTGCCCCTGGCAAACCAGATGCATTTTATTTTTCCCGCGCCTTTCTTCTGTCTCTCCAACCAGTAGAGATGTCTGTTGCCCGCTGACATTTCCTCGCTGACATAGACCTTTCATCATTCTCCCAGCCAAGGTGCCTAGTCGTGAAATCCCTTTTCACCTTTCGTAGTCGAATCATCTCGTCTCGGACTGACTGTCGTACAAAACGCACGACAATCGTGGGTGGGCGTGGGTCCTCCTCTCTGGTCCTTTTTCTCTGCACAAAATCGAGATCGTCAGCGGTGAGCTTAACGCCTATGGCGGCTCCGATAGAGCAGACAATGCCCTCGGGCGTTTCGCCTGATTTTTGTTGTATTCCCCGTATTTCTAGGGAGTTGGAGAGGTAGGCCTGCTCTGCTTGGTTTAGTTTAGCCTCCATAGTTTTTATTTTATTTCGAAGATTATTGTTTTCAGTTAGCAGTTTTTCTATTATTTCGTCTTGTTTTTTTGAACGATCCTCAATTGATTTCAGCCTTTCTGAGTTATCGAACATTATGTCTGCGTGTTCATGCAATTTTTAATATCTTTTATTTCATCAGACATTTTTCCGATTTCTGTTAAAATTGCAATTATATTTTCTTCCATATTTTTACTGGGGGTAATGCGATACTCTACGTTTGAAGTCGTGCAGTCTTCACAATACCACTGGTTTTTATTCTTCAATTGTGTGATATCGGGTTCCGTTAAGTTGCAGCATCTCCCGTGAAATAAAATCTTGCAGCGCGCGCATGCGAGGGAAAGTTTGTCGTCTCTCGTTATTACAGCTTTACAGACTGGGCACTGTGTCATTGTGAGGTGTTCGAAGCAATTGGATTAACGAAGACGGTTGTGGTGGGGATGGTAGTGAATGGTCGGGTGTGGTGGGGACTGGAGCCTTCTTATCTCTTCCAGTACTAAACAGCCGGTCGCTAGGCTGTAATTCTTCTACTAATATTTAAAAAATAATATAATGAATATGAATTATTTTAAACCATATATTATGTGTTTTGTTTCGCGTTACAATATCATTCAATTAATTTTCTGATAACTAGTTATTTTTCTCAGAGAGTTTCCCATCACTAATATGGATGCTGTTGAACTAAGGAAATCAATGAAAAAATCAAAAAGACCCGATCTTCTGATGGTAACTAGTGAAATATCTAGTGCAAGCCGGTCTGTATCTGGCAGCCAAAGTGATGATGACGAACAGACTCCAACATCAGATCATCTTCATCAATCTGTTAGGTAAGGTTTTTTACTTCCACTTACCTAAATATAAAATATACAGTAAGGGAAAGTATTGCGACCGTGAAAAATTTCTACTTCCGGTTTTCAACGAAAATACATGTTTTGGGGTCCCCTGAGTCCAAATAACTAAGTCCTGCAAAATGGTCTGTTTTTTTTTTTTTGTTTTTTTCCTCTCCCTAGTAACCCTAGAAAAGAGGGAGTTTATTAACCACATGCTTCCATTAAATGATTACATGAGTTGCTAATACAATTCTTACTATATACAAAGAAATCAATAAAGAAGAAAAATAAATAAATAAAAATTACTGATTTGCAGTTCAAGACAAGCAGCCGTTCATCACTATACAATCAATCTTATTTACATAATTAAATATTTACTTAAGCATAAATGTAATATTCACCTATTTGCAATTACAATAACCTATTTACAACTACAATATTTGCAATGTTATCTAATATTATATCTCACTAAAGTCCATAGAGATAAGGGAGTTGAATGCATCAGTAAGTCTTATGGCTAATTGGTGAAGATCAGGTGGCTAAGCGACTCCGGGTGTTAAGACTTCTTTGATGAACCTAATTCTTTTTGCTTCAAAAGTGGGGCAGTCATATATTATATGTTCCGAAATCTGATCTCCCAATCCACAGTGATACCTTGCATCTTCCTTTAGACCAAATCTAAATAGGTAAATGTATCTCCGAAAACTCTAAATGTACACTGAGTGGCTTTCATTGTCAATTTAACAAGACGGACAAGCTTTGGAGGAATGCTTAGAGCGATCATACCATTATATAATTCCTCTCGAATCACGCAGTCATAGGCAGCACAGAAATCCACAAAGAGGTGGTGGGTTTTTAAATTGTATTCAGCTGCTCTCTCCATCATCGTTCCCACGGAAAAAATTTGGTTTGTTGTACCTTTGCCTTTCCTGAAGCCTGCTTGATATTGACCTATTGCTCTTTCAACAAATGGGAGAAGTTTACAGAAGAGAATATTGGAAAATATCTTTTATGAAGATGGAAGGAGGGAGATACCTCTGTAGTTGTCGTAGTCAATTTTTTCCATCTCTTTCCTTTCCCAAGATCTCTTCTTTCTCTGTAGAATCCTTTTTTTACTCCTTCTTTTACTTCTATAATGCTCCACAGATGCTCTGGTGTGTCTTCTTTGGATCATAAGGCAATATGCCGCATTCTTTTCATCCATAGCCAATTCGCATTCAAAGGCTAACCAAGGCGCCCTTTTATCAGTAGCTTTCTCTCAGATGATCTCTTTAGCCACTCCATGTATTATTTCTCTGCACAAATTCCATCTTTTACCAATTATTTCATTAGGATTAGTACTTCGTAGTTTCTCCTCAGTGGACTGAGAGAATTGCTAGCTTATGGCAGGGTCTTTAATTGTTCCGTACTTCCTGACTTAGTTTACTTGCCGACTGTTCATCAATGATATTGCTGCATGTATAAGGCCTACTAGGAGATAGTGATCTGAGTCATTGTTAGCTCTTCGGTATACACAAACTTTCTGTATATTAGACTATACCTTTTACTTATTAGCACGTGGTCTATTTGGTTTATGGTATACCCATCATTGGATCGCCATGTCGCAAGATGTATTCTCTTGTGGCTACAAGGTCCTTGGCTGCTGCGAACCGAACTAATCTCTGGCCATTATCATTTGTGTGATGACTGTTTTTTTTTCAAATTGTATGGCAGAAAACAGACTCCCTGCCTATTTGGGCATTCAGGTCCCCAATAATAAATCTTGCATCATGTTTGGGGATATTATCTATAGTTCCCTCAAGGATGTCATTGAAGTGGTCTTTTTCTTCATCATCCGAAGACTGTCGGGGCATGCAAGCTGATCATTGAGAAATTATAAAATTTTCCTTTCAGGTGAAGAAGGCATATTCTTAGACTGACAGCCAATTACCACCTGGGCTAGCTTCTTGCTGACGTCCCATATACGTGATTTTGGTCCTCACAGCTGTAGTAGACAGAGTGACTCTTCTTACTCAGAATTCCCTGTCCAGTCCATCGGATCTCTTGGATAGCAGCGATGTCAATTTTATAGTTGTCTAGCTGATTGAGAAGCTGTTGGAGAGCTCCTGGTCGGCATTGAGATAAAACATTCCAGGAGGCTAATTTGAAGACCGTTAAACATGCTTTATGCTGTTTCCTATTAATCCTTCCGGCTTTTCTTTGTTTGGGGTTAAAATGGTTTAATTTAAGGGGTGGGGGTGATTAGCCCTCTCAGCCCCTGATTCAGGTGGAGGGGCTACCTCCTCAAAGTATCCTGAGGTACTCCTCCATCCGGGTGACTACCTATGGGAGGTGATCCTAGGGTGGGTACTGTATGTGACCTTAGTGTTTAGTGTGTTGTGTGCTGCAGTTAGTGTATTGTGTGAGTGTCAGTGTACTGTTCCCCCAACCTGGAGGGCCAGTGGCTATCTGCGGTACTATGACCAGGCGATGGGGCCGCCACCTCCCTACACCAAAATCCTTATACACTGATGCCTTTTTTTCTCCTATTACATTCTCCTTACCATGCAAGGCAGCATGTGTAATGCGCCCCGGTGGATACACCTTATTCGCAGTTTCCCATTTATTTTTGTTTTGCATTGTTCAGGTAAACTGAAGCATATCCTATGTACCTACACATATTTGTGTCTTCGTTTACCTAAATACAATTATACAAACATTATGACATATTTCACGCTGCATATTCTCAGCTTGTCCCTTCTCGTGCTAAGTATGCCGCTGCTGCGACCTACGGCAGTCAAGGGGAACTACGCCGACTTGAATGAGCAGGCGAAGGACTTTGATTGAAGCTATCCAAGAACCGTATGCAGGCAAAACTTTTTTTTTCTCTGTTATTCAAAGAATAACCAAATTATGGAGTAGGCCTAGTCAGTGAATCCAGGAAGAGGGAGAACAGGGAGTATGAGCTGGCCGGCGGACAAACTGTGAGTAATATAATTTATTATACAAGAGACATGTCATCAAATTCATTCCTTCAAATAGATTTCAGAGTG
The DNA here is from genome assembly GCA_911387785.2 of Aelia acuminata. NCBI lineage: Eukaryota > Metazoa > Arthropoda > Insecta > Hemiptera > Pentatomidae > Aelia > Aelia acuminata. Next base: position 109,551,663 of record OU426979.1, on the reverse strand, counting down.
AGATTCAGCCAAATTAATTTCGACCCTTCAAACAACCAGCCGTCAATCATATCATCTTCATTTAAACCTTTATAATTCACCACATTTTCCAAATTTTAAACTAACCATTAACAATAATGTAAAACCTTCAGGCCCACCCCAAAGATGGTTTTCCTTAGAAGAATATATTAATTTATTTTATTTTAATTTAAATTTATCTTTAACCTATATACAGTCCACTTTAAACCACACCAGCCCATATTCAATAGGGTTTATAACAGACTAAGTAAAGTTGATGTTATAAAACCAAACATAATTTTGGTCCACCCGGGCCTAGATATTTATATTTAATTACAAAGATATTAATCATCAATCATTACACATCAATATGGTCATAATACTTTAAATTTTGTTATATGGTTGATCAATATAACCCTTAGCCACAATTATTATGTTAATTCAATCAACAGAAAGAGTTTATTCAATTCAAGTGATACTTATACATCTGAATAATAATTATTCAAGTTATAATTCAATGAAAGAGAGCCTTGTTGCATTGGCATATTTTTTCTAAAATCATTCATTTATTTTCTCACTATAACACTCAGAATATATGTAAGCTTCATACTTAACATAAGTTTTTAGTTTAATTTAGATCAAAAATACCGTAATTAGTCCAAATTTATACAATATTCTCACTTGAATGTAATTTTAGTTAACCTGCATTCCTATCATTTTGTTTATTGGTTTAAACATTTGCAACCCTCACATATGAGAGTAACTCTAAACCTCTGATTACTTATTTACTTTATTCCCTAACTAATTAAAGGTAGCACTTCATTCTATATATTTTATTTCTCTTTAAATTTTCTTTCCACCTACTTTAGTAAGTTATCAGCTGCCGGCTACTGTTATTGATACCTTCCCCGTGCTTCACCGCTCAGCTGATTCACCAAAGAGGTACACTACTCTAGTCATTGGCATAGTTATTTCAAGTTGCGACGTCATTCATCTTGCATCTATATTCAAGGTGTTTGAAGTGAGCGAACTGTTAAAGACAGCGGAAGACGATGACAAATTCCACAGCCAATCTTGGGCATCAACATGCAAAAAACTCAGGAATGAAATAGTACTTGCTAGGGGCAATCTCTGGATTTTACAGAAACGGTCACGAGAAACAGAGGTGAAAGGTCACGATTCTGATGTTCGGGAGTCATCTGCAATGAACACAACCACATTCATGAGTAAACCTCAATTACCCCGAATTCCTATTCCTGAGTTTCGAGGAGGTCTATCCAAATGGACCCATTTTAGAGACACATTCACTTCAATGATTCATAATGAACCCACACTCTCCAGGGTAGAGAAACTGCATTATCCAATCAGTGCTTTGAAAGGAGAAGCTGCCTCTTTACTCTCCCATTTCCCATTCGAGGATAGTTCTTATCAACAAGCATGGGAAAAGGTCGTTCAGACTTATGACAATCCAAGAGTACTCTCAAGCATCCTCATTGACCGAATTGTGGATTGTTTCTCACCGGTGTTGCGGTTAGCCTTGACCAGTTTCGAGTTCTAAAGATTCCCAACCCATGTGAGCTATTGTTTGTGACCTTGGCACTCAGAGCTCTTGACAATGAGACTAGGAGGCAATTTGAATTGAGTCTACATTCAACCAAGGAGTTCCCGACCACTGACAAAGTCATTAATTTTGTACGAAAGAGGAAAACTGCTATCAAGATGTCCTCTAGTTTGATTGATGGCTCACAAATTGCATCTAAATCCTCCAAACCACGTTTTCACTCATCATCACAGCTCTCCCTCTTCTAAAAATGTTTCTACCTACTTTTCCTCTTCAAGTTCTGCTGATTGAAAATCTGCTAAGATCTGTTCAAAATGCAAGGGAGATCATTATCTTTTTCACTACGCCTCATTCAAAACATTGCCCATCGATGAAAGAGTTCATCTAGTGTGCTCGTGGAAAATATGTTTTAATTGTCATCGACCAGGTCACCGGTCTCTTGATTGCAAATCGTGATTCAAGTGCCACATGTGCACACGTTGCTGCACCAAGACTTCATCAAATCAAGAAGGGAAGACAGACAGCTGGACACAACGATAGGGCAGGAAACCTGCATGGTGCCACAAACTGAAAATCAAACCTCTTCTTAATCTTCTTTGGTCGCCTTTGGTGCTTCCCCCTCTTCAAAGGCACGCCATTTTGTTATGTTGCCAACCGCCCGACTCCTTATCGGAGGTGCGAAGTGATCGTGCTCTACTCTACTCGTGCAGTCAATTTACGTACATTACCAGCTCACTTGCAAAGGCGATTGGAGCAAACATTACCCCTTTTGATGATGGGATAGCCACTATTGCGGAGATGCCAATCACAAAATCACTCCTCAAAGGAACCACTTCATGCACGATTCGTCCTTTGCAAGACCCACTGGAATTCAAGACCGATGCAATAGTTGTCAATCACCAAATAAACTCATCATTTCCGAATCAGAGAATTCCGGTGTTTATTTGTGAGCAACTGCAGGACCTTCCTTTGGTGGACCCTGATTTTTCAACTCCTGCGCCCATTGATATCCTAATAGGCGCTGACTTGTACCCTCAATTACTAGTCGGTATTCCTCGTTATTCAGGAATTCAACAACTTCATTTGATTCCAGCAGTCTTTGGCCTCACCACCATTGGTCCTATATCTCCTCAGGCTTTTAACACATTCCAGCTCTATTTCCTCCAGTCCAAATCATGTATAGAGAAGCAGCTCAAGGAATTTTGGGAGATTGAGGAGCCAAGTGCCGTACCGTTTATGGATCCTAATGATGTATTTTGCGAAGAGCACTTTCTCCTAACTCACTCACGCCCACCTGAAGGCAGATACATTGTCAGGTTCCCTTTCAAAGAGAAATCCCCCATGAATGGCTGCAACAGAGACTTAGCTCTAAGAAGGTTCCGCTCTCTCGAGAAGAGATTCGAAAAGGATACGACTTTGGCTCGTTCTTATTCCACGTTCATGGCAGAATACAAAGAGCTCGGTCACATGACTCCCACCGACGTCAAATCAACTTACCTCATCCCACACCATGGGGTGTGGCAAGAATCACATCAAGGGCGCAAACTTCGAGTGGTATTCGACGCCTCATGCACCTCAAGCACGGTCAGCCTCAACAATTTACTTTTCTCAGGACCGAAACTTCAAGCTGATTTGTGCTCGATACTCATAAAATTCAGGCTTTATGAAATCCCGATTTGTGCGGACTTAGTAAAGATGTACCGCAAAATCTTAATACATCCTGATGAAAGGCACTATCAACAGATCATCTGGTGTGAAGACACCATGGAACAATTACAAGAATTTCAGCTCAACACAGTGACTTATGGCGTTCAGTTTAGCGCTTACCATGCATTACATGTCATCAGACAGCTTGTGAAGGACGGGGGTGCCAAGTTCCCTCTCGCTGCTAAGCGCTTCACTGAGGACATATATATTGATGATCTTGTGTCGGGAGCCAGCTCCATCCATGAAGCCAGTCAACTAGTTGAAGAACTTCAGCAAATCTTCTCAAGCGGGGGATTTTCCCTAAGCCAATGGACAACCACTCACCAAGAACTTATTCCCATTACATCCAGACCCGCCGAATCTGTCGCTATTAAATCATCAGAGGACGATTCCATCAAGATCCTCTGTTTATCACGGAATTCTTAAGACAACACGTTCTCTTAATTTGTTTATCAATTTGTCTGACACGAATCACGAAGCGCACCATGCTATCAGCAATAGCTCGAATCTTCGACCCTTTAGGTCTTTTAGCTCCTATCATAATTACAGCAAAGTCTCTCATTCAAAACTGTGGAAGGCCAAAGTAGGTTGGGATGATGAGCTGCCTCATGAAATCATCATTAAATGGAAAGCCTTATCATCCCGTGGGACCACATTTCTACTGTTCGCATCTCTAGGAAAATTTCTTTCATGCAGGCTCGCTTCACTCTAATAGGATTTTGCAATGCCTCCTTAAAAGGATATGCTGCAACTCTCTACCTGAGGTCAGAAGCCCCTTGTGGCGATGTCAGGGTTGCACTCATTAAGGCTAGGACTAAGGTAGCTCCATTTAAATTTCTATCAGTGCCCAGATTGGAGCTGTGTGGAGCACTATTGCTCTCAAAATTGGTCTCTTCCATCCCACAGTCTCAGTCTCAAATAATAGTTTGCTTTACTGATTCGCAAGTAGTCCTTGCTTGGCTTCAAGCTCCAGTTCGCACCTTATCCATTTTCGAAGCCAACAGGGTATCACAAATCCAAACAGTCGTTCTTGTACACTGCTGGGACCATGTTGGATCAGAGGAGAACATGGCAGACATGGCCTCTCGCGAATATGAATCTCAAGCCCTCAGCAAATTTTCACTCTGGTGGAACGGTCCTTCTTGGTTGAAAGAACCCCTTTCATCATGGCTCCCACAGGATATTCCAAGTGTCGTTTTGACCAACACCTCCGAACCCAAGAAAAATGATGATGTAAAATGTGACTGGATGTCCCGATTCTCCTCCTTCCCATCCCTTATAAGAACAGTGTCCCGAATGTTGGGACTCGCAAGAAGGGGCCGAAATAGAAATTCTACCTTATCGGACTTCATCACAGCGAAGGAGTATCAGGAAGCCGAAGTTCGATGTATAAAGGCCATATAGAGGCATTTCCTTCCCAAGGAGCTCCTTTCCAAATCAGGTATTCCTCCCAAATCGTACAGGGAATTGTCTCCATTTGTCGATGAAGTGGGTATTGTCAGGGTGGGCGGTAGACTCCATCAATCACAGTTTTAATTCACAGCTAAGCATCCAGCCCTCATTCCACAGCAATCGCCTCTTGCGTGGCTCATAATTCTACATACTCATACCCAATATTTTCACGCAGGACGCACTCTTACCCTTGCCTTGGTTAGAGGAAAATATTGGATTCCCAAAGCTGGAAAACTTATTAGAAGCTCCATCCGCCGTTGCGCCGGATGCCGCATTTCGATGGCCAAACCGCACACACCACTTATGGCCAGCCTCCCAAGAGAAAGAATCTCCCAATTTAGGTGCTTTGTCAAAGTCGGTGTCGACTATGCCGGCCCCGTCCTCATCAAAGAATCTCAAAGAAGGAATTCAGTGCTAGGAAAAGCGTATCTATGTTTATTTGTTTGCTTGGCATCGAAAGCACTCCATCTTGAGGTTGTCTCCTCCCTCACCACAACATCCTTCTTAACAGCACTGGAAAGGTTTACCTCTCGCAGAGGTCTTCCCAGAACCATATTTTCCGATCACGGAACCGACTTTGTTGGCGCCTCCTGCATCCTGAATGACATTTACAAGCTCCAACGAAGCATGGAACCCGAACTGATTTATCATTTGGCACCCCTGGGTGTTAAATGGAAATTTATCCCACCGCGAGCACCTCACTTCGGGGGATTGTGGGAAGCCAGCGTAAAGTCAGCCAAGGGACTCCTGCGCGCACCATGGGTTCACAGCCATGCACGTTCGAAGAACTATTCACCGCATTCTGCAAAATTGAGTCTTTGCTAAATTCTCGTCCTCTGTGTCCACTCAAAGAAGATCCTCATGACTTCGATTTTCTCCCCCCAGGACATCTACTCACTGGATGTTCACCATCAGCCACGCCACCTGAAACGACAGTTACTTCTGCCTTATCCAGATGGCGTCTCCTTCAAGCACAAGTGCTATAGTTAGTGTACTGTGTGAGTGTCAGTGTACTGTTCCTCCAACCTGGAGGGCGAGTGGTTATCTGCGGTACTATGACCAGGCGATGGGGCCACCACCTCCCTACACCAAAAATCCTTATACACTGATGCCTTTTTTTCTCCTATTACATTCTCCTTACCATGCAAGGCAGCATGTGTAAAGCGCCTCGGTCGGTGGATTCACCTTATTCGCAGTTTCCCACCATATATTTCATATTTAGCCATTTATTTTTGTTTTGCATTGTTGCAAGAGGGAGGGAGACAGGGAGTATGAGCTGGCCGGCGGACAAACTGTGAGTAATATAATTTATTATACAAGAGAAATATCATCAAATTCATTCCTTCAAATAGAATTCAGAATGAGATTCAGCCAAATTAATTTCGACCCTTCAAACAACCAGCCGTCAATCATCTCATCTTCATTTAAACCTTTATAATTCACCATATTTTCCAAATTTTAAACTAACCATTAACAATAATGTTAAACCTTCAGGCCCACCCCAAAGATTGTTTTCCTTAGAAGAATGTATTAATTTATTTTATTTTAATTCAAATTTATCTTTAACCTCTATACAGTCCACTTTAAACCACACCAGCCCAGTAAAGTTGATGTTATAAAACCAAACATGCATAATATAAATTTCTCGATATTATCAAAATCAAAAGTACATTATGACGAGTTTGGTCAAAATTATCAGAGCTGTTTTTGGCAAAATAAAAAAAAAGGAAAAATGAAACAACATTTATTCAACAAAGTGCCCCCTCCATTTGATCAGTTTTGATGAAATTTTTGCTGTCACATCGTGGGCATATACATACATCAAATACCCAATTTCAGGTTTGTATGGTTTATAGTTTTTGAGCAAGTCTGTTCACACGCGCGCACTCGCCCCCATGCATACACGCACTCGCACACACACGCACAGTGGCAAACACACACACGCATACACTGACTTGGTTATTTGGACTTAGGGGACCCCACAATGTGTATTTCTTTTGAAAACCTGAAGTCAAAATTTTTCATGATCGCAGTGCTTTCTTTTACTGTATATTTCATATATAGGTAAGTGAAAACAAAAAATTTAATTTTAAATTAAAAAACTTGTATGATTTTTTAGTTGCATCATTTGTTTAATACTATTGGAAAATATTCACTTTGTTGGAAAAATTCAAATTTGATATGTGACTTTTCACAATAAGCTCTTAAAACATTAAAAATTTGTTATCAATAGTATGCCATCATTCGTTCAGACACAAGAATTCAATGGGATTAATTTATTTTGGCTTTAATGTTTGCGTATAAATATAACTATAAATAATATAACCATAATTGCACTTTTTTCTATTCTTATCTCCCTCTCATAACTTAATATTATTCAATTCCAGCTCTGATACATTAGACGTAATTGGCCATAGAGAAATGTATCTGAAAAATACATTTGAATCCTTAAGTGGAGCAGAAGAATCATTGGCTCCAGTGAGAAAAGGTATATAAAAATATTATAATTATGATTTCAATAATTTCTAAACATGTGTTTCATTGAAACTTGATTGTAGGCAAAAGAAGTTTATCATCTCAACATCATGTTAGTTTAAACACAAGTGTTAGGAACAGTAATGTGATACAAGCTGCAAAAGAGGCTAAAAATGATTCAGAAGCTCTTAGTAAAAGAGAAGAGCTTCAAAGGAGAATACAGGAGACCAGAAGGCAATTACAAAGCGTATGTTTTTCTATTAAAATAAATATTTCCATGATTAATTTTTTATTTGAATAAATAAATTTCATTAATTTTTTTAGGTTGGCTATCGTTCTAACTTAAAAATGAGTCAAAGTATACAGGATTTAAGCTTGCAAGGAGTTTATAATAGTAGTGGTGGTGGAGGAGGTGACCATCCAAAACCCACTCCACGCCACCGGGCAGTTCAGCAAGGTAAAAAGATTGACTCCAGCACCTTTACTAGGAGGCCTAAACCTACTAACTCTACTAACAATAGATCTGATCGCCCCATCAGTCTTAACCTATCCCAGCTATCGGTAAACCCGCACAAATCCGGGTCCAAATCAATGGAAACTTCTTTAACTGGCTCTCCTATTTATGATAAACTTTCCCCTACTAACTTTACCGATACAGAAATCAATATGCAATTCGCTGCTCATGAAGCAAATAGGTTCAAACGTTATTCTTGTAGCTTCTATGTTAATATAAATGAAAAGTGTAATGATAATGGTCGTGAGTCAAAATCATGTGATGATTTGAATGGAATTTTTAAAAATGATATTTTTTTAGCACCAACTGAAGATAATTCAGATAAATCTGATATAAGTGACTATAGTTCAGATTCTTTAGAAGAGTGTTCTGGTTTCGGTTCCAAACCTAGACGTTGTATTAGTGAATATCAAATTTTGGAAAGATCAGCTAGTGCCTTTGGTTTTAAAAATTCATCTAGGGAAAAAGCGAAATTCCATAGTGAAGAAAACATTTTAGTTGATAATTCCAATGAAAATTGGGATCGTCATTCAAGCGCTAGTTTCTTTTTGTCCAAAAACAATTGTCGTAGTACTGAAAGTTTTCTTACTGATGAGAGTGAATATCAATATTTGTTTGGAAACAAGGAAGTGTTCCGTAGTACAGAAAGTATATTGACTGATGCTGGAGATTTAAAAGAACTTCCTGATGATGCCTTAGATGAAATACCCATGAAGCAAACTGTCTGTAGGACTCGTAGCCTTCAAGAAGCAGGTATGAAAGAATTGGACGGAATCAGTGCTTCCAAGAGTCGCCCAGAAACTCCTTATGCTTTAAGTGATTATGATACCAGAAAAAATGAATCATTTTTCATTCCAATGGGTGATGGCCCTGTCAAAGCAAGTCCTCCTAATGTCCTGATAAAAAAATACCAAAATAGAGAAGCAAAGAAGATTAACTCAAATAATGAAAGTCATCCAGTGGTTGCCCATAAGCCTCCCAAACCCAAAGTCAGCATGACCATCTCAAGAATAAAAACAACACAAAAAAGAATCAACAAGTTGCTGTCCGAAAAAAAAGAAGGGACAAAATCATTTGAAGTTGTATTTCGAAAAGATTTATGGGAAGCTCCTGTGAAAGATCCTGGTCTCAATGCTATCCCAGATCTTCCACAATGTAATGGTGGACGGGTTAAACTATTATCCCAAAATTTTGAACGTATTTCTGCGAGAGAAGAGGTTTCTTGTGATTCGGGATCTTCTACTCCGGGTACATCTTCTTCTTGTGCTAATTCTCCAAAAAGGAAATGGAAACCTTCAATAGGAAATCAGCTTGCACGTAGAATAGCAAATGGCCAACTTCTTCCAGACAAATGTTCTGCAGGTAGTTACTACCTACTTTGCACATGATTGTGTCCAAGGAATTCCATGCTATAGAAATATTTTTTTAAAGAAAAAAGTTTTAGGTCTTATCGTCAGTAACAAAAATTTTCAGAAACTCCATTTTTTTTTTCATTAAACATTCAAACAATTTCTCTCTGTTATATAAAAACATTTTTAGTGATGTAATATTTTATTTTACCTTTACACATTTTGTTAAAAAATTAAAATGTTGCGATAAAGGTTTGAAATTTATTTTTAAATTAAACAAATAGTTGTTTAATTTGTATAAAATGAAGGTTGGTTTGCTGTTTAATTAGTGAAAGTGTTCTTAATTAGAACAGGAGCATACAAGAGCTTCTGTATGCTAGAAAAGCACGGTATTATTGCACTATATTAAATATATATAGCACATTATATTAGACAGAAATAATATAATCTGAACTGCACAATACATGTAAATTGCAGTTATAAAATTTGAGCATGCTTAGTACAGTAAAATGAACATCGTATAATTTGTAAAATGGGGGTTGGTCCACTGTTAAGGTATATTCAACAGGGAGCTTTCGCAAAAAAACATCACAACCTGAACGTGGCAGGGTTAGTTTGCTGTTGGCCGAGGGGTGTACTCCCTAGTGAAAGATTATTTAATCTATGACCAAATTTACTACACCTCTCGGGGTAAAAATATTTAATTTAGATTCATTGTAAAAAATTGTATCACTCCACTAATTGGCTGTATAATAATGGATCTCTGAGAACCATTGTTTTATATTGTCACTTATTAATGTTTTTTTCCCTGGCACTCTTCCTTTATTTCATGCAGCTTTTAGAATTCATCTAACATTTAGTGGATGAGATTGCTTTCCCACTTCTCTGGATATCTCTGAGGTGGTCTGAAGAGCACTCTTGGAGGGCTTTTCTTTTGATTTTTTCTGACTAAATCATGTGTACTCCCCTTATTCAATACCCTTGGGTAGAAGGGCTGCTGGAACGTTGGAAATTTATCCAATCTGCATTCATATCCCCAATAATTTTTTTTTTTTTGTAATTCAATCTGTTCTCATAATTGGATATTGTAAATGGATATCAGTTGAATTTTGAAAAATATTCTGCCCAAATGTTAGAAAATTAATCCTCTTTCTAAATTGCATTACTACATTTCAAGTAAGAAAGCAGCTTCTCATAATGAATCTACTGATACCAATAATTTGATTTACAAAAAAAAAGTAACATTATTTTCCCCCTTTGATTCTTTACCCAATTACTAAAAACACCCAAAAAATGTGAAAACATGTTCATTTGTTTATCTTTTTATTTAATGTTTTATTGCATTGGCAGACACAAAAAAAATTGGGGATGGGGGGAATTGGTCGGTAAAAAAAACAAAACAAGAAACTAGATATTTAAAGAGAAAAAAACAAAGCATTCTCTATTTGACTTAACCCTCCGGCGGGCGCGCTGCGGCATTCGGACCGCAATCTGAACATTTGTCAAAATATTAGGAATATTAATTGAATCAGTGAGCTGAGGGTTCCAGGTATTTGTAGACGGACATGTTCTGGCAGGATTAGGCGGTCGTGAACGCCCTCTTCCGGTTTTCCTCAATAGTTATATTGCCTTATTTGCAGAATGTCTGTAAGTGCGGTCCAAATACCACGGTGTACAGTGGTTGAAAATCGACTATTTTCGGTAAAAACCTTGTCAAACCTAATCTGTAAGCCGCAAAAAAATAAAGTTGATATTATCATAACCACGATTGAATTTCCTATAAAATGTATAGGTTGGAGCCCCGCTTAACCGGCTATTCGGATTAACTGGCGGTATTAGGAAAATAGAAAAACAAATCATACATCAATTTTCGACTCGAGATTGGCTAGTTTAAGCACCTTTGCAGTTTCATGCTATTAATATCTTTGATAGTACTTGCAGTATCATTTTATTTCATGAAAGCACCCAAGTTAGGTGAAGAAAAAAAAATCATAAATAGGATCAATGAATTATTTTTTTTGTTATATTTTTATTTTTAACTATCAAATGTATTATCATATTAAAATATTAGATTGGGGTTATCCGGCTTTAATATAATTTTGATAGGCGATGGTGGGATAGACTGTTCAATATAGGTTTTATAACTACAACTCTATCAGTGAAAACTCGGTTCCCTAATTCATAAATAACAGCAGAACTTTTTTTAATACCATTTTTTTAAAATTAATTGAATTCACGCAATATGTAGACCTGGTTTTTGGAACGAACATTGTACTATACGACACACTTACCGAATTAGAAAAATTGACAGCTCAACTACCTCTATCTAATGATCCACCTGCGGTGTTTCACCCAAAAATACAAATTCCACAAAGCAATCAAGAGACATCGAGCTATGATCTTATCACTCCATTTATCCTTTGTCATCTACCTCAAAAAGCTGTTTTGTTTCTTACACACATCAATAAATCTATCTTACACACAACCTATTAACCTCTTCTTTTGAAACTCCATACTCAAAATGATTCTAAATTCACAACTAATCCTTCATCTTACCATCCTATAGCACTCTACCTATAAAGGCTAAATATTTGAAAAACTTTTCTTGAACCGAATTAAGCTTTTACTTGAAAGTGGTGAAGTGATAGTTAGTCATCAGTTTAGTTCTGTGCAAGCCATTCTTCATTTTTTTAAATAAATTTGTTTTTATTTTTATGAGCTTCTTGCCACTTGCTGTTAAAACGAGTCAGGAAAGTTTTCATGAGAAATCGGTTTATTTCCACCAAGTTATCCGAGGTCTTATTATTAATAATTTTCAAACATACTAAAATCACGGTAGGTGGAAAAGTTTTTTTTTTTTATCATCAACCTAATAACGATTCAGAATAACTTCATAAATGATGCTACAGAGCTAGTAAGTAAGGCAAGACGTTTTACTTAACGATTAGTAATAACCTAATTCGTCACACAAACTCCATAGCGAATAAACTGCAAGAAATAGCATAGGTATTTCAATAAAAAAAAAAATCACACATTTACAGACGCAGGTGGACGCAGCTAGAATATGTTTTAATATTTCCTTGGAGGTATCTTCTTCTTTAAAAAATGGATTTTAAAATTGCGCTCGGCTGCGCTTGAAAAATATGGATTACCAAAAAAAAATTTGTCTTTTTTTTATTGCATTTATTCGAGATTTTATTTCTGGGTTAAAACATAGACAAAGTAGCATAATTTTTATGGTCGTGTAATATGTGAGATCGCTTTTCATGATTATGAAGGAAAATCGCACCAACAAACAAAAATGCGAGTAGCAAAAATAATTATAGTATTATAAATTTTTCGTTGAAAAATAAACTTTTTCAATGATCGATTTTCAAAGGGTCATAATAAGTGTGAAAATCGGAATATCTCTGAATAAATTGATGGAATGCATCAGGTAACTATTCTATTTATTAATAATAAAAAGAAAAAGAATATTCCGATACCTTCAAAAAATAGGTTTTTTCCGCCTTTCATCCACTGCGCCCTTCCGTGTTACAGATTCAGACAATCTCTGCTGAATTATTTTTTCGTTTTCTGCGCTTTCTTTACAAATTAAAATGCAAGTACTTTGGTTTTTACGTTTTCTAACATTGTTTGAAATATTTTTACACATACAAATATTTTTAATCTTGTTTTACTGAATTAGTATTCGTGAAACATTGACCCATACCTCTATGCCAATGTTTATAATTACAATACGAATACACGAAAGGTAGGCAAAAATAAATTATGTGACTCTTACATATTAGTGATATTTATTTTGACCGCACCCCCAACCATTTCCTCCATTTCCATTTAAAAAAACGGTCAACCATCACCCACCATTATGCCATGTTCATATGAGCAACATTTATTATAATAAGCAATTTATTATTATATTATCTCTATACATTATAATACCAATTGTAAGTTTTTTTTGTTTTCTTTTATTGCCAAAGCTATTTTAATTTATTTTATTTTTTGCCATCCTTTTCTTTATACAACTTATAATCTTCAATCATTAGAAATGGTATAAACCTAAAGCAACGAGTAAACGACAAAAAAAAAGTAAGTTATTGCTTATTTTCTAATAAAATATATAGAAAACAAAGATGCGGTCCAAACACTGCAGCGCGCCCGCTGATGTAACTCAAATAGACGCGCCCGCCGAAGGGTTAAAAGCACAAATGCAAAATTTTCTATTTGATGAAAATGTATTTTTAATGTGTCAACTGGGATCTTAAATGAGAGGTGATTTTGGGATTTAAAACTTATTTAATTTTTTTACCGTATATTTTTAGATGATAAGACAAAATGAATGGTTAGCTTGAGGAATGGTGATGATTTTGGTGATATTGAAGTAGAAGAGAAAACGTTTGACACCATTGAGAAATTCTGATATTTAGCTTCTACAAAAAAAGAAATTGAAGAGGAAGTTTAGGATAGATTAAAGGCAAGAAATTCTAATTATTTTTTAATGCAAAATTATTTAGTTAACGCCTTCTTCCTTATAGAATTTTCAAAACTATAATTTTAACTGTTCTTTACGGATGTGAAACATGGCCACAAAGTGGAATTAAGGGATGAGCAACGCCTTGAGATTTGAAGTTCTACGTAGAATGTTCTGACTGAACTAGGATGAATCAACTGGAAAATTCAGGCTGCTACACAATGCCTTCTTGTTTGAACTTTACTTGGCTACGATAAGTTATGGTCACATGTTTTAAAATGGACGTGCTAAATTGCGATTCTTAGTTGTTAACAGCTAACTAAAAGGGTTAATCTGTGTTTTTCTGACTGGAAAATGCCCTAGGGTTAGGCCAAGATGGAGGTGGGAGGATTCTGTGAGGGCTAATATTGTGGAATTAGGATTGGATGGGAGTGTGGTGGCTTTGACTCTTTGGGTTCATTTAGCCCTTATTATTATTATTATAACTAATGTCGAACAACTTATGTGAGAATAATTTAGTTTATAAGGTCCTGAAAATAACTTTGGTTTATTGAAATAACAGTCACCTTATTATTAATTAATCCACATGATTGAAAGAATCTAAAATAAATAAATATATTTTAAAAATTTAGGATGGACTAGGAGACAAGGTGGATCCCTAAAGTTAATTAGAGCAATAATTTTTTTCCTTCCTTTAGCTTCCACTCCCCCTCCCCCACACTTTAACTCTGCTCCAAAAGTTTCAATAACTTTATTACCTAAAATATTGTAACACATATGTGGGCTAACAATTTTTATTCAAAGAAAAATAATTTTCAATGCCACACAAATTATGAGAACTCGATATGGAAACAAGCAATAAAGAAGGTTACAAAAATTATCACTTTGTTACACAGAAATAATCATATGACTTGTGCTTTTGAACTAACTGTTCAGTCACTCACTCCTTATATATACTCGTGAAGAGATTGGTCTAGAACCCCGTGGAACGGCATAGATGGTAGTCAAACATCGTAGTGCTATGAGAGTTTGTCCCAACTGTTAGTTCGTTCCAAAAAACGGTCTGGGACTTTTAAATCATATGTTTTTACTTTCACTTACCTATATATGAAATATATAGTAAGGAAAGTATTGCGATTGTGAAAAATTTCGACTTCCGGTTTTCAACGGAAATACACGTTTTGGGGCCCCCTGAGTCCAAATAACCAAATCCCGCGAAATGGTCTCTCTCTGTGTGTTTCTGTTTGTGTTTGTGTTTCTGTTGCGCAGGGGGCTCTGTGTGTGTGTCTGTGGGGTGTGTGTGTGTGCGTGTGCGTGTGTGTGTCTATATTTAGTCATTTTTCAAGTCCACTATTTGAAAATGTATTGTATTTAAACATTTATATTAATTTACGTCATTATGTACTAATATGTATTTTAAATTAGGGCCTTCATTACTCATGAAATATAAAAAAAAAAAAAAGTGCGCCCCCCCCCTCAGACTTTGACGAAATCATCTCTTTTATCTCAAATATCTAATTTCATTTTGGTACAACAAATTGTATCTGAGCTAGTCCGTTCACACACACAGTTTCATGACCAACAGAGATATTAAGCTTTAAACTTTTACCAAATTTTTAAAATCTTGAAATTTCTAAAGTGTTAAATTTATAAGGCTTAATATTTTTGTTGGTATGAAAATAACAAGGTTTAGGTTTAGGTTTAGTCCTTAGTTAGAAGATTGAGCTGTAACTTTCATTTTGTGGACTCTACTAATTGCGAGGATATATAATACATACCAATGTTCATTTTCGCAAAATAATTATTTTGTGGACTTTACTAATTACAAAGATATATAATATTGAAAAGTATGTAAAATTAGAATTGAATCCTTATCGGTGTAGCAGTATATAATATAATGAGGCAAAACAAACCGAAGAAATATATATATGATGTCGTAGTGCTTTGGAAATAATAATTATTTTGCTATTTTTCAATGTTTTATATTCTTGAAATTAGTTGAGTCCACAAAATGAAATTTTGACTGTTCGATCCTCTAACCAAGGACAATATCTGAGGCAAATTTTTATTTTCATGCCAGAGATATTAGGCTTTCTACTTTTAAAATTTTGTAAATTTTGACTAAAAAAATCTGTATAAAAAAAACTGTGCAAGCACACAGCTTCATACTTTGTGAATTTAGAGCACCCACTTTTATCTATCAAATAAAAAATAGCAAACACTCAAATGTTATTTGCCTTCTTGTAAAAAAAAATTTTTTAAAACCCATTTTTATAAAATTACCGCTTAGAGCTTTGAATGGTTACATGGACTTTTATACTTAGTTTTAAGTTCATACTTGTTATAATACTTATTGAAGTTGAGAGTGCTCTTTATTTAAATGTACTGAGGAAAATATCTTCTCTTTTAAATGAGTAATGGAGAAGATATTTGATTTGACACAGAGCACTAAAATAGCTAAAAATATAAGAGCCGCCATTAGCAAAATTAAAAATAAAATAATTGCTTTTTTGTACTTCTAAGGCATTGTACTTTCTATGGTAAAATTATTTTTAAAATATAAATGTTGAAGCAACTAATTAATTGTTTTTTGGACCACTTGATATAGTTTGACCCACATAAGTAAGTGAAAGTTAAAAAAAAAATCAGTCATCTGGACATTTTTGTTGCTGACGGAATTTTTTATCAATGCATCAAACCTATATTCACATTGTATTGAGAACAATTTTTTATTGATTTTTAGACTTAATGTTAAATTAATATTTAAATGTTGAAAACCTTGGATCATAGTCACTTTTGCATTACCACAATTTTTGAAAATTGAATTCTGTTGACATTATATTTTTTGTTGTTTTACTGTTCTGCATGTAATTTTTGCCGTGCACTCATAGCATTTTTTAAAAAATCCTTTATTAGTTTTGAAGTCATTAAATATTATCATTTATGCATCATATGCTGATGTTTTTTAGTAGATTTATTTTATATGTAATAATATATTTATTTATTTTAGAAAATATATTAGTTTTATTTATCTATGTTGTATTTAGTACCTCATAGATTGCTATTCAACTAACAAGTTTCAAAAAATATTATAAATATTAATTCATTCATAATAATGTATGTAATTAACTATTAAAGTATCCTTTTAATACTTTACCCATCATTAAAGGTCATTAAAGGATTCGGAAGTATATATATATATATATATATATATATATATATATATATATATATATATATATATATATATATGTAAGATTGATAGATAGGTTGGGTCAATAACAGATTTTATTATTCTGGAAAGAATTAGCAAATAGTAAAACATTTGTTAAAGAGCTTTTAAACACATTACATAAAAATAGGAACAATAAACATACCTGGAAAGAATAATTAAATTACAAGATATTTTCCCAAATGCAAAAGTAGAAAAGGTAGGTTATAACAGATGGGCTCAACATACATAAATAGTTTAAATGAAAGGTTTGTAATAAATAGGTATGTTACAAGTAGAGAGCAACTTTACACCTTCCCCTCCCTGGTCACTTTATCATCCCTATAAAGTGACAACTTGCTGCTGTGGAAGTAATTGCATGTTTTCTTCCGCTTACCGCATCCGACTTCATACATAGACTGTGATAGTCTGCTTATAATCGGAAATGGTCCGATTCTCACTTTATCCATTTTTCTCCTGTTTAGTTTATTGCCGTTTTCAATGTAGACGAGGTCTCCAATATTGAAATCAAATTTTTTTAAATTTTTTTTTAATTTTTATCTAAAATACATCGAAAATAGCGCAGAGAAATTTGAACCACTTCATAGGTTGTTGAGAAAGAATGTTGAGTTTAAATGGACCGATGAATGTGTAAATAGCTTTAATTTAATAAAGCAATACTTGTGCTCCTCTCCAATTTTGGCAATTTATGATTTCGGAAAAGAAATATACATTGAAGTGGATGCCAGCTTTAAAGGCTTGGGGGCGACGTTGAAACAGCCGCAGGCTGATGGAATTTTGCACCCCGTAGCCTATTTCTCAAGAAAACTGTCTCCAACTGAAAAAAGAATGGATATCATTCATCTTGAATGTAAGGCTATTAAAGAAGCTATAAATTATTGGCAGTATTATCTGATCGGTCGTCAATTTATAGTCTGCAGTGATCATAAACCTCTGGAGAATCTGAAGACTCAAGCGAGAACTGATGAAATTCTGGGAGATTTGGTAAACTATTTATCACAATTTAACTTTAAAATTATTTATAAAAGAGGGAAAGATAATGTACTCGCAGACTTATTATCTAGAGAACCAGTTCTTGAATATTTTGAAAATGAAGACGCCTTTCCAGTGATTAACTTAGTCCAAATTAATGAAATATTTGATGACCAGAAGAAAAATGCTATTCAACTAAATTTAGACAAACATATTGAAAAACATAATAACATTATATTCAAGAAGTTGAGAGGTATGTATCTGTTAATTTCGGAATACGACTTATTGATCGTAATAATAGATATATATATATATATATAAATTATTCTAAAGTTTAATCAACAGGAAGATTGTCAAGACAGCAATAACGTACCTAGAAAGCATACAAATTGGACGAGAACGGAGTGTTAGGCAGTCTGAAAATTGCTAATTAAATCTGAAGAGTAAAACGGACTAATTGAATCTTTATATTCATATATTATATATTATATTAAAAAAATAAAAAATAAATAATAATCGATAAATAATAAAAAATAAGGGTAGAAGCTAACAATCAGTGATGGAAATTGGATGAGGCCAAAAATAGGGGGGTAGGTGCGGTATTTTTATAGGGGTAGGTATTTTTGATTGTTTTGTTTATGAGGTTACAATTTTTATTTTATAAAAGTAAGTTCTTTATGTGATGTTAATATACAGAATGCTAATATTTTAGTTGCTTACTTATTTATATTTCCTTTTCATTTTTTCTTATTTTCATTTTTTCTCATCTCATCAAATACACGGCTTATATAGCTTTTTAGATTGTTCTCTTCTTATGCAGCACCCAGTAAAGTGACCTATAGTAATCACCCATCATGTTTTACTTCTACTTCATTAAGTAAAGTTTCATGCAAAATTTTCTTATCATCAGCATCAAATTTTTTCTAGGCCATTGTATTATGGATCAATGTTGATCCCTTTTTCTGATGTGCCATGCACATAAAAATGGATGGAGACTACTTTTAATTCCCCATATAGCATTCAATATCCAAATCATGGGGTGTATAGTTAATTTTCTGTAAAATTATATTAATATTTTCTATATTTCCTTCTAATGGACTGTATGTGCCACAGACTAGAGATGCGACATCGAAGGCAAAACATGTTTTTATGTTTTTAAATTTTTGTTTTTAAATTTATACGTTCTTTGAACATTAACATATTAGTGCCCAAACGTATTTAAATCGATGTTTAAGTGTAAAGCATGTTTATTTTTCATTATTAATATATAAAAACATCGATGTTTTCTGCATACTTGGTTTTACATAATCATTTATTAAATATTCAACTATTAGGACCTATACATCTTAATTATAGCTAAAACATCGATGTTAAAAACAACTTTTTATTGTTAAAACATATTTATTTTTGCAGAAAACATCAATGATTAAAAAAACAACATCGATGTTTTAAAAAAAGTTGTTTTTAACATCGATGTTTTGGACAAAAACAATAATCTTTTAACATCGATGTTTTGGACAAAAAACATCAATATATATTCTCTTAATCTCATTGATGTTAAAACATGTTATCAGCATATATATTGATGTTTTTAGTTCAAAACATCGATGTTGAAACATTTTCGTTTTTGTCAAAAACATCGATGTTAAAAACAATTTTTTATTGTTTGAACATCGATGTTAAGAGGATATATATTGATGTTTTTTGTTCAAAACATCGATGTTTAATACAACTTTTCTTTAAACATCGATGTTTAATACAACTTTTCTTTAAACATCGATGTTTTCTGCAAAAACATCTTAGTTATAGCTAAAACATCGATGTTAAAAACAACTTTTTATTGTTAGAACATCGATGTTAAGAGCTTATATATTGATGTGTTTTGTTCAAAACATCAATGTTAAAAACAACTTTTTTTTCAACATTGATATTGTTTTGTTTTCTGCAAAAACAAATATGTTTCCTCATCGATGTTTAGGACAAAACCATCGCTGTTAAAAACAACTTAGTCATACTTAAAACATCGATGTTAAGAGCATATTTGTTTTTGTATATAACATCGATGTTAAAAAGAACTTGGTTATTGTTAAAACATCGATGTTAAAAAATATTTGATGTTGTCTAAAACATTGATGTTAAGAGCATATATATATTGATGTTTTTTGTCCCAAACTTTGATGTTAAAACATATTTGTTTTTGTCATTAATGTTAAAAACCATTTTTTATTGTTAAAACATCGATGTTAAGAGCATACAAATTGGTTTTTTGTCTAAAAGATCGATGTAAAAACATATTTGTTTTTGTCATAACTTCGATGCTTTTTTTTAAAACATCGATGTTTTCCGCAAAAACAAACATGTTTTAACATCGATGTTTTAGACAAAAATATCGATGTTAAAAACAACTTTGTTATAGTTAAAAAATATTTGTTTTTGTCATTGATGTTAAAAATCACTTTTTATTGTTTAAACATCGATGTTAAGAGCATATTAGTTTTCGTATAAAGAACTTGTAAATGCTAAAAAAAAAAAAAAAAAAAAAAAAAAAAAAAAAAAAAAAAAGCTTACTACTAGAAACATCGATGTTAACATCGGCCCACAAACATCGATGGTCGGAAAACATCGGCTACGTAACATGGATGTTTTGCCCAAAACATCGATGTTTCAGAAACATCGACATCGATGTCGCATCCCTTCCACAGACCATGAAGCATAAGAAATAATATTTTACAAATTTTTTAAAAAATATTTTAATGTGATAAATTGCTGGGTAATATGATTATTTTTTAAATAACAAAGGAATTGTGAAATTATTGAAAATGTTTTTTTATGAGTGACCTTCACTTTAAAATTAAATATAAACTATTTATTTACTGTCTAGATTTCGACCTAAAATAAATATCCAAGGGATAAAAAGAAATGTTACAAGAAGATAAAAATTTTGTGGGTTTACAATAACTTTCACAAGTTGTAAATATGAATGTGCATTCTATTGGGAATAATAAATCTTAAAGATAAAAAAAAAAAAAAAAAGAAAAAAAAGATTTTGTCTAGGCTGTTGGTGGATAGACTCCACGTTTATTCTGAAACAATCCTACGACGACTAGCAATTCAGTTTTCAACTAGATGGATGAACCTCAGTGCATATTTTTGTTGAAAAGCGAATACTAGGGAAGTACTATAACGCTATAATAATGTCCTGCTATTCATTGACTTCAAATAGGTGAATGGATTTACCACCTCTGAAATTGCTCTGGTATATACAAATATTTTGAACAGTATATTGTGACTCGTAAATGTTTTTTCCCCTGGCACTCTTTGGTTGCTTTTAGAATTAATCTTGACATTTTTTTTTTTTTTTTTTTTTTATTGGTCCTCCCCATCCTCGCTCCTTCGTTTAGGCTATATGAGGTTTCCTGGGCCAGGGAAGAGGGTGGGGGATTTAGGCCGAGTATTATTAAATTTCCCCTGGCTCCGGGTTTTTAACTTGCTATATTTGGGTTCCCATCATATGTCGCCATGGGCAACGCGTATTTTCTAACGTGTTTGCCCACTCGGCCAACCCGCCACCCTGCATTAATCTGCAGTATAATCTTTATTACCACCTTCATAAGAGTGACTGTACTTGTTTTTCAAAGTATAAGAAAAATACTAGAGTTTAAGGACAAATTAAACAAGCAGTTGATACATTTGACTAAATGATACCTGTATTAGAGGCGGATTCATCACAAAATTAGGAGGGGGGTTCATGACCCCTCAGTCTCATAATCATGTAGCTGATAGCTCCGTTTTAATGAGAATAGTACCTTGTATTAAGAAGGACTGCGATCTAAACAACCATAATGAAAAGTTACGTGTGCGAGAGCTAACTAGAGCACGAGGGTGACGAGTTGGCGACAGTGGTGGTTCCTGGTGGGTTCGGAGATACCCCCCCCCCCTCCTCCCTAATCTATAATCTTACCTAATAATGATTTTTGGACTAATTACCTATGCGAGAGATCACTAGTCATTAAAAAAAAAAAAAAACCGTATTAATTACGGTTTGAAATTTTAAGTTCGCGAGAACTAACTAGAGACATTGACAAAGTCGGTCGCGGTAGTCAGGGGAGGGGGGGAATTCTGCATTAATCTAACATTTCATGGATGAGATTGCTTTCCCTCTTCTTTGGATATCTCTAAGGTAGTCTGAAGAGCTCTCTTTAAGGCTTTTATTTTAATTTTTCCTGACTAAATCATGTGTACTTTCTTTATTCAATACCCTTGGGTAAAAGGACTGCTGGAACCTTGCAAATTTATCCAATCTCCATTCATTTCACCAATAATTTTTTTGTAATTAATTCGTTCTCGTAATTAGTTATTGAATAAATATTTTGAACAGCATGCAGTTTTTAATCCATTCTCTAAAAAATAACTATGATTTTTTTTTTTAAATTATGGCAGTATTACCATTCTTGTTGGGATTGTCATAATAATACGAGGTGTGGCTATTAAATAACGAGACTGACGCTGCTACAGAAGAAGTGTGCATGCGCCAAACGCCAGCAACCAACAGCTGTTATCGTGAAGCCTTCTCTTTCGAATGTAGTGCCTCTCGCTTCTGTAAACAAATCAGTACAGCCGTAGCCTTCGTTGGTATTAGAGTTGTTTTTTTGTTTCGCCGGAAAAATGTTAAGTGTAACAGTAGAGCAACGAATTGTTCTGAAATTTCATGTGAAACTTGGAAAACCGCCACTGAAACTTATAATTTATTGAAAGAAGTGTCCACCATCCATGCACTGGAAGAGCCCATCTTCACCGAGAGCCAAAAAAGCTCAAAGCTCGAATGAGCAAATCAAAATTCAAAGCAATGTTGATTGTTTTTTTCGATATTCATGGGATTGTGTACCTTCACTGGGTTCCTGAAGGTCAAACGATTAATCAACATTACTACCTTCACATTCTTGCTGAACTCCGCGAAAGAATAAGGAAAAAACGACCTGAATTGTGGAAGGACAAGTCATGGGTTCTCCACCAAGACAATGCACCGGCTCATTCCGCATTGTCTGTTAAGAGGTTTCTAGCCAAATTCAGCATCCCAGTGTTAGACCATCCGCCTTATTCGCCGGATCTTGCGCCGTGCGACTTCTATCTGTTTCCTAAGGTGAAATCTGCATTAAAAGTAACAAGATTTGAGTCTGTTGAAGCTGTGAAAGAGAAAGCGGCACGCGTCCTGAAGGAGCTGACAGAAAAAGACTTCCAGCACTGTTTCGAACAATGGAAGATTCGCATGGAGCGTTGTAGGGATTGAGGAGGGGTGTATATTGAAGGTGATAATGAGTAAAAGTGTATGAAATAAAAATAAAATGTTTTACAGCGTCAGTCTTGTTATTTAATAGCCACACCTCGTATATTCAAAAGATTATTGGTAGGGCCTGTAATATTACAATTGTTATGAAAATTCTATTTAGTTATTATGGTTGTTTCCATTAAATAATATGGTATTAGATGCCATGAAAAGGTAGACAATGGATCCCAATTAGCTCAAACTAATGATAATACCCAGATAAAAACTACCGACTTCATTACCCAAGAAGACTAGATCAGGTTATATAACGGTGCAGTAGAATGAGCCTGGAGAAGTAAATTTTTGAAATGACTATAGGTGAAGTATGATTAATAATGGGTAACCAGCAGCAAAAATTAAAAAGGGAAGGAGTAATCAAATAGTCATAGTGAATTTTGACAGTCTCGCCTGTCCTACTTATATTAAATTTGGTGTCCCAAGAACATTTTATCTTACATTGGCAAAATATAAACATTATGAAATTATAAGGAAAAAATAAAATATCTGTTTGAGAGTTTAAGAGATATTGCAGTATGCCTGAAAATAATTAATTATTTTCTCAAAATTATCAAATTTTACAGCAGAGTTATAAAATCTTATAAGTAAGTCCATTCTGATGACCCTTGCAGCTTGAGGCACAATTTAATAATCAATAAATAATATTGAAATGTGAAGTTTGATGAACAATATATTAAATATAAATTTTGGTACTTTTCTGTTATAGTCACAACCAGGGAAAATGTTTTTAATTTAGTTAGTACATTGCTTTAAATAAATAAAACACATGTTTTCTGAATAAAACACTTTACATGAAATTTAATTTAATTATTTATTTTCATTTTAGTATAAACATTGAAAACAAAAATTATATGTTAGAAATGTCATGGTAAAAATCTTTAATATCTTTCAATATTTCATTAAAAGGATCTTTTTCTGCAAACCTTAGGACCACATAAATTCCGCTAAATATGATTTTAAAAATTCCTTCTAGTACCCCTCCTTCTTTTGTTCCCCATTTAATTTTACCTTTGAATGTTAACTTCATCTCATGGTTATTTTTACATATTCTCATTTCAAGAATAATATTATGCTTTTGAAAAAACTTGACCGCAATTTCCTCATCCAAAATATTCCTAAAAATATTTTTTAAATTATACTGATACTCAACCATATTTAACGTGATTAATTATGTAGTCAAAAGAAATGATTCGGCACGGAATTGTTTTCTCCTGACAGTGTTGCCAGTAAACGAACAGTTGTGAAATTAACTCTTAGTTACCTCCCTAGCAACACTGGCGATAACCCTGCTTCTCCTAAAAGCAATGTATTAACTAAATTAAAAATATTTCCTCTGGGCGTGACTATAACAGAAAAGTACCAAAATTTTTAATAAACATATCGTCATCACCATGCTAAAGTAACGAATGTGTAACTAAAAACCTATGCAAATTCGTTACTTTAGCATGGTGACGACAATATGTAGAAGAAATATTGTTTTCTCTTACAATATTTCCTTCATCATATCAGATATTGTTTTTGTTTTTTTCATCTTTGAGCTTTATTATTTACTTTAACTGTACATTCATGTATCTGTTAATTCACTCCTACCATAATTTCACCCTCTTTGTATCTTACTTTTAGTTATGACCTTCAATGAAAATTGAAACATAAGGATTTCGACCACCGTCGCTACCTTTCACACGAAAGGTAAAAACAAACTCCCAACGTGTCCTTTCAATAGAGATCAGAGACCATAGCTTAAATTTCTCAAAAACAACTCAAAATTCCATTCTTGTTTATTTCAATTTCCATCAATACCAACACCAAGCCACTGCCTTATCAGTGTTTGTTGTGCAAACAGTAGTTAGCAATCCATGGTGATGTTCTAAATCAATAGTACCTGATAGATTGCTTTTCTCAATAACAATGAAAATTATGCTATACATATAATAAGAATTTTATATTTGTTTTTTAAACAATTACTTTTTTTAATTTCAAGATGAGCTGAATAGTTTTTGATGGAGTGTTTTTTACTTATAATGTTTACTACATTTTGGTTAGCATGGATTATTATTTTATTTATTTATTTTTACTTTGTAGTGTATGTTTGAGCTTGTTTGCTTGATATTGCATGTTATGTTTGCTTAGTTCAAGAAGAATCAGGAGGGATTCGAAGAGCTTGTTCATTAAGTGACCTTGCTAATCCATCGCCACGTTCAAGAAGTACATTTTCAGGTATGTGAGCATTGTTTGTTGGAAGGGAATAAATTTATTTCATATTATTGTATTTTATGTGACCTTTCGCCCAAACATGTATATGAAACATACTGCAATTTATCTCATTACGAGGTCTGTTAGAAAAGTATTTGAAATACTTTCAGGAAAAATACTTGCACTAGCTTACCTATAAAGCTGCACACTTAAGAGCCCTCAAAGTAGTTCCTTGAGGACTGGCTTGGCCTCAGCCTATGTTGACCATCTTTAAACTGGTTGTATTACTCCTTCATCTGTGTGATGTCTGTAGTATCGTCACCGAAAGCAATCTGAATATTCCAAATGGTATCTACCTATACCTGTTGCTCAGTATACGTTACAGTTTAATTTTTAAATGGCTTCCTTTAAAATGTTTAATTATGACTTCATTAATTACTCTTTCTTGAGATGATACATCTTAAAATTGTTATACCTCTTTGTATAAGTGTGCGGTGGGCGCGCCAATGAGCCACGCATTGCATGCTGGGTAGTTGTGACCTATAGTGGAACCGCATGTTGTATATTGTAAAATAAACCAGTTATGACTATGTGGTGTAGAGTAAATGAGTTTAACCCTTTCCAAAGTCAAAAGGTTATGGGTCCAGCAGTTCCCGAGTTGTTTTATGTGTCATGAATCACGGAATTTTCAGTAAAAGTGATAAGTGCTGTACCGGTCCCGGGGGAAGCAGCATGGCGACTCAACAAGTTACAAATGTGGTCAAGCCTTTTGACGGGCGAAACTTTTCTATTTGGGAGATTAGATTGAAAGCATTGTTAGATGCTAATAATCTACTGGACACGATTTCACCGACTGAAGATGTTAAGAAGAGCGCTGATTTCACTCAGAAGGATGCGAAGGCGCGTAACTTCATCATTCAGTTGTTAAGTGATAATGTAATTTCATTGATTGCGAGTGAATCTAGTGCAGAAAATATTATGAAGAAATTGAGAAGCACATACGTTTAAGTAGGTCTGACCATTTAAGTGGATTTGCAGTGTAAGGCGAGGAATATGCAGTTCGACCATAAGTGGATAAAGCTTGGTGGACATGTTGCTGGACTTAAACGTTTTCATGCTGAATTTGAGAATTGTGTAAGTGAATTGCGAAGCTCAGGTGCTAATATTGAAGAATGTGAGGTAGTGTCACAGCTATTGGCTGCTATTCCAGAATCTTATAAGCATGTTGTGAGCTCCCTTAATATAATTTTTCGGAAGGACCCTAAAGATATAAATTATGAGTATGTTAGGAACGAATTGTTGACAGAAGCTAACAACCATGGCAGAAATCAACCAAGGGAAGATGTTGGTAATTTATTTTACACGAAGAAATTTAACAATAGAAGAAATTTTGCTCATAAACAAAATGTTAAAGGGGAATTTAAATTTGAATGCTATAAATGCCGAAAGTGGGGCCACAAGAAATCGGAATGTCCTGAAACCAAGAGTAACTCCAATATTTGTGAAGAAGGAGGCGAGGGAGAAATAACTTTCCTGAGTTATACCATGAATGTGTCTTCTACAGATGAAAAAGTGAAATTTATTATTGATTCGGGTTCAACGAATCATCTTGTTGGTCCTGATCTTGGAAAATATTTGGTGAATTGGAAAAAGTCAAGATTAGTGATTAAAGTTGCTAAGAAAAATCAAGAGATAGTGTCAAGTCGGTGTGGAACATTGTTACTAAATGATGACAAGGGACGTGTAATCAGAATAAAAGAGGTGTATGAATGTCCAGAGTTAAATAAAAATTTATTATCAGTATCTAAAATGCAGGAGCAGGGCTACTTGATGATATTTGTTGATAAAGGTGTTAAAATCCTCAAGGGTGAATCGATAGTGTTTCGAGGTAACCTGGAAGGTAAACTGTTTACTGTAACCTTCAATCTGTCAGAACTTAGTGTAAACAGTCCATCAGTGAAAGATGACATGTTGCATCGACAAATGGGCCACTCTTCTCTTTATCCGGCCAATGTATCTTGCGGTGTTTGTCTATAGTCCAAACAAATTAATTTACCTTACAAGAGATTGCCAAAAGAATACTTGGAGTGATATCGTCGGATATTTGTGGACCAATCAACCCTTCCACTTTTGATGGCTACAGGTATTTTGTGACTTTTATAGATTCTTATACTCATTTTTGTGTTGTATATTTGATGAAAAATAGATCAGAACTCTTGGAGAAATTTAAACTGTACAGTCGAATGGTGTGTGCTAAGTTTGGTAATATTATTGAAAGACTCAGGGTTGAAAACGGTGGCGAATATAGTTCACATGAATTTTGGGAATATTGTCAAAGTTTAGGCATCCAAATACAGTATACTGTTCCTCGAAATCCAGCCCAGAATGGTATTAGTGAGCGCATGAACAGGACAATTATGAATATGGCTCAATGTATGATCAATGACAGTGGACTTGAAAAATCTTTTTGGGGAGAAGCAGTCAAAACAGCAGTGTATGTTATAAATAGATTAAAAACTTGTGCTCTAAAGAATGATTGTACACCTGCTGAGTTATGGTATAGATATCCACCTGATTTGTCTAAAAAAAACGATTCGTTGTGTGTGCTAAGCTTATGTTGCAAAAGAAGACCGAGCTGGCAAATTAGACTGATGGTGGGATATGCGCCAAATGGTTACCGGTTATGGCATTCTGAGAAGCAAAGTGTATTTATTGCCAGGAGTGTAGTATTCATTGAGGAAAGAAACTTTACTGATGGCTGTAGTCCAGTTCAGCTTGAAGGATGCAATGACGTGATGGAATCAATTAACAAGAATCCTTGTGTGGAGGATATTGTTTCAAATGAAGACAAAGAGGAGGAAGGAGACAAAGAGCAAGAAGCCTTCAGATGAAGTTCTAGAAATAGAAAGCCTCCTACTTGGTTGGAAGATTTTGACACTAACTTAGCCGAGGTAAATATCGTTGATCAATATTCAAGAACAATACCCCAAACTTATGAAGAAGCTGTAAAGGATTAAGGTTGGAGAGAAGCCATCCAACGGGAGCTCCAGGCTCATCGGGAGATGGGAACCTGGTCACCAGCCAAGATGCCACCCGAAGCAGTGAAGATATCAACCAGATGGGTGTTCACCGAGAAAGACAACAGAGTGAAGAAAGCTCGATTGGTAGCCATACTCTCCGGTTTGCAGAATGTCATCGGTAAAATTTCTTTTATCTATGACAGTACAAAACAAATGGGCGGTAAGGCAGCTTGATATCCCGACAGCCTTTTTGAACGGATATTTGGACAAGGATACTTATATCGACACACCTGAAGGACTGAATAGTGAATCGGAAGTAACGAAGTTGAAGAAAGCTCTTTATGGACTGAGGAATTCACCAAAATGTTGGAACAAGTGGTTTGATGACTTTATGATTCAACAAGATTTTAAAAGTTCCAGATATGGTCTATGTGGACAATGTAAGTGCCATAACAACGATTCAAAATGACACTAACCTAAACATATTGATACTAGGTTTCACTTTATAAAAGATTTATTTAATGAGGGAACTATTAAAGTTGAATATGTCTCATCAGGGGAAAACAATGCAGATGTGTTTACCAAAGCATTATGTGAAGATAAATTTATAAAATTCAGGAAGATAATTTTTAATGTTACATGTTTTCATTTCTTTAATATAATGTAATATTGTTTTAATATATATGTAATATTTGTCTGTATTTAATTTTTTAATGTTTAATGTTTTCATTTCTTTAATATAATGTAATATTGGTTTAATATATATTTAATATTTGTCTGTAATTAATTTTTAATGTTTAATGTTTTCATTTCTTTAATATATTGTAATATTGATTTAATATATATTTAATATTTGACTGTATATGATATGTATATGGGTATTGTATATTTTTTTTTTGTATAATATGGTTAGGCGAATTGCCACTCTAATTGAGAGAGTGTCATTCGAGGGGGGGGGGTGTTATACCTCTTTGTATAAGTGTGCGGTGGGCGCGCCAATGAGCCACGCATTGCATGCTAGGTAGTTGTGTGTGAGATGTGACCTATAGTGGAACCGCATATTGTATATTGTAAAATAAACCAGTCATAACTATGTGGTGTAGAGTAAATGAGTTTAACCCTTTCCAAAGTTAAAAAAAATAACCTTTACCCACTTCATGAACAAGAAGCCAAAATTTTGGGAATAGCTACTTGAGAGGAAAAAAGGTTTTGTTTTAGGTACTTTATCTTTGTGTAACCTCCCATTAACTTGATACAAAATAAATTAATGACCTTGGAAAGACCTTTAATTCGTATAAAATAACCTTTAAAAACCTTAATCCACTTAATAAGTTCACTCTGGTAGTAGGATTGCTTTCTCTCTGGAAACACCGTCTTGCCCTGTACGTTTCTCGCTTCAGGGATGTCAATTGTTCATTCCACCAGGTTTTTCCTTTCCTTGTTGATTCCTTAACAATGGGCAATACCTCTCGTACTGCTGTGAAAATTTTTGATGAGAGTTCAGCTGCCTCGTTAACTAACAGCACATATTGTCAAGATTCTGTTGCAGTTTATTATTTGAATTTTATTATTAACATTTTAACTGCTAAGATTAATACCTTATTTTTTACCTATTATTTTATTTATGTATTTTTTTTTCTCATGAGAGTTAAGATTTTAATTTATGTTTTAATCGCTAGATTTTGTTTTATTGTTTATGATTTTAGATTTAATTAATGGTATTTTTATTTCATTTTCTTCACTATTTTTCTTATTGTAAATATTATTTCTTTTCTCTCTAAATATATCATGGCACAATTATTTATTTTGCTTTAATCTTTAATATTACTAAGATAAAACCAATATAACATTGTTCCCACCGCTGATATAGAAAATAGACCCTGCAAAGCGTAAGATTTCAAATTGTAAAATAAAAATTGAGCTCCGAACGCAACAGGGCCAATGATCCATAATACCAGTTTTCCTCACTCATGGTCAGCCAAGGTGTAGTCTGGTTTTTTCAATGTGGCCTGATTCAGTGTATGAGCAAAGGAATTACAGACTCTCATTATCGCTTCTCTTTATTCCCTTGTGACCCTTCACAGCTAAACGGAGTTTTTCCCATGCCAGGGATGTGGGTGGGGTATTAATACCAAGTTGTGGAAAACCCTCGGCACTCAAGAATAGAACTCGGTAACTTTAGGGTTATTTTGATTATCAGAGGTAAGACTTTAGTCTGTTTGACTTCCCTAGATTAACATATTTCATTTAAGGCGATCCCAAGAAATCAAGGTTCAAAGGAAGAAGTTCAAAAACCGGCAGGAGCCAGAAAAGGTAAAAGTATGTGCTACCAGTGACGGAATTCGGAATTAAAAAATACATGAAACTGCTAGTCACTTAAGGTTTCATTGGTATTTTTTAATTTTCTCTAAAATATGTTTAATTTTGCATGGTTTTTATTTGTCCTATTTTAAATTCCCTTATATTTTGTATTTTTTTAATTTAATATTGATTTTTTATTTATAAAACTATTTATTTATTGATAAATTTATTTATTAGGTTATGCGAGC
The DNA here is from genome assembly GCA_911387785.2 of Aelia acuminata. Lineage (NCBI taxonomy): Eukaryota > Metazoa > Arthropoda > Insecta > Hemiptera > Pentatomidae > Aelia > Aelia acuminata. Next base: position 109,520,830 of record OU426979.1, on the reverse strand, counting down.
ATTGAAGGGTAGGTAGTATGACCAGCATTCTGACTCAAAAAAATATCATTCACACTAGCAGACATTTCAGCCATTCGTCCATCCTCATACCTTTGAATTTCAAAATGAAGTCATTATTTTACATCTCTGCGCTGACAAAAATCAAAACCAACTTGATTTCTAAACCAATTAAGTTTCCCTTAAGAAGGACAATTGATCAATTACATTAAACATTACATTTAATCAGTATATAATATAAAAGTAAATTTAATGGAAGTGAAAATTTCCAAGTAGTGCGGTGAGCGAATAAAAACATACAGAAAAAAAGAGATACGAGGGTGAATCAAACATAAACGAGACTTTTTTTTTTGTAATTTATTTTTATTTTAAACGCCAAAAAAGAATATATTTTATTTTTCTACATAATCTCCTGATTTGGAAACACATTTTTCGCAGCCGATAGACAGCTTTCCAATTCCTTCCACGTAGAAAGATGCAGGTCGTGTCTGCAGCCAATTGCGCACATAGGCTTCAACCTCAGCATCACTATCGAATCTTTGGCCCCCCAAAGCTTCCTTTGGGGGGAGTGCCAAACACATGAAAGTCACAGGGTGACAGGTCTGGACTGTAAAGAGGGTTTTCCAATGTTTCCCACCCCAGTTGCTCCTATTTTTCCCTAGTCAAGGCTGCTGTATGGCTTTTGCGGCGATATGCAAGTCGGACCTCACTCAAAACGTCGCAGTAGTAGGCCTCATTAATTGTCCTGCGCTCGTGCATAAAATCGAGATACAGACAGCAATCAACGCTGGTCAAAAAAAACGGTAGCCAAAACCTTGCCAGCCAACAAACGTGACTTGGCTTTCACTGGTCCAGGTTCTCCTTGTTTTCTCCACTCCATACTCGCTTGTTTAGACTCTGGGGTGTAGTGGTGCACCCATGTTTTATCACAGGTGATAATGTGAGTGATAAATTGGTCTCCTTGTTCCTGAAATCGTGCAAGAAGACGCCCACACACCTGAAGACGATGCAATTTCTGGTCAGCTGTGAGAAGGCGAGGAACCCACCTCGCGCACACCTTACAGTACCCTAGCTCCTCTATGAGTAAGGAGTAAGTGCTCCCATAACTTATCCCAACCTCACTTGCGATTCCAAAAGTGGTACGATGTCTGTCATCTTCAATAAGCCGTCGAACACTGCTGATGTTGTTCGCTGTAATGCGGTCATGGCTCTTATTTTCAACAAGATCACGACCCTCCATGAACTGATTATGCCATGCAAACACTCTGGCTCGCGACAGTGTCTGTTCCCTGAACTGGGCAGTCAATCTCCTCAAGATTTCGTCCGGTTTTACGCCTTCTGCGGCGAGAAACTTGATTAAAACACGTTGCGCAATTGACGTAGGTACCCCTTGCTCCGACATCGTCGGTAGACACTGAGAGGGTCGAGGAGTCGAGCCCACGTACTTCCCCTACTCCTGACAAACCTACCCAACAAGAAAAAAGCAGGAACGTTCTCCCTCCACCATCGTGCCTGAAGGGTGAAAAATCTCGTTTATATTTTATTCACCCTCGTAACATGACTGAACAGTGTGGTTGAAAAAAAAAAATGTATTTGGACCCATCCACAGCAAATCTAGCTTAATAACAGTTAATAATCATTGCTTGAAATTTAGATAATTCAATTTCAATGCCTCGGCAATGATTTCAGTTACCACGTCAATGACTAATTGTAAAACTGTCTTAATCGCTTCAATTGTTTAGTTTATTCCACATTTAATGCAGAAGCAGATGATACCATAAGAATTACCATAATAATTTTTGATTATAGGAAAAAAATTCTTAAACATAAAATCATATTTTTTCCAGAAATAAAAAAGGCATCGAAAAATAACATAAGCAAAAATCTGTACCCAATTAACCTAATCAATATATATGGCTAGAAGGAAGATGAAATTCTCTATCTAATGGTGAAATCTAAAGAAAAAGGCTACAATGCGGGGTTTGTCTTTGAATAGGTTGTAACAAGAAATTGCCCATAGTTTGAGAATCACCCCTATATGAATAAGAAGTTGGTTTGATTAATATATGAGCCTTCCAGTTGACAGAATGACTAACTCCAATTTCAAGATTTTTCAGGAAAGCTCTTTTAACAATATTTCTCTTCATCAAAATCATACCTTTTGATTTTTTAATAGTATGAAAAAAATATTAAAACAAAAGTTTACTAATACATAAATACAAAATAAAAAGATATGAATTTTATAAAGAGAAATATTGTTTAAAGTGCTTTCTTGCAAAATGTTGAAATTGGAGTATGAGTCAGTTGAAAGGTTCATATTATACATTACCTAAATGAAAATTGAATAATTTTTACAAATATACCCTGGATAACAAAATGAAAAAGATGTTTATAAAGAAGTATTCCTATAGTAATTATACGTTTTCAATAAAATTTTATCAGGTGATGGAAATGGTTGGGGGTGCGGTCAAATGAAACACCATATGTGCAATAGCATATATATTTTGTGCCGACGTTTCGACCCAAGATTCAGGTCATCATCAGGGCTAAATATGAAACAAGATAAATAACAAAAATATGATGACCTGAATCTCGGGTCGAAACGTCGGCACAAAATATATTTGCTATTGCACATATAGTGTTTAATTTGACCGCACCACCAACCATTTCCAATACATATACTTCTACGGTCAAATGATTACCTTCATTAAGATTTTATCACCTCTTATAGTTAAGGAAAAATTAACATAATGTGATAAAAAAAATTGTGCCTTCACAATTCTTTTGTTTTGAATTCATATTAGTAGTAAGATTCGAGATCTGCAGTCCTCCCAAATTAAGGGGGAGCACCTACTATTTAGGGAGGTTGAAATGGGAGAAAGGTCTTTAAAAAAATAAATTGGCTGTTAGTAGGTCAAGTGATGCTTCGTTTTTTATAGTATCTATGGATCTAATGGGACCATCTCTTTGACGATACCTTCAACAGATCAAAAGTTATAACAGATTATAGTGTCCTTGCTAACAAAATAATTATTTAACCTTCCGTTACTAGCGGGGCGAGGTGTGTCAGAAAACTAAACTTTCTGAGAATCAGAGAAGATACTATGCCTGTTCCCCTTCCTCTTGCAGTCCTATATTACCTGTACATTTGTAATTCACCTCTAAGGTGAGCCGCGATAATTAATTAAGTTTTTGACTTGTTATGTGTGGCAGGGGTGGATTCCCTGGTAATATTCACCAGTAACGGTTTTAAAATTAAATATAGAAGGCTTTTCCTGAGACAACTGGCCAGAAGTCTAATTCACTAGCTCACCATTCAGATGGGCACTTCGACTCATGGAATTCACACAGGACCTGAATTCGTGAAGTTACAGATACGAAAATGCCAGAAAATTTTGTGAGCCTTGTAAAGACTCCACTGGTGAAAGAAAAAGCACAAAATACATATGTGTTTCATGTGGGAAATTTGTATGCTAGTAACACTGTGCAATAATTATTACAGTGGAAATAATTAATTAATTGATCATAATGATTGAGATGATATATTTTTATTATAAATGTTATATTTTTAAAAAACTTCTGTGTATATTTTATTTATTATCTTATAAGTATTTTATATTATTTATTTAAAAAAATAAAATAAAGCGCCTAAGATGTACTCAAATAATCATTTTTTTAACTGTGACATCAGATTTTTAAATCATAATCTTTTATAAATTACTAGCTAGGGTGCCCCGCTTAGCTCCGGTAGTTGTGTGGTAGTTTTAATAACAGAAAAACTTTAAAATTAAAGGAAATATAGAATAAAATTAGCACCTTCTTGAAACTTCGGTTTTAACTTGGTATTAATAGTAAGATTCGAGATCTGCCGAGTCCGCCCAAATAACGAACCCTATATACTTTATGGGGGTTGAAAATGGTAAATAAAAAATTAATTTTGCTGCTAATTTGTCAATTTATTTAACCATCGTTTTTGATTGTTTCTGTGTTCCTGAATCCTCTAAGCCCATTCCATGCAGTTATTAGATTATAGTTGAACAATCTGACATCTCAGTTAAAAAAATTATATTTCGAGTTAATCTTTGGTGCCGACTACTGGGGTGTTCGACCCCCCCCCCCCCCCCCAATACTGCAGTTATAGTCTGTTCTACAGACTGCAATGCCATGTGAATTTTCCATTCGATTTAGTGATGTAAAAACTGTATATCACTGTACATAACCGCATTTTAACTTTCATGACTATATTAAGTAAAAAATTCATTCAAAAGATTACTCAAAAATCCCTGGACAGACAATCTAGCTATTAACTTTAAATTGATCATTTATCTATGATTGTATTTATTGATTGAATGATATATATATGAAGTTTTTCACAAATTAAAACCTGTCCATTGATTAGTAATATTTGTTAAAGTTCTTGTAGGTTTTGTGATTATCTTATTAAATTTTGCTCATATTTAGCTCAAGATTTTTGAAATAATAGTTATGTTGATACCGAACCTACATTTAACAGAGAAATCTGCAATCAACTTATTTCTGATTAATCGATTTATACTCTTATATATCTGTGTATCGGGCGAAGAATTGTTACAACTCCAAAAATATCAATTTTAAGTTATATATATCGCTTGAATCAGAATGACAAAACCTGCCATGCCATAATAGTCACAATAGTATTAATAATTTTGTTAGCTTCAGGCGCTATTTACCCTATTCTTTTAAGGTGAGGATGATCATGTTAACGCAAGTAGAGGGCGATTTTTCACTTACAGTTAGTACCACTGGTACTAAACGCCCAAATGGTAGACTATTTATGATCAAGACTATTTTCCATAGTCACTGTGTGTAGGCTCATAATAATAATGAGAAAGCAGCTGAAATTTCATATGTGATTATCCAAAAAAAATAGGTTTTCGAGATTTTACAATCTTCTTGCCGACTTGCCATATGTGCATAATAATCATTGTGTTAGCACCAAGTATGGTTGTTCAAACATAATCTGTTACAACTTTTGATCTGTTCAATGCAATGTCAAAGAAATGCTCCTATTAGATCCAGAAATATAGAAACTACCGAAGATTCATAGAAACTTTTTTTGTAAGACCTTTCTTCCATTTCAACCTCCCTTAAAATATACCCCTTAATTTGAGTGGACTCTGCAGATCTCGAATCTTACTACTATTATAAAGTCAAAACAAAAATTTGATGAAGGCACAATTTTTTTACCATATTTCTTTTTATCCTGAACTATGAGGAGCGATTATAAAATTAAAATAAAATTGAATAAAAGCTGAAATTGGAATTAGTCAATAAGTCTACTGGAAGGCTCATCATACATAGTAATCAAACCAACTTCTTTTTCATAACTACAATAAGAACACTTCAAACGTTTTATTTTCGATTTATATTCAGTCAAGTTATCTCTTTTTTTTATGTCTGTAACTCCTTTTTTTTATTCGCTCACTGTACTACTAAGAAATAATCACTCTTATTGCATTAAATTTACTTATATATTATATATTGGCTAAATGTAATGTGTTGATCAATTAGCCTTCTTATGTAAAAAATAATTTGTTAAGGAATCTAGTTGGTTTTCTAATTGATTGCAGAGATGTAAAATCATTATTTTATTTTGAAAGGCAATGGAGAAACTAATTATTTTCGCTTAATTTTTTAGTAATTTAAAAAGATCAGCTGAAAAAATATAGAACGATTACAAACCAAATGAATGAACAATAAATATTGAGTGAAACGCATCCTAGCGCTTTCTGGTAGTCTAGAGCTCGAACTAAATTTTTCTTCCACTAACCCATACAGATAGGCCAAGATACCAATTGAAGGTAAACTTCATGAAGCTGCCTCCGTACCCTATCCACACTAATATTCACATTTCGGGCAATTCGAAGCCTTTGATTGGTCTCCACTGCTGTCTGAAAGTGATTTCTTAACGTCTGCATCACAATAAATCTATTTTCTATAAATCTATTGAACTTTCGCTCTGGTCAGACCTGAACCTGGCCTCATGGTTAAGTTACCAGTCTCCCTGTACCTCTGGAATGCCCTGCGAACGTTGGTTTCTGGTAGCCCTAGGACCTAGCCACATAATGCTGGCTTCTCCCATCCTCTACCAAAGTGATGATCTTAGCTATGATATAAGATATATGATCCCTCCTAACTTTCCTATAAAAAGTGTCTTCATTTAGCACCTCATGCGTTTTCTTTATATTCCTTATAATTAAAAATTATTATAAAAAAAAAAAAATAATAATAATGAAAAAATTAGCTAAGAATGCCTGAAATGTCTACTGGTATGAAATAAATATTTTGATGAGACTGAATGCTCTTCACTCTTTAATTCTTCAGAGTTTTCTAGAAGGAGTCTTTTATGAGTCCACATTTCTCCTATTCCCCTTTTCTCATGTAGTATTATCCTACACTTGGGATAATACTCACTATACTTTATGAGCCCACATTTCTCCTATTCCCCTTTTCTCATGTTGTATTATCCTATTGAATAGGATCATGGAAACAACTTTATAAGCACTCGGTAAGAGTGATATATCATTATAATTGTTACATTTATTACCCTTATTGTGTAAAGGACAGTATATCTTGTAAAAATAAAAGCAGTTCTGCGCCTACATGTTTCATTTGTTCTCCAGGGTCATTCATACCAGGTGACCTATTGTACATAAGTTTTTTTAATGATTCCTCAATCTCTTCTTCAAATGAGGGATGAGGAGTCTGTGACTCCTTCCACGGATACATCCTCAATTGTAAGGGGAGATGGGAGATTTATAGTTGGGACCCGCTTCAATATGGAAAACCTCCTTTGTCATGTGCTGTCAAAAGGTTGGGCAGCCCTGATCAAGCTCCTCAGCAATCTGAATTTTTTTTATAAATCAACTCAATTATCATTGCATTATTTAATCATTAAAAAAAAATTCAATCATTCTTTGATCGAATGGATTCATATACAGAATCTTGATGTTAGTAGAAATTTGGTCAATTTATTTCTTTCATTGATTGAATAATGTTTCCATTTTTTTATATTGTATGATCATTGCATTTTAGTTTCTCAAATTTTACTATTTATTATTCCTGTTTAATTTTTTTTTTAATCTCAGTTTCGTCCAGGCCATCAACTGCTAAAGTTCCGTCAAGTTCAAGGCATAATGGTCCTAAGAGCAATATGATGAGAAGTTGTTCAGTTGGAGTGTTAAACCAGGTAAATATATATGTGTATATATATATACCAGGGAGTTCAATAAGTTTTGTCGGGCGATAAGAGAGGGTGTTGCTACTAATCCTAATTTGTTTTTGTTTTGTTGGTTCACTCTTCTTATCAACGTATGTGAAGGTTCATTTCAATCAGTCAATTCATTCTTTGTTTACAAGCCATTTAGTGTCACCGTGTCACAGTATTTTCGACAATGGAAAAAATTGAATATCGTGCAGTGATAAAATTCTTATTTTTGGAAGGTGTAGCACCAAAAGAAATTCACGAACGAATGTTAAGAGTGTATAATGAACGTTCACCTTCAATTGGAACAGTAGAAAGATGGGTTGCTGAATTTAAACGTGGTCGTACAAGCCTTGAAGTGGATCCACGTGAAGGACGTCCAAAAACCGCATCATCACCAGAAATCGTAGCCAAAGTACAGGATATGGTTTTGGAAGATCGTCGATTGACTGAGAGGGATTTTGTAGAGGCTTTACACATCTCATTAGGCAGCGTGAGTCATATTTTAAATGAAATTTTGAGTTTTAAAAAGCTGTGTGCACAATGGGTGCCGCATTCGCTAACAATTGAACAAAAACACATTTGGAGCGTTTTAAAAAGGATAAAGTGGATATTGTGCATCGATTCATCACTATGGATGAGACTTGGGTCTATCACCATGATCCTAAATCAAAACAAGAGGCTAAAGAGTGGTGTGAACCTGGTTATTCGGCTTCGAAACGAGTTCGTGTCCAGAAATCGGCCAAGATGGTTCTGGCATCAGTTTTTTGGGATGCGAAAGGAATTTTATTTGTGGATTACTTGCAAACTGGTGAAACAATTAATTCTGAATATTATTGCAACCTTTTGGACCAGTTGAAGGAAAAAATTCGTGAAAAAAGACCCGGTTTGCAGAAGAAAAAAATCCTTTTTCATCAGGACAACGCACCGTGTCACAAGAGCATTTTGACAATGGCTAAAATCCATGAATTAAAGTTCGAATTGTTGGAGCATCCACCATATTCACCAGATTTGGCCCCCAGCGACTTCCATTTGTTTCCAGAACTCAAAAAATTTATGCGTGGCAAGCGTTTTTCGGCAAATGAAGAGGTCATAACGGCTGTTGAAGCGTATTTTGCAGACCTTCCGGAATCTCACTTCAGGGATGGGATCCACAAATTGGAGGATCGTTGGAGCAAGTGCATTAATGTTCAGGGAGATTATACTGAATAATAAAGTGTATTTTGATACATAACATTGTGTTTTTCTTATCGCCCGGCAAAACTTATTGAACTCCCTGGTATATATATACAATTATGATCTTTTGTATATATATTATACAATATAATAATTCATGATTTCTAATTTATATTTGTTTTGTCCTTTTGTAATTAATTTTGCATGGGGGGGTTCTTTTAAGTTTGTATTCGGAGTTCTGACTGTATTGTCTCTTCCTCGCATTGCCCCGTTCCGTTTCTCTCATCTCATGACCTCATCCAGATCTCATACGACCTCCCTGTCAAACATTTTACTCCCAAGGTGATATCATTCCGCAATTTAGACCCCCTCTCCTATGAATCCCTTCAATCCGACCTTGAATTCGTTCATTGGGATATCATATATTCCTACGACTCAATCGATCCTATGGCTTCCATCCTCACCTCAAATTTGAAATCCATTTTAGATATCCATGCTCCACTGAAAACCCGAACCTTACATCGTCCTGCTGCACCTTGGCTGACTCCTGAAATAAAGGATATGATAAAAAGAAGGGAAGCTGCAAGACGCAAATTTCGGCGAACCCGTTTGGCAGCTGATTATGCGTCTTTCAAAAAACTTAGAAATGTGACCCAATCCGAAATCCGACGATCAAAATTCCTCCACTTCCACAATGATCTTACCAATGCTCACGATCCTAAAGCCTGAATTACACCTGCCGAGTACAGGGCCGAGACAGTGCACTCGGCCGAGGGCTCGGTTAATCTAATCAGCAAAGTCAGTACTGGGCCCAGTAGCAGGCGAGTGATTTGGGCGAGACAGTGGATAGGAGGCTGTTCTATTCTCTCGGCCGAGTGAATACCCCCATCACCTGCCCACTCTACTCGACACTCCACTCGGTCGGTGTGATCAGTCAAAATGAAGTAAACATAGTAGTAAATTTTATCCCCCATCTCAATCTTTTGAGATTTATTAATTTATAATGTTCAAAATGGCGAAATGGAGCTCTTGAAACAACAATTAAATTTGTAACTAACTAACTTCCTGGCGCTACAGGCCAGCATGACCCTTGGCCTCCTGAGTTATTCTCCTCCACTTCTCTCTGTCCTGCGCTTCTCTCTTCCAATTTTGAACTCCGAGCTTCTTCTGCTGAGGATAATTTCAGATATTTTGTTTTGTTTTCATTGACCACAAGCCCTAGTTTTTTTCCATTTCCAAATATTATTTCAGAAGCCTCTCTAAGTGCATTTTCATGCTTCTGGTAACAATCACTATGTCATCAGCATAGGCACAGATTTGCCATGTCCTATCAGCGATAGTGCCTTTTTTAGCTGTATCTTTAACATCATCATGGAGAGCTATGTTAAGCAGCGTCGCAGACAAGGCGTCTCCCTGGCGAACTCCAGATTGCACCCTGAACAATTCACCAACTTTATTTCCTATCACAACTCTGGATGATGTGTTTTCCATTGTCATGCTAATTAAATTTACTAACTTAAGTGGCACACCACTTTTTAAAAGCACTTTTAACAAAGTCGACCTCTTGATGCTATCAAATGCCTGCTTGTAGTGTACAAATAATAAATGCAGATCAATATCATATTCGTAGCATTTTTCCATCATCTGTCTTATTAGAAAAATTTGATCCGTGGTACCTCTTCCTGGTCTAAAGCCACATTGGTAATCTTCTAAAATTTCCTCAGCATATTTTCGCAGTTTTTTCAATATTAAACTAGAAAGGAGTTTATAGAGGACTCGCAGTAGGGTTATTCCTCTATAGTTTGCGCAATCATCCTTACTGCCTTTTTTAAATATAGGGCATATAAGTCCTATCCTCCAATCATCCGGCATCTTTTCCTCTCTCCTTATATCGTAGATCAACTCATGAATGAAAGATTTCATTTTAGTGCTGCTTCCTTTAATTAATTCTGCTACTATCTTGTCTTCAATTAAATTTATACAAGAGTATAAATCACACGAATGCCTCTGGAATTTCAAATCGGCAACCTATAAAAACAAACAAATTCGTGATACTGCCAATATCAAGTTAGTATAGGCAATGAATTTACCTGACTTTGGTGCACCAGAGATAAAAAATAAAATTAAAAAAGTTGAGGTCAACATACATCCAAGAAAAGAAAAAAAATCACGATTCTAAAAAATGTGGTTGTGGGTTATTTCAGTTTACCAATCCAGTGTAAAATGGCTCCAGGAATTGGAACCTACCATGGAAATCGGGAACAAGAGGAAAAATAGAAAATTATTTTAAATATTTCATATTTTTTTTTTTTAAATCTATGAACTGAAAAATTAATGGCAGGTATGATCAAGTTGCAACATTTCTTAAAAACTTTCTTGATTTGTATTATTTGCCTATAATATAATAATTGTATAACCACGATGCACTGACTTGCCCGCTGTCTCCTCCACGTGTGATCTCCCCAATCTTCAATATTTTGCTCGGCCGAGTGACAGAGCGAGCTACTCGGTAGGTGTAATTCAGGCTTAAAAGCAAATGGAAAATACTCCGACAATTATCCCTACCAGATTCCAATAACCCTAGTTTCCTTCAGCTCACTCCAGATGATCTCAATAACCATTTCTCATCCTTCGCTCCTGATTCATCCCAACCGGCTGATAATAATCAGCATCATTTTAATTTGGAAAATTTCTTCTTCTCACACATAACCTATGAAGACCTACTTACTGCAATTCTAAAATTCCACACCAGCGATTATGGTCCCGATGATATCCCAGTAAAGCTAATAAAATCCTGTCTCCCAGCACTTATTCCTGTTCTTTATCACATCTACAACTTCTCTTTACAAAACTCCATATTCCCTTCTTCCTGGAAAACCGTCCTAGTCCGACCGTTGAACAAACGGCAAACCCTTCCTCAATCAATGATTTCCGTCCAATCTCTCTTCTTTCAAACCTCTCAAAACCATTAGAACGCCTCGTTCATAATCAACTATCAAACTTCCTAGAAGAACGTTCCCTCCTTAACCCAGTCCAATCTGGATTCCGATCTGGTTACTCAACTCAATCCGCTATGAAGGAATCGAGAAGGATGAGTCCTTCTCGATTTCTTCATAGCCTTTGATACAGTTGACCACAATATCCTTCTTACCAAATTGCAAAAGCTCCATTTATCAAAAAGCGCCTTAAATTGGTTCAAATCCTTTCTCTCAGACCGGTCACAGTTTGTAGTCGTTCCAGGCCAACCTCCATCCATGACACTTCCCCTCTCCTGTGGTGTTCCGCAGGGTTCCTCTCTTTCCCCCACTCTGTTCGCCATTTATATTAACGACCTTCCTCTTCTGATCCATCACTCCCAATATCACATCTATGCAGACGATTTCCAAATATACCTATTGTTTGATTTGAAAATTATAAAGTTTAATTATCCAGGGATGGTCTAAGAAAAAATAAATGTTGTGAAGCAAAATTATATTTTTAACGAAACAAAATAAAATTCCCTCTGATGGGCAAAAAAATAAATAAAATAAAACTTCTTATGCTGATAAAATGATTAATAAATGAATAAGAAATTTTCTTGGCTTGTAATGAAGATAGAAAAGGAAAATAAAAAATAGTCCGAACACAAAAAAATCAGTGACTGTCTTTTACTTGACTGAATTTTGACTTGTTTACTCTCGGCATGAACGAGCTGGACGGAGACGTCTACTCTGTACTATTGTCTTGATATGGTGATTGGGTGCACCCATATATTGAATGTCTCTGGCTGTAATTGAAAATAAAAAAAAATTGATTTCCTCACTTTACTTGATTCTGTAGTAGGCCTACAACGACTGCTACCTTTTTCGTATCCTTCCGCGTGACATCACAGGGCTAGTTCCAAAAAGTAGTTCCATGGTCTGGATAGTGCTGCCCCCTGCGTGGCATGGGCTTGAATTTACGCAATAAATATTTATTACCTGCGGCCTACTATCAACAGAGATAGCCAGAGGATTAGGCGGCAGGTAAAGCGCTCAGCTGTGTTGACATTTTAGTCACATTAGATTTTTAGGGTAAAAATTAATGTGCATGAATTATTAAATAATAAATGAAAATAAAAATTTTGGTCCTGAACACCTATCCTTCCCCCCTTCCAAGTTATCGTCAGCGACAAAGAAGCTACAGGATGATTTAAATTGAATCAGTCTCTGGGCAGAGGCTAATAAGTTGAAGCTGAATGCAGAAAAAGTCCCTAACATCCCCACCCTGCTCCTAAATAATAATCCCATCAAATTCTATCCAACTGTCAAAAACCTCGGAGTGACTTTCGACCAAACCCTTCCCAATATTTCCCGCCGTACCTTTACCACCTTTAAGCGATTAAATCACCTCCGGTGCCATTTTCCATTTGAAACACGTAGGCTCCTGGTCACTTCCCTGGTGTATCCCCACTTTGACTATTGTTGTACGGTGTATGGGGGTATCTCTGGGGATCTCGAGGCAAAACTAAAACGTTTATTTAATTGTTTCGTACGATTTATCTTTAGGGTCCCAAGAGACGTCTCCGTCTCACCTTTATACAAAAGGCTAAAGTGGTTATACCCATCCTACCGCCGGAAATATTTCCTGGCCTCCTTCCTTTTCCAAGTTATCTGATCCCGCCGTCTTTCATACATCACCGAACTTCTCCAGTTCAAAACCTCTGTCCATTCCCGCAATACCCGTTCTAGGTCTTCAGATCTATACACTCCGGCCCACCGAACGTCAGCATTCGAAAGATCTATCATTGTCCGGTCCTCATCCCTATAGAACTCAATGCCCCCTTTTATCCGTCACTCCAACACTCTCCCTAGTGCGCGTGTGCGTGTGTGCAGGGTATTGGTAGTCTAGGGGGGGGGCGAAAGCCGCACCTCTGTGGCAGAATATTATAGATACCCTGCCAAGCCAGAATCACTGATTATATTTCTTTTCTTTTCTAAGTTCGATTGTATTCTGATAATTGTAGAAGAAATGAAGTATTTGATGAATTAGAATCTTTAAATATTTTTTTGTTAATTATTATTTTGTTGTTAGATTTTTTTAATAAAATATTTTACGAAACTTACGAATGAACGAATAAAGTTTGTTACAATCTCTAGGTCAATTTTGTGTTACGGGGCAGAGGTTTAGGGAGGACAAAGATATAGTAAGGTTGAAAGTTTATTGACATTTTTTATCAAAAAGTCGTATAGTCTGCCTCTTAATATATAGTATTTATTTAAAAAACAATAATAATTAAGGTTTGAAAATTTTTGTGTGCGAGAGCTAACTAGACCACGCAGGAACAAAGTCGGATAGTGGTAGTCAAGGGGGGGGGCAGAATCGTAAACACGTAGTAGGATGTTTAGCCTGTTCTTCATCGTGGTTCCCTACATATGGCGCTAAGCGATTTTTTTTTTTTTTCAGTACCCCTACCTTGCCATGTGTGGCATATGGGGGGGAGGGTTATTCTAGAGGTGTTACTAACCTATTCCAACCATGGTGGGTAGGTCGAGATTTATTCTGTGGGGCCTCCACGAAATAAAAGTCAACCATACCAGGGCGGATTTGAACAGCCACCGTTCGGCTTGAGCATGCTAAAGCGGGTTGTGCTCCAACACGCTCGGCTATCCCGGCCCACTCTAAGCGATTATAATGGACGATCATGGGCTTTCCCTTGGGATACTTGAAAACCCTGTAGACCACATCGTTGATGTGCTTCTTAATCACATAGGGTCCCTCCCAGATCATCTTCGACTTTGCAGAATCCCCGCTTTCCTCGTGGGTTGTAGAGCCAAACAAGGTCTCCTTCATTGCACCCACCTTGATCGGCTCTACTATTGTCTTCATCCGGTTGCTGGCGAGGCGAAGGTTCATGTGAACTAGCTTACGTGTATTCTATTCTCTTTTGAAGTCGGGATACATAGTCTTGTCTAGATACATCCATACCGGGTTTGCTGCCAAAAATGAGGTTACAGGGTAACTTCATCTCTCGACTGAAGAGAACTCTTGTAAGTTTCTGCCCAGAGGTTAACTGTTAACTGCAGAGCGGTAGGCCATGAGGAAGTATGGAATTTGACGGTTCAAAACTCGCTGTTGGTCGGAGGTTACCTTGGTGAGGTATTTTATAAGAGTTTTGTAGAATTGTTCTACCATTCCATCAGACTGTGGATGGAGGGCCATAGTCCTAGTTTTCCGAATCCCAAGTCTCTTCAGCAGACTTCCTGGAATAATGTGCTCTCGAAATTTCTCTCCTGATCTGAATGTAGTTCAAGTGGTACTCTAAAATGGGTGATGAACACCTTTATTAGAACGTCAGCCAAGGTAGCAGCCTCTTGGTTGGGGACAGCATATGCTTCCACCCAATTGGAAATTGAGTCCACGATCACTAAGACGTACTTATTTCCCGCTTCACTTTCTTGTAATGGTCCTAATATGTCCATGGCTTTTTTTAATATGACCTTCTTGAAGGGGCTCCCCGCAATATACTGCTGCATCGGTGCACGGCGTGTGGGAGCTGATCCATTGCTTGCAGAGTAGGTGTTACATTTACAGCACCAATCCTTGACATCGTCAGAGCAGTTCACCCAGTAGAACCTCTCAGGTGCTTTCTAGAGTGTTTACTTCCAGATGTCCTCATGGCCATTCATCATGAAACTGTCGAAGCGTCTCCGGGCCGGAGTCGAGGCCGGAGCCGCAGGCCCACAGTATCAGAAGCTGCATCCTGGATAGGCTGCTGTCAACAACTCCCTTGAGCAAGCTATCTTCTATTACAAGGGAGGCCCATTGTGTACAGTATGCTGCTATCAAAATAGATGAGAATGGTGCTATCTCTTGCCAGGTCGGGCGACTATTGGCTATTTTCCAATTCTATATCTTTTTGTAACTCAGGATCATTTGCTTGTCGATCCCGAATTGTGTCAAGGGTCTATTCTTCGCTAACTACTCGAATGTTTAGAGGTTGGCCTCCTTTTGTTTGATCCGGCTACAGTAAGAGCAATTAGATTGACATGTTCTTCTGGACAGGGTATCTGCATTGCGATGTCTTGCTCCTGGTCGGTGTTCACCAGATTGGTAATACTCATGTAACCGGGCCAACAAGATCGCCTTCACACCAGTAGTGTCTAAATCAAGCTCTTCTAATTCCCTCCTCAGCTCCGCTACTAAAAGTTTTCCAATCCGTTTGTCTGGTATTTTTTTTTTCTTTTAAACCCCACACCTGACACCAGTTGTAATACTTAAATGGGTTAATCAATTTTTATTGAAAGTGAAATAACAATTTTCAACATCTCACAAATTATGAAAACACAAATATTTAAACAGGTTACAAAAATTTCCACTTTGTATTTACAGCACAAGCCTTGCATATCTGCTATTTGCAGAACAAGCCTAACTCCATTGGTCCTTATATTTAGTCTTAAAAAGACCAGTCTTGTACCTTCTGGGCCAGCATTGTTGTAGTCACAAACATGTAATAGGACAGTTTGTTCCAACTGTTCGTTTGTTCCAACTATTCTAAACCATGTTTTTTTTTTTTTAACGTTACAATACATAGACAGCCATAGTAAAAGTATACTTACTTAAAGCTGAAAGTACCTTGTACCTACTGGTTGAGGTTGACACAATTCGGGATTGGCAGTGTTAGTATGATAAATTTCTGGTACGATAAAATTATTAAATTAGAAACCACAATCATCAGTTTGTACATTTTGGGAGAAAGTTCCATATAAGACCTAGTTACATTTTCAAAATAAATATTAAATATTATGTAAATACAATTTATATTCTTATTAACAACACAATTTAAAGATCTATTAGAATACATTACAATATAGTTAGTTTGTGATCTATGCCAAAATTCTGCCATCAACAAAGGCTGTTAGATTTACAGAAATATCGAAACTAAGTTTTAGAAATGCTGATGCCAGTAACGAAAATCCAGAAAATAAAGTTGTAATACCTGTCGTCACCCAACAGTACAACCCTCCCGAAATCCAATAAAAAATATTATTTTTGCAAAATTCTTGTTTTGGCGATATTATAGACCAAAAACAATCAGTAATAAAATGGAAACATGCCATTAACAAAATCAATAATATAAATGGAAAAATGATGTATCTATTGGTAGATTGATAATTTATATATTTATATATATATTGGTACATTGATAATTTATATATATTCATGAATTACTGGCTCTTGGTTACGTTACTATCAAGGTGTACTAACAGGAGTTATAGTCCGAATTTAATTTGGATGGAATCTGAGTGCACAGTTAAGTTATTATTGTATAAATTAGATGTGAAACAAATATTAAAATCATTATCTTAATATGTTAAATATTAAATTTTGTAGAGTGATTCTGAGAGTGACATCAGCCAAACTGCAGGAGGTGGACAGAGAAGTCTTGTTTCACTAAGGGTAATGCGACCAACTATATCGTCACAAAATAAAATGTCTGCCACTGCTTCCAACAAAGCTTTAGCTGCTAGAAGAAGAGCATTGTCTGGAGCCTATTCCGCAAGTAAGTTTTTTAATTTTAATTTTTTTTTTTATTTGATTGCTGCCTCCTAGTCCATTCCCGTCCAACTTAGTTAGCATTTTTATCTTTCGATTTAATTAGCAATTTTCAGACTGCCTCCTAGTCTGTTCCCGTTCAATTTGTAAGCTTTCTAGGTATGATATGAGTGTCTAAATTAGGGGAGGAGCGGTCGGGGGTGGTGGTGTTCCCCGCACCTGCCACCCTATTTTTGGTCTCATCCAATTTCCATCACTGATAGTTAGCTTCTACCCCTAGATCCGTGATTCCGCTCGATTTTAAATTCATTTTTTTTTTAAATATTTCAATTTAATTAGATAATATCTTTGAAATCTTAAAACAGGGTGAGGGCCAGTTATGCCTATTTTTAAAAAAAATCACGGGCGCCTACCCCCCTGTTTGGTCTAATCCAATTTCCATCTCCGATGGTTAGCTTCTACCCCTAGAGCCGTGATACACGGAAGTAAACATAGGGAAATATAATTGTAAATATAAGGAAATAGAATTTCATTCCATTTCCATTCAACTGTAGATATCTTCCTTATAATCCCTAGTTACAAGAAATGACTAAATATCAAATATGAATGGATTTAATAATCAAATAAAAGAGAAATATAATAAATGATTTCTCAAAACAAAAATTTCAATTTCCGGTAATATTATTAGTAATATATACTGCCTTGGCCAAAAGTATTAGGCACCTTGCAAAATTGTCTATTTCACTTTATTTAATAATTCTATATGCACTGTGGCTCCCAAAACTTGTTGTGTGGACAAAAATGGATCCCTTACATGGATTATTTTCAAACCCTTAACTCCTCATTAATACTCTAGAAAAAAAAAAAAATCGAATGCGGCTTTATTATAAAAAAATGAAATTTTCTTTTTGTTTATGATTAAAAATGGTCAAAGTAAAAGAACTAAGTGAGATCGAATGGGCAAAAACTGTTTTTATCTTGTCGAAAGGCTATAGCCAATCCGAGATTGCAAAAACTATGAAGTGCTCTAGTTGTACTGTTCAATATACTCTTCTTTGACATCGGACGCATAAAATATTTTCCTCTCTACCTAGAACAGGAAGAAATACAATAACAGGAACACGTGAGACTAAGTTTTTGGTGAGAACATCTCTTCAGAATCGCAAGAAAACAGCTGGCTGAAGAGATGAAAACCTTTTGTTGAAATTTCTGCTTGGACAATAAGAAGAAGACTGGGAGAAAATGATCTGAAAGGCTGTAAGGCTAGAAAGAAATGCTTAGTGAAGCCAATCGCAAGAAGAGGCTTTCCTGGGCAAAATTTAACCAAAAACTGGACTGCTCAAGACAGGGCAAAAGTGGTTTGGTTAGATGAAAGCAACTTTCTGGTAAATAAATTTATGTAAATAAAAATTAAAAATTGCCAACATTTCCTAAAATCAATAAAAAAATATACGAATATAGTTATTTTTAAAAATTCATAAAAATATCAAATTTTGTACAGATTTTCGGAACTCCTGGTGCTCTTTTCGTACGAAGAAGGGAAGGCGAGGCCTATCATCCAGATTGTGTTGTCCATACTGTGAAACATGGTGGAGGAAATGAAATGATTTTGGGCTGTAGGGGGGACTTCAGGTGTTGGAGAAATATTTTTATGTGAAGGAAGAATGAATAACGATGCCTATATTTCTATGTTAAATAAAATTTTAAAGCCTTCGTTTTGAAAAAATATTTATACCAGATCACAGAAAAAACATTGTTTTCAACAGGCTAATGCTCTATGCCACCTTTCACTCAAAAGTTGTTGGTTCGAAAAACAACAACATTAAGGTGGTTGACTGGCCTCCTCAGTCCCCAGACCTCAATCCCATTGAGCTCATAAGGTCTAAATTAAAAATTTAGTTGGTGTGCATAATTAAAAATACAGTTGGTAAATGTAGCCCTACAAAAAAAAAGACAACTTATTTTTTTATTTAAAAGGAGAGTGGGAAAATTTAGACAAAGACATTTGTTCAAAACTTGTGAATTCTATGCCAAAAAGGAAAAGTGAGGTGATAAAAGCCAATGGCCTGATGACTAAATATTAATTTGACTTTGTTTTATCTTTGAATAAATTATGTTATGATAGCAGATGTTATTTTTTCCCTCTTTACATTTTTTTAAGAAAATATGTAGGGGTCTAATACTATTGGCCAAGGCTGTATGTATAATATATCGCTGGAAAACTCAGAATTCAAGAAATAATGATATTTAGTTTATAATTTGGTAGAAGGTCGCTGAAACAAAATGTATGAGTGAAAATGTCTCCCATGATTATGTTTATTTTATGTCGAGTTGCATTATCAATACTTGATATTGATTTATCATTTTCATGTTTTTTAAGTCATTTTTTTTTAAGTTTAGTAGTTTGTTTTTTTCATTCTGAAAATATGCTGTTGTACAAAAATCATTACTCTTACTCTTTTATACTCTTATTTATACAATTAAATATTGAATATTCTTCACTTATTTCCAATTTCATATTGACGCTATTTCCAACTTCATAGTTACACTATTTAAAATTTCATATTTAAGCTACTTGCAAATTTTTATTAGATTATATTAAACTAAAGTGGATTGAAGAATTGAAGATGCTAAATGAACCTTGAAATTCTGTGGCTAATTGGTGAAGATCTGGAGGCCAATTTATTCCTTTCTCGATTAACTTTCTTCTTATGGTTTCAGAAGTGAGACAGTCATACATTCAGAAGGAAAAAAAAAAAAAAAAAACCGGACATCCTGCTTTTTCCCCATAATTCTAGTAAATACGATTTTTTCTAAAATTATTTGTAAAAATTAGTTTCTTTAAAGGTTATGTAAACAAACGCTGCCAATAACAAATATTTTTTTTTATTTACATGATTTTAAATAAACTATAAAATAAAAAAAATAAGAAATTAGCACTTCTTTTTAAATTAATAATTAAATTTTCTTGAAGTTATTATGCCTTCTAATAACGGGTATTTACCCCCTCTAACACGGAAAAGGTCCCTAACCCTGTCAGGCATTGAAGAAACTACATTTTGGACGTACTCTGCCGGCACAGCATCCAATTCTTCATGAAGAGCGATTTGAAGGTGCCTTACGTCACTAGGAGGAGGATAATGATGCCAGATACGTCTCCCTAAATAATCCCACAAATGGTCTATCGGATTCATATCGGGAGATCGTGCATGGCTGTCCAAAACTGTGATTCCCACATGCTGCTAGTATTCGGTAACAATTTTTGCAGTGTGCGGTCGTGCACATTTATGTATCAAAATGAACTGTTCACCAATAAATGGAGCAAATGGGATTACAGCCTGTAGCCCCATTATCAATGAAAATAAGTTAGGTACGGGCGTGGAAATTTATTCCTTCCCAAACCATAACTGATTGCCTTTGAAAGGGCTGTGACTCGCGAAGAGTACATTGAGCAAATCTCTCCCCTCATCGTTTCCCCTCATCGTCTCCACACTCTGTCTCGACCGTCTGAATGGTACAGACCGAAGCGAGACTTGTCTGTGAATTAAACATTGCTCCATAGTCCGATGAATATGCTGGTCAGCAAATAAACGCCTTTCTTTCCAATGCCTTTCCAGGAGTTGGGGCCCTGCCACGGGATACCTCACTCGAAGTCCATATTCCCTCAGTCTCCGCCGTACGGTGTCTGAGCTAATAACAGTATTTCTAGCCATTTTAAGCCTTCCCTGAACCTCAGGTGCAGTTAAATGGCGATCTCTCAATACTGAGAGTGTCATAAATCAGTCGTCAGATCGAGTTGTGGCCCTCGGTTGGTCACTGCCAGGCCTCCTCTCGTAACTGCCTGTCTCCCGGAAATGCTGAAGTCCGTCATAAATTGTCGACCTAGCTACACCAAGCGTTACAGCAATAAAACGGATGCAGTGGCCTTCTCTTGCTAATGCATCAGCTCGGGCTACTTCTTCATTCGATAGAAACATTATTCTTGAATAGAATAGAAAAACAAAGCTTATTAATGACAGAAAACGGATGCTTAAAAAATTAAACACGTTATACAAAAATCTACTTACAGTTGAGAAGTGTTAAATATGGTGTAACAGCCTGAAGACAAATGAACATAAACAAAATCTGCTCTATATAATTCTGAAGGGATTATTTCAATAGACATAGACACTATCTACTCCGTGCTAACCGGATTACCCTTAACAACAAACACATTCATCATTTAAAATAAAAAATATTAAGTGTCCGGTTTTTTTTTGCTGTTGAGTGTATATTAAATATTCCCAGGTCTGATCTCCCAATTCATAATGACACGTTGGTTCTTCCGTTAAACTGAATGAATATACAGTACCAGTCAAAAGTTTAGACTCACTTTTATTTAATTCACAATCTTCAAGTTTAATAAAATAATTCTAACTCAAAAGGTAGAATATGGTGGATATCTTCCACCATCATTAACTCAAGAGGTAACATTTCAAACATTTTATGATTAGGTTTTGAATAAAATTATAAATAGGGGTAACTTATAGTGTAGTGTTTAGCATAGTAACATACAAGACTAAAGGTTGCGGGGTCACGTCCCAGGGTGGCCCTAGGATTTTTAATGGGAGTAAAAAATCCTTGGCTATGCCGTCCCTCTGATAGGACGTAAAGTGGAGGTCCCGAGCCTGTACGATGTCAGGTACTCATTAAAGATCCCTATCCTAATTATACCTGGATAGGCAAAATTTAGGACTCCCACTGTAGTATCGTCCGATTAGCCTTAGTAACATTAAAGAAACAAACAAACAAATTAAAAATAAATTTATAGTTTTTATATTGTTAAATAAATAAAATGTTGTTATTTATTTATTTTACAAAAACTAAGGGTGAGTCTAAACTTTTGACTGGTACTGTAGGTATGCCCTATTTTTATCATGCCCACTGTACACCTGTGTGGTTTTATAAGCTTTGATCCTTTCTGCGTTAACTTTCCATCATCCACTTGTCATTAGATGACTTAGAGGGCATATTATAAATTGCACCGTATCAGTTGTGGCTTGCTTAATTCTATTGCTAATTCTACCTACTATTTATATAGTGACACTTAACTATCAGTATATATAGTAGTGATTCAATAAGTTTGATCTTCATTTTCGAATAATAACCGCATAGATTCCTTAATTGGCAGTAATTCTGTCTGATTTGATGCAACATTATCCTAGTTTCAACTGCTCGATATGGAAACACACACAGAGACCACTTCGCGGGAAATGGTTATTTGCACTCGAAATTTTTCACGATCACAATACTTTCCCTTACTATATATTTCATCAATATATATTATAAAGCAAAGTGTACAATATGCGTGCCGATAAGGCTCAAAAACGACTCAACATACGATCAACAAAGTTATGTCAGCGTTTAGCCATATAACCCCTAACGGAGAAGAAGGTTTCCGTTTTTCTCTTAAGGGTGTAAATTGAAGAGAAAATGACTGGAATTTTAAGCCTCTCGCACCATGTAATTAGCCTATCTGTTCGGATTAGTGAATGAAAAATTTAGTTCGAGTAGCAGACTACCAGGAAGCGCTAGGGTGCCTTTCATTCAATGTTTATTGTCCATTCATTTAGTTTGTAATGGTTATATATTTTTTCAGCTGTTCTTTTTAAATTATTAAAAAATAAGCGAAAATTATTAGTTTCTCCTTTGTGTTTCAAAATAAAATAATGATTTTACATCTCTTCAATCAATTAGAAAACCAATTGGATTCCTTAACAAATTAATTTTTACATAAGATGGCTAATTGATCAACACATTACATTTAATCAATATATAATATATAAGTAAATTTAATGAAATATGAGTGATTATTTCTTAGTAGTACAGCGAGCGTATAAAGAAAAACATGGAAAAAAAAAAAAAATGAGAATGACTGTATATAAATCGAAAATAAAAAGTTTGAAGTGTTCATATTGTAGTTATAAAAAAGAAGTTGGTTTGATTACTATGTATGATGAGCCTTTCAGTTGACAAAATGACTAACTCCAATTTCAGCATTTCTTTAATTTTATCATCCCTCATAGTTCAGGATAGAAAGAAATATGGTAAAAAAATTGTGCCTTCATCAAATTTTTGTTTTGACTTTGTAATAGTAGTAAGAATCGAGATCTGCAGAGTCCGCCCAAATTAAGGGGATATTTTGAGGGAGGTCGAAATGGAAGAAAGGTCTTAAAAAAAAAAAAAAAAAGTTTTGATGAATCTTCGGTAGTTTTTATACTTCTGGATCCAATAGGACCATTTATATGACATGACATTAAACAGATCGAAAGTTGTAACAGATTATAGTTAAAAACCCATACCTTGCTAACAATGATTATTACACACATATCGCACGTCAGCAAGAAGATGGTTAAAAGTCGAAAAAACTGTTTTTTTTGTTTTTGTTTTTTTTATATAATCACATGTGAAGTTTCAAGTGATTTCTCATTTTTATTATGTTCCTACAGACAGCGACTAGGGAAAATAGTCTACCATTGCGGCGTTTAGTACCAGTGGTACTAACAGTAACTCAAAAGTAGCCCTCTACTTGCGTTAACACAATCATCCCCTCCGTAAAAGAATATGGTAAATTGCTCCTGAAGCTAAAGTTATTAATAATATTGTGAATATTATGGCATTGCAGGTTTTCATTTCATTTGAATCATTCTGATTCAAGCGGTATTTATCTTAAAATTGATATTTTTAGAGTTGTAACAATCCGACGTGCGATATACAGATATATACGAGTATAAGTAGTTAATCAGAAATAAGTTGATTGCGGGTTTCTCTGTTAAATGTGGGTCCGATATCTATGTAACTATTATTTCAAAAATCTTGAGCTAAATATGAGTACAATTTAATAAGATAATCACAAAACCTACAAGAACTTTAACAAATATTACTAATCAATGGACAGGTTTTGATTTGTGAAAAACTTCATATATATATCATTCAATCAATAAATACATTCATAGATAAATGATCAATTTAAAGTTAATAGCCAGATTGTCTGTCCAGGGATTTTTGAGTAATCTTTTGAATGAATTTTTTACTTAATTTGGTCGTGAAAGATAAAATGCGGTTATGTCCAGTGATATACAGTTTTTACATCACTAAATCGAATGGAATCCTAGATTGACTTTTATATCGTAATGGACCCTAGTAATAAATTTTTGCCCGAACCCTCTGCCTAGAAAAATCCTACCATCAGCTGTATTTTCTGCCACGCATGGAGTGCATATAACTCCTTAAACCATATAAAATGTATACAGTCATCAGAAAATACTAATTACATCAAAATAATATTATTGACTAATCATCAGATCATTTTTATGATAAGCTCAATTAGTTTTGGGTCCACCCACTCATCTTGAATTGTTTAGATTTACATCGGTTTAAAAATTGATAATACGTTAAAAATAATTGTAAAATTAGCTATACTAATCAATTTCGAAGCGATGCCACTCAGTCTGGACGATAATATTTCGGTAATATTCATATATCCACTTTGATTATTTTACCTTTTTTTTTACTCATTTATCGTCACTACCATGTAAAAATATCGAATGTAAAGATCGGTATTTTTCACAAGAGCCAAAAAAAAAAACCTGTTTTGACTTCTTCAAAATTAGGAAATATTGTAACATGATTTGCAGTGTCCCTATGGTAGAGACGAACTAAATAAAATAATTATAATAAATTTGATGACCGGAATATCGATCGAGTAAGGAAGGAGGCGAAGAGTATTGCAATTTATGGAGATTGCTAAAGTTTTCAAGGATTCAGCTATTGCTTCACGGAATGGCCAAACAACAAATATTTGTTTATTGGAGCCAATTTTCTATGCATGGGTAGAAATATGAGGTTCTTCATGGAGGATTGATCGACAGTGAAGGATAAATTCATAGTTGTATTCAATGCTTATTAAATTCATAAATATATACATACATTGTACATATTTTTTATTATATATATGTAATCAATATATATTATAAAGCAAAGTGTACAATGTGCGTGCTGAAAAGGCTCAAAAACGACTCCACGTAGGATTAAGGAAGTTATGTCTTCGTTTAGCCATATGACTCCTAACGGAGAAGAAGGTTTCCGTTTTTCTCTTAAGAGTGTAAAATTGAAGAGAAAAAGACTGGAATTTTATGCCTCTCGCACCATTTAATTAGCATCTCTGAGATTGAGATACGAGTTTATGAATGAAAAATTTAGTTCGAGCTCCAGGCTACCAGGAAGCGCTAGGGTTCGTTTCACTCAATGTTTATTGTCCATTCATTCAGTATGTAATCGTTCTATATTTTTTCAGCTGTTCTTTTTAAATTACTAAAAAATTAAGAGAAAATAATTAGTTTAGGTTTTAAACTAAAATAAGTGCTTTACACCTCAGCAATCAATTAAAAAACCAACTGGATTCCTTAAAAAAATAGTTTTCTCATAAGCAGGCTAATATATGCTCAGCACATTAAGTAATATACTTAAGTAAATTTAATGCAATATGAGTGAACATTTCTTAGTAGTATAGTGAGCGAATAAAATTAGACATAAAAAATAGATGAATTGACTAAATATAAATCGAAAATAAAAAGTTTGAAGTGTTCTTATTGTATTTATGAAAAAGAAGTTGGTTTGGTTACTACGTACGATGAGCATTCCAGTTGACAAAACGACTAACTCCAATAACAGCATTCAAGATTTTATCATCCTTCATAGTTTAAGATAAAAAGAAATATGATGAAAAAATTATGCCTTCAAGAAATTTTGGTTTTCACTTTGTAATAGTAATAAGATTCGAGATATGCAGAAACCGTTCAAATTACGGGGGGATATCTTAAGGGAGGTTAAAATGGAAAAAAGGTCTTAAAAAAAAGTTTCTATGAATCTTCGGTAGTTTCTATACTTCTGGATCAAATAGGACCATCATAGTAGTCAGTGCTTAACTTTTACTCGAGATATAATTTTTTTAACTGAGATAGCAGATTTTTCAACAATAATCTAATAACTTATCATCTTCTGACTACTTGGAATGGGCTGATAGGATTCAGAATCACAGAAATCATCAAAGCGAAGCATAACTCGACAAAGTTGCAGGAAAATCAATTGTTCATTTACCATTTTCAACCCCCTGTAAATTATACAGGGTTCCTTATTAAGGCGGACTCTCAAGTCTGCAGAATATTGATACCAAGTTAAAACCGAATTTTCAAGAAGGTGCTAATTTTGTTCTATATTTCCTTTAATTTTAAAGTTTTTTTGGTATTAAAACTACCACACAACTACCGGAGCGAAGCCGGGCACCCTAGCTAGTTAAATTATATTTATTTTGTATATATTTAATCTTTTCCAAAAATATTGAAAATACAAAGTTATTTTTTAAGAAGTATTTAAATTCATAGCTGTATATTCATATTGGCTATATTCAAAGCTTATTGAATTCATAAATATTTACATACATATTTTTATAGAGATGTATCTTGTCCAAACATTAAAAATACACAGTTATTTTTTGTATGGGTGTGATAGACCCTGAAATATTTGATGAACTGATTTGTAACATAACAGGTATACTCCAGATAAAAAAATTAAATATGTCTATGATTGTTTAACGTTAATTAGTTAGCATAGTGGTTTGCCATTTTTTTTTTTTTTTTCTCTTCATACACTAATTCGCACCTGTCAGCGATCGGCGACAATCAGCGAATTCGTGGTCTGCAGCAACATATTAAAACATAAGGCATTAAGACATGGTGCCATTTATTAATGGCTGCTTGGCCATTAGTGGCTCATGGCTTAGGTGGCTACGGTAATACCGTAATACGGTAAATTTTAAATGTAAAGAGCTCGCATTACAAAGTTGGTCGCGGTAATCAGGGGAGGGGGGGATGCCCCACCCTCCTCTCCCCTACCACTACACCACATAATAAAGACTTTTTGAATATTTACCTTTGCGAGAGGTAATTAGCTAGGAAAAAAAACCCATAGTAATTAGTTAATGAAAATTTACGTTTGCGAGAGCTAACTTGAGCGCGAGGGCAACGAGTTGGCCATAGTGGTGGTTCCTAGTGGGAAAACCCTCCCCCCCTCCCTAATCTATAGTCTTACCTAATAAAGATTTTTGGACTAATTACCTATGCGAGAGGTAATTAGTCATGAAAAAAAGCCGTATTAATTACGGTTTTTATTAAAAGCGGTATTAATTACAGTCCGTATTAATTACGGATAATCACAAAACCTACAAGAAAGTTAACAAATATTACGAATCAATGGACAGGTTTTAATTTGTTAAAAACTTCATATATACATCATTCAATCAATAAATAGTATCATAGATAAATGATCAATTTGAAGTTAATAGCCAGATTGTCTGTCCAGGGATTTTTAAAGTAATCTTTTGAATGAATTTTTTACTTAATATGGTCGTGAAAGGTAAAATTCAGTTATGTACAGTGATATAAAGTTTTTATACCACGAAATCGAATGGAAAATTCACATGGCATTGCAGTCTGTAGATTGAAAGTTACCACTGACTATAATTGCAGAATTAGAGGGGGCGGTCAAGCACCCCCGTAGTCGGGGCCTAAGATGTACTCGAAATATAATTTTTTTAACTGAGATATCAGATTTGTCTACTATAATCTAATAACTTATTATCTGTTGACTGCATGGAAATGGGCTTATAGGATTCAGAATCACAGAAACCATCAAAAATGATGCATAACTTGACAAAGTTGCAGCCTAATTAATTTTTCATTTACCGTTTTCAGCCCCCCATAACGTATATAGTGTTCCGTATTTGGGCGCGTAGTGTTTGTTGTAATTGCATATATTAGAAACTGGACTGTGGATTGGAACAGAATAGTGAGCCATGACATTTATCAATTTGGAAAACTCAAATCAATTATGCTAGCATAGCTCCCCTTAAATAAACTTATACATATTAGAGTCGACTTAAAAAAATGAAAAATTAAAGAAAGTAAATTTTCTTTTAGAACAGATAAGAGTTGCTTTATCCTGATCAGATTACAGAAAAACTTTGTTAATGTGTTAACCTGCCAATCAATGAAAACTACTAAGAAAAGAAGTCAGGGTATAGGAATATTAATAGGAGTGAGGAGGGGACAATTTTTAATCATTGAGCAAAGTTTACTTAAACTAGGAGGAGGAATATTTGTCTTGCCTGAAATTCGATGTTCTTTTTTTTATTAAATAAAATAGTGGAAATCATACATAGTTAGTTATTTGTTTTCGAAACTTGTAACATTTGAATGTATCAATTCTGAGATTAATCATCTTAAATGAAAATAAATTTGTTTAGAGAAACTTTTGATCAATAAAATTTAATGAACTTGTTTGTTCATTTAATGAACAAAACATCATTTAATACAAACTGGAGAATTTGATTTTCCTCTGTGTTTGTTGTTAGAGAGGCTTTAGAGCATTAGAGATCCCTTCATATCTTATTTGCTTGTCCTGAAGAATATTTTAAAATTAGTCCGTTGAAAATATGTTTTTTATTTGTATTGATTTTTTTAGGTTTTAGTAAATAAATAGAAATGGATTACAAGTATTTGAGTATAGATAGCATCGGGAATATGATTAGAAAATAATAATAATAATGTTATATAGTTGAAACTGAACTCCTACAACCTTAAGTTGGTTCAAATAATTTATTTTTTGAAGAGAAAAGATTTGGCTCCGCCGGGAGTCGAACCCGGGTCTCCCGCGTTACATGCAGGGATGCTAACCACTGCACCACAGAGCTCGGCTCAAGGCAGAGCAAATCCTTCCTCTTCACTGATACCTACTCCCCCTATCTCACAAATTTTGCGAGTAGTAGCGGAAGGTGGACAAATTTTGTCCAATTTATGATATTTATTGACATACGTCAATTTTTAAATTATTTTATATTAATCTAATCTTAATTTGTGGGTGACCTCCCGCTACTACTCGCAAAATTTGTGAGATAGGGGGAGTAGGTATCAGTGAAAAGGAAGGATTTGCTCTGCCTTGAGCCGAGCTCTGTGGTGCAGTGGTTAGCATCCGCGCATGTAACGCGGGAGACCAATGTTCGACTCCCGGCGGAGCCAAATCTTTTCTCTTCAAAAAATAAATTATTTAAAAATAATTTAAAATGGTGGTCACCCACAAATTAAGATAAGATTAATATAAAATAATTTAAAAATTGACGTATGTCAATATCATAAATTGGACAAAATTTGTCCACCTCCTGCTACTACTCGCAAAATTTGTGAGATAGGGGGAGTAGGTACCAGTGAAGAGGAAGGATTTGCTCTGACTTGAGCCGAGCTCTGTGGTGCAGTGGTTAGCATCCGCGCATGTAACGCGGGAGACCCGGGTTCGACTCCCGGCGGAGCCAAATCTTTTCTCTTCAAAAAATAAATTATTTAAAAATAATTTAAAATGGTGGTCACCCACAAATTAAGATTAGATTAATATAAAATTAAGTTGGTTTAGTTATTCAGCCAGCCTTTTCTTTTCAGTTTTTCAATATAAAAATCAATTATTAAGAAAAGTAACAGTAAAATACTTAATTTTTAGTAGCTTTGAACCAAGGTGGAAATACAGAAGATTCAAGTTCTGAAGAAAGCCAACCTTCTGCTCAAGTGAATTCTAAACCAACTCCCCCTCCTCGCCCTAAAAGTGTTTCTAATTTGGACCGAATGGGGTAAGTGCTCTTTAGTATTATTGTTTCTTTATTAACCACATCTTTAAAGTTAATCATTTTAACCTTATATTTGCTGTTTTATTATATATTTTAATCTATAAAAACCACTATAACCCTTTACACAGTACAAAAGGTACTACAAAAGTTTTGCAATGTAACTTAACAGAAAGACCCAGGAGACTGCAAGTTCCTGCATGTTCAGACCTGTCCATGCCTGCATACTAGCCGCCAATATCACATCTCTGGGCTCAGTTTTTCATTAGCAGTGACAGATTAAAGTGCGTATAATGTCATCGTGGTCACGTAGTGAAGTAACGGCAGTTTTGCGATATAATGTTGTGCATGGTTTAAGCATAGATCAATGCTTAAAAGAAATGAAGATTGCATTGAATAATGATTGTCCACATCATATGACTGACTATATTTAGATGGTACAGAGAAAGGGGCAGATTTGAAAGGGGCAATTTTTTCACTCTGGAGGACGCTGAGAGAGAAGAAAGGCCGTGAACATCTGTTACAGAGGAAAACATTTCTGCTGTGAGGAAAATGTTTGATGAGGAACAGATAGAGGAGGCATTATGCCTTCATGCACCAGCAATTCATTCAATTCTGAGAGCCCATTTAAAGGTAAAAAAACTTTGTTGTCTTTGCGTGCCCCATAGTCTAACGGAAGAGCAAATGACTCATCGTGTGACTTGGTGCAGAAAGATGCTGAAACTATTTGATAAGATAAGGGACATTCTACATATATTGCTACCATGCTTTTCCTCCAAACGGGGTGAGCAATCTATTACCTGTATAATAGCCCAATCGTGACGCCAGGGTTCTACTGAATAAATAAAATAATATGCAAATAAGAAAATAAATCCAAAATAAAAACAAAACGGGCGCCACACTATTTGTTTTTGGAAAATAGTGAAATCCACGAAATACCAAAAATAAAATTAACAAACATAAAAAAATTAAAGTCTTTGATACATTCACACAAAAGCAAAAAAAAAAATAAAAGAAATGTCTTCTCCTCCTTTTACTGATTACTTCAATTACAACAAAATAAAAAAAAGAGTCTGTACTTCCCAATTCTAGCAGCAGGACTTCCAAGCCTCTCCTCTCCTCCGCCGCTGTTGCCTTATTTTCCTCAAATTTCCAGATGGACTAATATACTAATCCACCGTCTGCACTCGCGTTTTGGTGAATAAGAAGCGAAGGTCCATTCAAAATTATCCGGTAAAACCGTAGGAAATTTGTGTGAACCAAACCACCATGTGCTCACGACACTGGCTTACTTCACTTGTCTTTTTATTGCCGGCCACCACTCGGTCGCACACTATCACGTTCATTACGATAGTCGATGTTTCAAATCAATTATTTTCACTTCAAATAAATAAAAAATGCTATTTATCAATAATTATTTATCTATATTACATTAACATAGGTATTTATATATTTTTTTATATTAAATCTACATAATGATTTTATTTAGTTCCCAGGTGCTTTGACTAAAAAAATATATTTCCTTTGTTTTGTTGCCTTGACGAAATTTCAAATTAAATGAAAATTCCTTAACGAAAATTTAACCGTAACAATGTAAACAGCATCGTGACTGGTGATGAAACTTGGCTATACTATTATGATTTGCCGACCAAGGCTCAAAACTAAGTTTCGGTATTTGAGGATGAGGACACACCTGTTACTGTCAGAAAATCTCGATCTGTAAAAAAAAGAAAGATCGCTGTATTTTTTAGATCAAGTGGAATTGTAGAGCGTGTTGTTTTGGAGATACAGAAGACAGTACCTAAAGTCATAGAGTCCATGAAAAAACTGAGACCAAAGTCAAGATTGGACACCTGGTACCTCCACCATGACAACGCACCAGCTCAGCATGCCAGAGCCTGCACCGAGTATTTGGCCACTACTGGGCTGAAACTTCTTGAGCACCCTCCTTACAGTCCAGACCTTGCTCCCTGTGACTTTGCGCTGTTCCCACATATGAAAATGAAGCTGAAAGGAAAACGTTTTTCAAGCGACGAGGACCTTCTGAGGGCTTGGGACAACGAATGTGTCTCAATTCCAGATGAAACTTGGCAGAGCGGGTTTAATGTCTGGTTTCGAGGTATGGAGAAGTGTATTAAATGTGGTGGAAATTACTTTGAGAAAGTTAATTTGTTGGCATTGTGATAACTGTATATTTCTGTTAAGTAAATATTTGTTACCCACATAAGTGTTACAACTGGACACTACAGGTACGAAGACGATCTTGTTGGCTCGGTTACGTGAGTATTACCTGAGTCAAGGCGTAGATCCTGATACAGTAGAGTTCGAGGATAGCTCTATGAAGGCTATGTTTGTTGAATTAAATAACAAATTTAGCAGCCTTGATTCCAATTTGTCTACTGAAATAAATAGGTGAAACGAAAAATTGACCAGTCAATCGGTGGAAATGAATGATAAATTTTTGAATTTTTTTGGTGAAATAAATAAAAAATTCGCAAGCCAGTCGACGGAAATGAATGAAAAATTTACCAGCGTAAATTCTAACTTGTCGGCTGAATTAAATGTAAAGTTGACTAAATTAAATGATAAATTGGCCAGCCAATCTAAGGAGCTCAATGAGAAGATGAATTGCCGGAAATCAAGCTTATCGGCTGAGATAAATGACAAGCTGACCAATTTATCTGTTTATGTTAATGGATTAAATGAAAGGTTGACCAACCTATCTAGCGAAACGAATGACAAGCTGACCAACTTGTCAGGTGACGTGGTTGGGTTGAACGAAAGGGAAATGTTGAACGAACATGAAGCGGAGGTTGAAAGACTAAAAAGGATGTTGGAACAAGGGGCGAAGGCGGTCGTAAGGGAGCAGCTCTGCCCACATCCGTTACAAGATGGACAAGTATGTGAATCCGCAGTTATGGAGAGCCGAGCAAGGATAAAGCCATCGACTTTTGATGGTAGGTCGTCCTGGGCAAACGCTGTGGCCAGTGCTAATGTGTGGTCTCCAAGAGATAAGGCGGTTGCCCTCACGGTGGCTCTCAGAGGCGACGCTCTGGATGTCATACAGACCCTCAATGCTGACCACGCTTACGATTTTAACATGCTAGTAAGCCGGCTAGAGATGCGGTTTGGCCACGCCCACCTCAAACAGGAATATCAGTCCCAGCTGAAGAGCAGGAAGCAGAAGGCAGCCGAGACTATTCAAGAGTTCGAAACGGACGTTGCCAGGATGGTAAGACTGGCTTATCCAACAGCCCCAGACAGTTTGCAGTGCTTAGCAGTCCAAGCGTTCGTCAACGGCTTAAGGGACTTGGAGCTTCAGAAAGCGGTACGTCTGACTCGCCCTAAATTACTAGTAGACACTCTATCCATAGCATTGGAATTTAAAGCGGCTACCGAGGCTTCTCATAGTCATGCAAGAGTTTGGTCCATGAACAGTAACGACTGCAGCGTAGATCAACAGGAATCAGCGAATATAAAGAACCTGGAAGAGGTGGTTATAAAAGTTGTGAAGACATTCGATTCCAGGAAAAGGAGACCGGTACGCTGTTGGAGCTGTGGGGAGCTCGGGCACGTTAGGAGCGCCTGCAAGAAGCGGACTGCTTCTGATGCGCCTAAGCCTAACACCTGGAGGGCGACATCGACCCAACTACATCTTCAAGACCCTCCCCTTGTGGTGGTAGTCTCATTGGGGCACAGAACCGGTAGTCTATATGTGGATGGCATCGTCAACGGCACGGGATACGCCATGTTGGTAGACACCGGTGCTACGAAGACCATCATCGGCCCGAAGGTAGTAGGTCATGAAAGGCTGTCGCCCTCCAGGTGGTGACTTAGGACCGCAACAGGAGAAGTAGCCAAGGTATTCGCAGAAGCAGAGGTAAGGATACAGTTGGGTTCAAACTGTGTCTCGCACTCAGCTCTAGTGGCTGACATAGAAGAAGTGATTCTCGGAATGGGCATAATGAATGCATGTGGTTTCCAAATAGACCAAAAACGGTAAGTCATAAATGTCAGGGGGGAGGAACTTTTTATGCATAATCGAGAATTGGCCAGCTTAACAGTCACCTTAGGTGAAGACATGGAACTTCCTGCAAGATGTGAGACTGTCGTAGCTGCTCGTCTCGATTCTTCAACCCCCACGGATAAGCCTAGACATTCTGTCTTGCTTGAACCAAGAAATCATAATCAGGAGGTGGGAAAAGGCATCCTTTGTTGGGTAGGCGCTCGTAATACCTTCTGATAAGGTTCCTATACCTCTTTGCAATATCAATATCATATATTCCTCATAGTCACTATCAAAAAGGGCACTAATGTGGGAAGTTAAGAGCCTGTAACCTTCATGATACTTCAGGCGTCTATGAAGAAGGAGCAAACTAATGAAAATCTCCGAAGGATGTTAGAAGGCCTTGACCCATCGCTGTCAAGAAAGGAAAAGGAGAAAGTCAGGGACCTGGTGAATCGCTATCGCCACCCTGTCTTTGGCTCGGAATCCAGGTAGGACAAGCATGGTGCGTCATAGATTCGATACTGGCGATGCACGCCCCATTTGTCAAGCTGCACGACGACTTCCCCAAGTCAAGAAGGAAGAGGCTGAGAATGCTCTTCAAGAGAGTGTGAGAGACGGAGTGGTGGAGCGCCGAGTAGTCCATGGGCCTCTCCGGTAATACTCGTAAAGAAGAAGGACGGAACGACCCGCTTCTGCGTAGATTACCGGAAGCTTAGTAGTTCGATAGTGACCATAGTGACGAAGAAGGATAGTTACCCATTGCCAAGAATCGATGACGCTCTAGCAGGATCCAGACTGTTTTCAACTCTGGACCTAAAAAGCGGATACTGGCAAGTAGAGATGGACCCAGCCGAAAAGGAAAAAACTGCATTTACCACTTGGTCGTCAGGACTATGGCAGTTCAGGGTTTTACAGTTGGGCCTCTGCAATGCTCCAGCAACCTTTGAACCTCTAATGGAGAATATTCTAAGAGGCCTGACCTGGAAGATTTGCCTCGTATATTTAGATGATGTCATATTGGTTGGCCGGACATTTGAGGAACACCTGTCAAATCTTGAAGAGGTCTTCAAGAGGCTTGAAGTGGCCAATTTGACGTTAAAGGCAAAGAAGTGTCATCTTTTTCAAACGAAGGTCGCCTATTAAGGACACATCGTAAGTGGAGAAGGAGTTGCGGTGGACCCTGCAAAAATTCAGGTAGTCCAGCAATGACCTACCCCTGTCAATAAACATCAGATTCGAAGTTTCCTGTGCCTTTGTTCCTACTACCGCAAGAAAGTTTGGGGACATTGCGAAGCCCTGAGTCGATTGACTGAAGAAGGTAGACCCTTTAGCTGGAATGACGAGTGTCATGAAGCGTTTGATGCCCTGAAGAAATGGTTGACCTCGGCTCCAATATTGGGGTACCCAGTTCCAGGAGGCATATACATCCTTGATACAGATGCCAGCAAAGAAGGCATTTGCGGGGTTTTATCACAATTGCAGGATGGCCAGGAACGGGTTATTGGATATTTCAGCAAGACGCCATCAAAACCTGACCAGGCGGGAACTTCTGGCTGTTGTCAAGTCCATAGACCATTTTTACAAATACTTGTATGGTACAAGATTCTTGTTGCGGACTGACCATGCAAGCTTAAAGTGGCTTCTAAATTTCAGGAATCCTGAAGGCAAAGTAGCCAGATGGCTTCAAAAACTCTAGGAATACGACTTTGAAATTGAACGCAGACCAGGAGTAAGACATCGCAATGCAGATGCCCTATCTAGAAGGCTAATTGCTCCCACTGTAGCCGAATCGAACAAAAGGAGGCCAACCTTTGCACCGTTGGAGTTGTTGGCGAAGAATGGACACCTGACACCGAAAAGAAAATGATCCCGAGTTAAAAAAGTTACGGGACTGGAAACTAGCCAATCACCGCCCGACCTGGCAGGAGGTAGCACCATTCTCACCTGTTTTAAAGGCGTACTGGGCACAGAGGAACTCCCTTGTAATAGAAGACGGCTTGCTCAAGAGGGTTGTTGAGAATGTTGACGGCAGCCTATCCAGGGAGCAGCTTCTGATACCGAGGACCTGCGCGCCGAAGGTACTTCGTCTGCTACATGATGAAGTGTCAGGAGGACACCTTGGTGTGACGAAAACACGAAGAAAGTATCTGAAAGGTTCTACTGGGTGAACTGCTCTGAGGATTTCAAGGAGTGATTGGTGCCGTAAATGTAACACCTGCTCTGCAAGCAACGGACCAGCTCGCAAACGCCGCGCTCGGATGCAGCAGTATATTGCGGGGAACCCCTTCAAGAGGGTAGCCATGGACATATTAGGGCCATTCCCAGAAAGTGAAACTGGAAATAAGTACCTTTTTGTAATCGTTGACTGTTTTTCCAAGTGGGTGGAAGCATATGCTGTCCCCAACCAAGTGGCTGCTACCTTGGTTGACGTTTGGGTGAAGGAGTTCATTACCCGTTTCGGAGTACCAATTGAACTACATTCAGATCAGGGGAGGAACTTCGAGAGCACATTATTCCAGGAAGTCTGCGAGAGGCTTGGGATTCGAAAAACCAGGACTACGGCCCTCCATCCACAGTCTGACGGAATGGTAGAAAGGATGAACCGAACCCTTATAAAATACCTTTCCAAGGTAACCTCTGACCATCAACGTGATTGGGACCGTCAGATCCCATACTTCCTCATGGCCTACCGCTCTGCAGTTAATGAATCCTCGGGACAGACACCTACGAGAGTTCTCTTCGGTGGAGAGATGAGGTTACCTTGTGACCTCATTTTTGACAGCAAACCTGGAGTGGATGTATCTGGGCAAGACTATGTATCCGGACTCCAGAAGAGAATAGAATACACGCACGAGCTAGTTCGCAAGAATCTTCGCCTCACCAGCGACCGGATGAAGAGACACTACAATAGTAAAGCCGATCAGGGCGGGTACCAAGAAGGAGACCTCGTTTGGCTTTATAACCCGAGAAGAAAGCGAGGATTCTGCCCAAAATTGCAGAAGAACTGGGAGGGACCCTACGTGATAAAGAAGTGCATCAACGATGTGATCTACAGGGTTTCCAAGTATCCCTAAGGAAGGTCTATGATCGTCCATTACAATCGCTTGGCGCCATATGCAAAGAACCACAAAGAAGAAGAGGTGCAGCAGATTACGGAAGAGACCTTTCGTTCGACCTATGGAGCAGACACGCATGGAAAGGAAGACATCAAGGAGGAATGTCTCTAAGGAGGGCGCAGTGTAACACTAAATCGATAAGCAAATACAAAAAAAACATATGGCGTGAACTCCCAGACCGTTTGTTGGAACAAAATATGCAGTTGGAACGAACTGTTTAGAACTAGATCTTTCCGTGGCCTAGTCCACAAAGGCATGGAACTGCCCACATTGTTCTGGAACATTCCAGACCTGACCATTTATAAGGAGCGAGTTATATTTAAGGAGCGAGTTATATTTAAGGAGCGAGTTACTGAACGAGTAGAGAAGTCTGTGTCTTGACTGTGCAGCTCAAGTCATATGATTTTGTGTTATAACGTTATCATTTTTGTAACCTGCTCAAGTATTTAAGTTTTATTAATTTGTTGGCATTGTGATAACTGTATATTTCTGTTAAATAAATATTTGTAAGCCACATAAGTGATACAATATGTTCTAGGTTGTACAAGAATCTTCTACTCTTTTCGTGAACCTTCAAAAATGTTCAATTTCAGATTATATATTAGAAGAAATGGACTAGAGTCTTAGAATAGCTCTGAAGATCGAAGCATAAGGTTGACTGTGTGTCACTATATTGTTACAAGTAGTTACTTTATGTAACGTTAATAATTTCAGTTTTTATTGTTGTTTGTCTGACATTGTGAATTATAATTTTCTTCCAACAAAAATGATTTAAACCACATTAGAGTTATAATATTATTTTCAAGCTGTCATATCTAAGGGATTCACAATAAACTTGGCCTTCTTTGTCCTAGACCCATGATTTGATAAATTTATAATTTATATGGAGAAACATATATATGTATATAGGATTGGCAACTAAGTAACTGCGGATATTTATGGTAATAAAAATAATAATTTATTTAATTATTATGTATTTTCCATTATTATCAATGAGTTTTGTCATCTTTCAAGCAACATCATGATTCCATATATTATGTTCGCAAAACATTTCATCTTTAGCTTTGAAAAATTGAACAACTGTATGTTTACCCTCATCATCATTGTTAAATTTTTTACCCTTTTAGAGTTTAAAAATGAAAATCTGAGGTTTGGGCTGTACACTGGATGATGCAACGCATCCCAATCAAGCCTCATTTTTGTTGAGTAGACAGTGATGTGTGTGGCCTTGCATTGTTGCTGCAGAACATTCACCTCTCCTGTTAGCTGAACTTGGACGTATTCTTGAATTGAATGGTTCAGTGAGGTTAATTGTCAAATGTATAGTTCTGAATTGATCTCATGATATATACGGCGTGGAAAAGTTCAAAATAAACAATACCCTTGTGGTCCCACCAAACTGATAGCAAAACCTTCCTTTTAAGGCACTGGTATAGTATAAAATCTTTAGCACAACTTTTTATGGTGCTCGTGAAGCATTTTTTTCTTCATAGAAATAAAAATTTCAAACTGTATGTCCATTTCAAACTGAAGGTAAAAAGTAAACTAAATGTACGATCATTGCAATATTGACATGGAATTATAAAGGAGCTATTAACATAAGGGGATTAAATTTCCAATAAATAAAAAAGCTAAACATTACTATTAGAATCACCTACTAGTAAATCTGCTATTACTTAGTTGCTGACCCTATAGTTTGCTTTTGTTTATTATTGGCTAGAGCATTTTAAATATTCTTTAAAAATTACAGTATTACCTTTTGAATTTACTCTTTCCTGTATTTCCATAATTTAAATATTAATTGTATGTTATTGTACAATTAGCAAAAGACCAGGATTGGGAAGAAGTGGTTCTGAACGAGATTTAAATCGAGGAAGTGGAGTCAAAGTGCAGCGCTCAGCTTCAGGGATTGTGAGGACTTCAAATTTTGATCCCAGTCCGTATGAGCTTCCTGTAAAAGATATTTCATCAGCTCCTTGTAAGTGCTTATTTTACTAAAATACTGTGGTCTTTATTTCTTCACTTATGTACTAAGTATATGTGTATCCTAAAGGTAAACACCATGTCGATTTTTGTGAAATTAAATTTTCCATAAGATAATAAATAATTCCTATATCTTATAAATGTCAACAAGAATGTAATTAGGTACCTGAGAGCCAGACTCTCCAAAGTCCCACTCACTCATTCCATGGCTCTACGGTCCTTTTTGAGAATCTGGGCTTCCTTTACATTAGTTTGTAAGACGTTAAGGCAAGCATATGCTAAATGTTGGGTTTCCATTCTATTGTATATGGTGCCATTTGCATTTGTTCGAATTGCAATCTCAAGCTCCAGATTAAAAAAAGTCGGTGACAAAGTGTCTCCTTGTCTGGAACTGAAACCTCTATGTTTTTCCTTAATTATTTAATTAAGAGCAATCAATGTATGAGACCAGTCATTGCGCACTGCTTTGCTGACCCTACTTGAAATGACACGAGAATATAACATCACCTGTTCATCGATTTTAGCGGTACTTATGAAATCGTCGTCAGCGAAAAGCTGTATTAGACCATGGAAACAATGAATATCCCACTTAAACTGATCCGTCTTACAGAGCTGCTGATACAGGTGTCAAGTAAGGATATATGAGGACCTGTCGGAGACATTTACGGCTTTGACGATTTTGATTAATTTTGTCATGTTTAATGAGAATAAAATATTCTCATATCAATATTCAAATATCAGATAGGTTTTATCATCATAGAAATGTTTTGATGATGCTTAGATGATATGAATATCAATATTCAAATATCAGATAGGTTTTATCATCATAAAAATGTTTTGATGAGGCTTAGATGACGAAGGGTTTTATTTCCTACGAATTATCTTTGATCTTGTTTATATCGAAAAATTCACTGACTCTCATTATACCTAGTATAAGAAATGGCAAAATATGAAATTTGAAAGAATTCGATAAAAATTTACAGGTGAAATAAAGAAAAGTGTTTTCTCAAGATGAAATTTTCAATTTCCGATAACTTATTTTTTTTTTTTTTTTGCGGCTTGATGCACCACAACCTCCTTGGGTCTATTGTGCGCCTATCTATGCCCGTGTTTTTGTTTGTTTGTTTGTTTGTTTGTTTAACGTCCATTTTTATGCTACTTGGGCTAATCGGACGATGCTACAGTGGGAGTCCTAAATTTCGCCTATCCAGGTATAATTAGGATAGGGATCTTTAACGAGTACCTGACATCGTACAGGCTCGGGACCTCCATTTTACGTCCTATCCGAGGGACGGCATAGCTAAGGATTTTTTACTCCCATTAAAAAATCCTAGGGCCACCGCTGGAATTGAACCCGCGATCTTTAGTATTGTAGGTTGCCATGCTAACCACAACACCACAGGTGACCCCGCCCGTGTTTTTAAATTGGAACCTTTAAAACATCAGTAAATTTTAGTATGCTTGATGGATTTAATAAGTTAATGGAAGTTGGATTGGTTGTATTTTCCTGTCCAAATATTCTAAATCTTAGCCGTACAAATCGGTCACACCAACAGATTATGTGATAGGCTGTTTCGTTCTCTTTGCCACAGTATCTACATATTGGTGTTTCTGCCAACTTTAGTTTATACATGTGTTTATTTAGTTTACAGTGTCCCGTGTAGATCGCTGTAATTTTTTTAAGTGCCTTCCTGTCAAGATTTAGTTGCGTATAGCTTCTTTTGACTGAATAGCCATCTAAAAAGAATTTGGAGTGATAGTGATTTTTATCCTTCCAATATTGTTTTTTGATAGCTCCATATATTTCCCCGATCCTTCTTTTGGCGTAGCTTATGCTTATTCCCATTACTGGTTCGGGGGTTATGGGTTTATTAGCTGAGCCTTGCCTTGCTAGGCAATCTGCCGTTTCCATGGATACCGGTATGTCCTGGTACCCATCCCACTCTTACATTATTATTTTCTGATAATTTATGAGCGTATTATTGCAGGTTTTAACAATCTTTGATTTAGTTATATGGTTACTGATTGCACCGATAGCTGCTTGACTGTCAGTAAATATGATTACTTTTTTGTTTGATATCTTTTTAGTCAGCAGTTCTGAGGCACACTGGGGCAAATTGCTACTACTTTTGATTGGAAGAGAGTAGCATATTTTCCCAGTGAAATTGATATCCCATCATTGGGTTTGTCCATTCTCCAGATTCCTGCCCCGGACCCTGTTTTGGTCAGTGAGCCATCCGTATAGCAATTGATCCCCTTGTGGGGTTTATGTGGTTCCATTTTTCTGATTGTGGTTTGATATTTAATGTCCTGGTATTCTCGTACCTAAAGGTCAGAGTGCATGGATAGCACCTGATCTTCAATTTTCCTGGTTATTGCCCAATGTCCTCTCTCTATGTTTATTTGGGAGAAGTTATTTTGTTTTAATATTCTGTAAGCGGATTTTAGCGCTTGGGCCTCCTCCTCCATCTGCATAGGAGTTAGATTAAGCATCACCTCCATTGCAGCTGTTGGAGTTGTTCCTATTGCACCTGTTGTTATCAGACAAACTAGCCTTTGTAGTTTGTTTAACAGCGTTTTATTCTTTCCAACTCCTGCTTTGTGCCACCAAAGTAGGGCTGAGTAGAATATAATTGGTCTAATTGCTGTTAGGTACAGCCAGTACACCATTTTTGGTTCGAGTCCCCAATTCTTGCCTATTGCCCTCTTACAGGCCCATAGGCATTTCAGGGCTTTATTGGTCGTATTTTCTACGTGTTTGGACCAGTTTAATTTATGGTCAAGTGTGACACCCAGATGTTTTACTTCTTTTGTTGGTGTCAACTGAAAACCATTTATATTTGGTGATTTGATGTCAACTTTTTTCCTCATAGTGAAGAGGCAAATTTGTATTTTTTGTGGATTGATGTTTAATCCATTCTCTTTGCACCAATTTGTAAGAATTTTGGTGGCGTTTTGTAATAGGTCAGATAAAAATACATTAATCTTTCAAACCCATATCTATATAAAATATAAAAATATTTTATTCATCTTCTACTTACCTACAGTAATTTAATCGAAATATTAATAAAATATTAAAAAAATAAATTAAAATCGAGCGTAGTCCTCGGATCCAAGGGTAGAGGCTAAATATCGGTGATGGAAATTGGATGAGGCCAAAAATAGGGGGGTAGGTGTGGGAATAATATTAAAAATCGGTGTAACCGCTCTTACCCACCCCCTTAACCCTATTTTCGGGAAGTAACCCTATTTATTTGGGAAGTAACGAATATATCAAGGATGTCGGGACGTTTTTTGAGGGATGTGGGCCAATAGGTAGGGTTCTTGGGAGAAAGAATAGAGTAGTTATTGGAGGATGAGACTTGAGAAAGAATCCTGCCACGAATTTTG
Source organism: Aelia acuminata (assembly GCA_911387785.2). Taxonomy (NCBI): domain Eukaryota; kingdom Metazoa; phylum Arthropoda; class Insecta; order Hemiptera; family Pentatomidae; genus Aelia; species Aelia acuminata. The sequence continues at coordinate 109,478,696 of OU426979.1, read as the reverse complement.
GATGTTCGACAACCCCACTGTTCATCTTCGGCGTTATAATCTCTAACAGCAATGAAGCTTGAGCCAAAGGAACGAAATAAGGAATTGAGGTGATTATAGGTGAGTGAGTTATCAGGAGGGGCAATATACAGCTGATAATGTGTTAAATGGAGGAGAGGATAAGGTGATAGAGGTTGATTGAATGATGTCAGTTGGAGTGGAAGGAATCAGGGAGTGAGATAAGGAATTGTGGATAAGGAAGTGAGAATGCTTCGTGAAATGGGTTTCAGTTACAAGAGCAATGTCTATGATATTGTCATGGAAAAAAAGTCAAGTTTGTCTCTATGGTTTTGTAAGCCATTGGCGTTCCACAGAAGGATATTTAGGGATTTCTCATTCATCTCGGAATATTTAACGGGATATCTGATAGGATTCTAGTAAGGAGTGATATTAAAGGTTTGATTGTTTCTTCAGTAAATCACGGAGAAAGGATGATAGGATTGACGTTATATCTGATGGAGTTTGGTTAGGATAGGGATAGAAGGAGATATCTTGGCCAGAAGGATGGGTTATGAGAGTGGTTCTCTTAAGAGATTCATGATTATTTTCTAATGTTCTTTGACTTTCAGGAGCTGAAAGGACTTGGGAGGAAGATTGGGAAATATTTGGATCTTTAGGTTTGATTTTTGATGGATTCTGTGGCTGAAGTTTCACCTTCAAAAATCCCACCTTTTTGGTTGGGTTTCCTTGACTGTCTCAGGCTGAGAATGGGATGGCTGAGATTGTCTACGGGAGGAGTTAGCCTGAGGTAAGGGGTCTTGAGTCGCCTGAATTTGACTTTTGATGGCATCCGAGTAAGTGTTTCTAGAGTTAGAAGGCACAACATGGGTATTTTCTGCTTTTGTTGACTGCGTAAGCTGGTCATCACTCGTGGAGGGTCCCGGTGTTTGATCTGTAGCGGCTTTATTGCTTTGTCCTTGTGCTGCTGCAAACATAGATTTTTGCTTTAGCATCTTTTTATAAACAATGCAACCTTTATAACTTGCAGGATGTGGTTCTCCACATAATGCACATTTCGCTGGTGTGCCACATGAATTGGAAGCATGCGGACCGGCACATTTTACACATCTGGCCTGACGATGACAATAAGACTTTGTGTGGCCAAGGTTTTGGCATTTCATACGTTGCACTATTTCAGGTCTCTGTCTGGGTTCTTCAATGGGTACGGTAGAATAAACTAGGCGGTTAATTCTGAATATTTCAAGGTAGTTGGTAGTTGGCTCGAGGTTCAAAAAAAATTACGGCAGCGGATATTTTTCAATTGGATGGAGAACGCTGGAGACGTTCCTGATGCTAAATCCCAGTTCCTCTATATCATTTTTTATAGCAGTAGTGGGGGTGGTGAAATGAAGTTCTCTCAAGACTACTCGATATGGCTTTTCTTCTTTGAGCTGGTAACAATGAAAGTTGTATTTTTCACTTTTAGGTATTCTACCAGTTTTTTTATAATGCTGTTTATTGCTAGTGTTTATTTTGATGTCTTTGAGCCGTGAAAAATATTTGAAATTGGTTTGTCCAATTAATTGTGATATTTCATTTGCAAACGCCATGAAGTCTTGAACGTGGCCTACAAAAATTGGGGGTGGCTCTGGTTCCTTGAAATCATGTGGGCGTGGAACATCAGTTGTCGACTTATTGAGGGCTGCAAATTGGTTGCTGGTAGTTATGGAAGTTTGAGGTTCTATATTGCTGGATGCAGGTATACTGCGGGTTTCTAGGGTCTCTAATTTTTGTTTAGATTTACCTTTTTTATTTTTGTTCATATTAGGCAAGTTGCCAGCTGATCCGGGAGCAGCATTACGTTGGCGCTTCTGGAGTCTTCTTTTTAAAAGATATTGTGAATCGGTTTTGCTTATTTCGGAGACTACATCTTCATCCATGTCCATGACTGATAATTTATCCGTGGACATTTATGAGATAAAAGAAAAGAAAAAAAAAGTAATAATAATAATAAAATTCAAATTTAACTTCTAGATTATTTACAATATGTATATAAGTTTAAACAAAATGAAAACATATCTATTGATTTAAAAAAAAAAGTCTGGAATTGAACTGCCAACTATATGAATCGTAGATACCAGGCTCCTAGCGCCTAGCCCATTGCGATACGGGAGATCAGATAAGAAACAATGTTAGCCTGTCCTGTGCCATGTTAGCCTGAGGCCAGTAGCAAGCAAGCCACGTGTTGCCAATAGGCAGATCCCACTAGCTAGCCAACGAGCACTATTTATCACTGGAACTGTTGATTGCTCTCACTCACCTCACACAGAGTAACATGAAATTGTTCATCAGCGACAAAAACCACTTTATGCAAACTTTCGCTGCAAAACAAATCCTAATACTGCTGTTGTAAATGAATAATCTCAGAGCTAAGTGAAGTTACGTTGTTAGTAGTGGCCATGACACTCTACCATCACATTCATTTAAATAACTATTGGCACTAGTTAGTTTTATCACAATTGTCATGGTGCTTTTAGATATCCATATTTCACCCAAAAATTTAATTAATCTGTCTAGATCAAAACGATTTAATCAATTGTCTCAAAACTTGAGGTATAATTTGGTACAATTTAGTAGTCAATATAATAACCATTGTTCCCTTTTTCTTAACCCCTTTCCTTATACCGAATCAAAGTTCTTACCCAAAAATAAATTTCTCTTTTTCTATGTATGACTTATATCCTCCTCACATGTCACGTTAACTCCCAATCCCTGCCAGCTCATATAGACGAATTCATAGGCTATTTCCTACAGAACTTTTACCACATCATAGCAGTTTCTGAGACTTGGCTTAAACCGAATATATCCTCATCCTTTGTAGCAATTCCTCATTAAACCTTCATCCGTCACGATCAAAATGAAGGGGGTGTTGGTCTCTTATTGCATGAGACCTTGAAGGTTCTTCTTCCTTAATACTAAATCTGTCTTGAGAAGCTCTGCGAAATCAAGAAACTCTTCTTGTTTCATTTTAATTACTTGAAATGGCATTTTTTTTCTGGTTCCCCTAACTAGCTGAAACCAATTGTGAGGATGATAAATTGGGATTTTTAGCTTTTTTATCAATGAGTGGTCAACATTCGGAGTCTTAGGCAGTATAAAAATTTCTAATTAAATCGAAAGAGTAAAAAGGACTAATTAAATTGAAATATTATCAAAATTAAAAAAAAAAAAAAAAAAAAAAATCGAGCGTAGTCACGGCTCCAAAGGTAGAAAGAAGCTAACTATCGGTGATGGAAATTGGATGAGGCCAAAAATAGGGGGGTAGTTGCAATATCGTGCCTAGAAAGCTTACAAATTGCACGGGTACTGACGATTAGGCAGTCTAAAAATTGCTAATTAAATCGAAAGAGTAAAAAGTACTAATTTAATTGAAATATTAAAAAAAAAAAAAAAAAAATTAAAATCGAGCGGACTCACGGCTCTGAGGGTAGAAGCTAGCAATCGGTGATGGAAATTGGATGAGGCCAAAAATAGGGGCCTGGAACCAAAAATTTATGATTTATTATTTTGATGTGTGGAAAGACAGTCATGGCCTTCATAAACATTGCAGCTAGATGTCAATTTTTGTTTTGACCTCATTCCTCTAAAAACCGAAAAAAATCGTTTAGTAGTATTTATGTATATTGTAGCACTTATGTGGGTAAAACAATATTTATTATAAAAAAAAAAAAATAACAATGTTCAATGCCACACAAATTATGATAACACAAATAATTAGTCAGGTTACAAAAGTATCACTTTGTAACAAAGAAATAATCATATGACTTGAGCTTCACAACCAAGACTAACTCACCAGTCTCATCGCTCCTTATATATAGTCGTAAAAGATTAGGCATAGAATTTTCTGGCCAGGTATGGATGGTAGTAGAACATTGTGGTCACAAACATGCACTATGACAGTTTGTTCCAGCAATAAGTATAGAACCATTCTGAACCATATGTTTTGTCTTTTGTTTATTACACTATAAATTGAATAAAGTTCACATTATTTTTGTAAATAAATAAGTACATGGGCGTCACCAGCACCAAATTTTTGGGGGGAGGGACTCAATATTCTCATAGATATCGAGGCATCGATGTTTTAACAATAACCAAGTTCTTTTTAACATCAATGTTATAAAGTTACAATAAAAAGTGATTTTTATCATGGATGTTGTTGACAAAAACAAATATGTTTTAACATCGATGTTTTTGACAAATACAAATATATTTTAACATCGATGTTTTGGAAAAAAACATCAATATATGAATACCTGGCTGGAAAAACGTTGCATGTAGCTGAAGTTCAATTTTACAGGAGAGTGAATTATGTCCAAAACGCAATTGAAACGGCAACTGGCAAACTAAAGAGCAACATACAACGTTTTTCCACTAAATAAAACTCACTCAGTCGCAAAATCATATTTATTGGGTTTACAAAATCCACCTATTCATTGGTATGTTCATTCACATTTTGGTGTTCAACGACAGAAAAATGAAAGACATGGGATATTGGAGGAGGGATAAGAATAACAAAATTGAAGTGGTTAAACCAATTTTATTGACAGAAAATAAACAAACATTTACATGAACAATGACAATTACACAAACATTTACAACGAACACAGGTTAGTGTTACTGAAGAAAATATAAGCGGGTGCTACACTCAGCTTGGTCCAAAATACTACTAAACTGATGGGAGAGTTTCATAAAATGCCCTATGGTCAGGATCTGTGAGATACCGAGCCATATCCATAAGGTCTTTCTTCTTCTCTTTTGGTATAGGCAGGAGTGCTGAGTAGAGGTTGGGAAGATCCTTGACGTCACATGGATTAAACCGGGTCGGAAACACCTGTTCTGAAATCCAAGGGCGCAATATGTTGTGTGTCTCTCTCACATACAGTGAAACTAGGTCATCGGCAGTTATCTTCATCCAGACGTATTTTGTTATCTTGATTTTTTTCCTAGGTTTTTCTGGAGAAAGCGCTTCAATGTCTTTAAAATCACTTTGATCCATTTCAAAGACTAAGAAAGGTTTGTTTAGCTTTGCACCAGCTATTACGTGTTTCCAATCACCTGGAACAAGAGCTTTCACTCTTTTCTTGGCACGTTCGATAAGGGCGAAATCTCTGTCACATGGAAGAAATGAATGGCCGGTAATCAAAAATTTTTGGTGGATCTCAGTGAAATAACGCATTTTCACTAAATAACTATACAGGATGAGTGTATTCCAATTATTGTTTTGGCCTGTACATCGGTCTGGCCAAACGATTAATCTCCTTTCCTGGCCAGGGGGTAGTGGTCGAAATGTAGATGTTATGTATTTCAAAATGCAAGACCCGATTTCCTTTGAACCCCGTTTCGCTAGCGACTCATGCCATACAAACATGTTTGCAACGTTGTCCGTCATATTGTGAATTGCCAAGTTGTATGTAGAATACTGGCGTTGGTAGTACACGTCGCCATGAGTTAACATTGGTGTAAATAAGACTTGCTGTAGGTCTACACAAATTGTTATAGCATTTCTGTTTGCTGAATCTTCTGAGAGAGTCTTATATGCTTGGTCAGCTTTACAATGATGTAGACGACTGTCAACTTCGATCGATTTCCTCTCTTCATCATTCCGAGCTAGTACTAACTTGGCGTAAAATTGATCGCACTGTTTGCATGTGTCAGAGCGAGGTGTCCCAAACCTCAAATTAAACTCTCTTTTGAAAATCTTACTATACAAAGTAGAGTTTGCTGGATTATCAGGGTATTTCTGCTTGAATAAACGGTACATTTTGGAGACACTGAGATCAGGACTCAAACATTTTTTCGATGAGACATTCCTACTATAATGATTAATTTCTATAGGGAAAGATTCAATGTGCTCTCTAATGTTCCCTCTCACTGTAGCATCGATCGCATGACGACGGTTCAAGTGAGTGCCCCTCTTATCTTTCGGTGCAACCTGACCATCTTTCATTTTTTGTTGTGAAATTTGAATTCGCCTTGGTGTAATGGCAAACGTGTTACACAGTGTTTTACGACACACAGGTTTCCCATTCAAGGAATAATCAAAAGAAGCTTGTCGTGTTGATGTGGAATCTGATTTACCGGTACGCCTTTTCCGTGGTTCCCGTAGGGCGATGAATTTAAGGAGTAAAAGAGACTGTTCATTGTACGTCAAACCGTAAAATTGATTAAATAAACTATGTACGTACGCAAGACTAAGAGAAATGCATCCTTTTTTCTCACTAGCCGCTGTACAACCTCGAGGATTCGAAGGTGGAACCTTTTCAGGAACGACATCACCCTTTCCGCGATTGGCTTTGTATGATTTTCCACTGTCTTTCATAATTTTACGCTTCTTGTCACTCCATTCCGCGAACTGAACAGCACGTTTACGGTTATTCACTATTTCTAAATCACTAGCCGATATATTCATGATGGGAAATGAGTAAACAAACAATGCAAACACACTATGAAACCTCACAGCAACAAGTGGGTATTAGCGCTACCAACATGAAACGTTTTTCCATCAATCCCAAGCATGATTAGCCCCCCTTCTAGCACATTGTAGGCTATCTAGCGATTTGAAAACTAACTACTTCAAGGTTGGATTCCATCAAGCAAGTGACAAAGATCGTTTATCCATCAAAAACCGACTTTGTGAAAAAAACGACATGCAACGTTTTTCCAGCCACCCATTCATATATGCTCTTAACATCAATGTTTTGGACAACATCAATTATATTTTAACATAGATGTTTTAACAATAACAAAGTTCTTTTAACATCGATGTTAAAATATATTTGATTTTGTCCAAAACATCGTTGTTAAAACATATTTGTTTTTGCAGAAAACATCTATGTTTAAAACGACATTGATGTTTTAACAATAAAAAGTTGTTTTTAACATCGATATTATAGCTGTAACTAAGATGTTTTTAATCTCCCGTAAATACTCGCAAAACTTGCGAGATCGTGGGAGAGTTGTCAGTGAAGAGGAAGGATTTGGCACTGTTTGGAAGCGACTCCGTGGTGTAATGGATAGCATACCGCGCATGTCACGCGGAAGACCCGGGTTCGATTCCCGGCGGAGCCAAATCTTTTCTCTTCAAAAATAAATTATTAAAAACAATTTTTTTTTAGCACTGATGTTTTACATTATATTGGATAAATTACCTCTTTTCTTCTTACCCTTCTTTGTTTCTGTAAAATTTTCAACTTCAAATAAGTTAATAAAATATGAAAACGCAAAGCATAGTTTCATAATTGGATTACTTATTTAATACGATTAATACTTAATATATATTTTATTTTTTTTTTTTTTTTTTTTTTTTTTTATATTTTTCCTTCTATGGTAGCCCCAAAGAAGGAGAGTTTATTGAACGATTTACATGCTCCATGCCTATTTTATTAGGCACATTACATGTATTACATATTACATTATATCGTGAACAGATTATACTTGTTATTACCTAGATTATGTGATATACTAAAAACAAAATAAAAAATAAATAAGAAAAGTTACAAAAGTAGTAATATAAATATAAACAAAAGTAACAATATAATTATAAATACTAAATACTAAGTGGCAATATAAACTCAAACACAAACAAGAAAACAATATAAATATAAACTAAGTAGCAACATAAGTATAAAGTAGCTATATAAACATAGATAACTAAGTAGCAATATAAGCAGAAAATAGAAATAAAAAGTTACTAAATGTAGCAATATAAGTTAAATTATTAAGATTTATGATTTACAATTATTATTAATAATTATGTTAAAGAGATGTTACCAATAAAAAATAAACCAAAATAAATTAAAATAAAAAGCGCAACAAGCTATGTACAAAGCTAATAAATGCAAATAATTTAAACCGCCTTCCTACATTCGTCAGTCAGTCGGTCAAAGTCTATTTTCCTAATAAATTCCAGGAAGTCTTTTTTAAATTTTGTCATCAGTCTCTGTTCTGTTTCAGGCCATGTCCCTCGTTTCAAAAGAACGTTCTGTATAAGTTTTGCCCGAATGTGGTCCAGGTTTTTGCAGTCAAATATTAGGTGTCGAAAATTGTGTATTTGTCCGTCGTCTGGGCACTTGTCATTGTGTAGTATGTTAAAGCGTGTTAGGTATTGTTTAGTTTGTCCGTGTTCAGTAAGAATTTGTGTAAGTTTGTAGTCAGTACTTAGTATTCTTTTATAATTGTGTAATGTGATGAGGGGAACAAATCTATGGAGACTCGGTGATTTCGAGGAAGCAGTCCAGGCTAGGTTCCACTTAACTACCGTATCCTTTCGAATGTCCGCTTTGATGTAGGATATCGGAACCTTATCGTACGTCAGCGGGAGGTCACTGTGAGCCGCTAGCTTATCGAGCCTGTCCACTCTCTCATTGCCCTCTATCCCTGAGTGCCCCCTTACCCAGACTATGTTTATGTATTTGTTTTGATTGTGTAGTGTTGCCAAATGGTTTCTGATTTTGTCAGTAAGTTCGTCATGTATCTTTGAATTTTTGATTGAATGTATGATGTTCATGTTGTCTGTGTAAATGGTTATGTTGTCTTCTGTTTCTATCGCATTTTCAGAGAGATACTCTAAAGCTTTTAGTACGGCTAACTTCTCCGCCTGGTTATTTGAACAATGTTTACCCAGCCTATGCTGAGCTTGGGACATTTTTTCATTGGTACTTCTTAGTAACCAGGCGCATCCTACATTCTCTCCGTCTTTGCTTCCGTCTGTATAAATTTCTGTATCAGTTTCTGTATAGATTAGTTCATGTGGCAGTACTTGTGTCGTAAGCGCGGGGTGTGTCCAATATTTACATTTAGTTGGGAGGTCTATATTGTCGTGTACTATATCTTTGTAGTTAGTCCGTCGTTTTTTAATATCATAAAGTTGAACTGTTTCTTGGATTATCAAATCTATAGGAATCATTCCCGCCAGGACGCAGGCTGCTTCATGAGAGATGGTGTGGAATGATTTACAGATTTTAATCCCCATAAGTCTTTGGAGCCTTCGGAGTTTCATAAGATTACTTTTTCTAAGCATACCTCTGTGCCATACGTGAACTGCATATAAAACTTTAGGCAAGATAGCTCCCTGATAAATAATCTTAAGAATCTCCGATCTAAGACCCCAAGAGACTCTGGCTGCTACAGTCAGTCTGTTAATGGTTAGTAAGGCCTGATTGTAAATGTTGTCAATGTGTCTTTTCCAGTTCATTTTTCGGTCGTAAAGTACACCTAAGTATTTTAGAGTTTCACGTTGTTTTATTTGTGAAGAGTTCAGGATTATGTTTAATTTTGGTAGAGTCCGTTTTCGTGAAAAAATTATAAATTCTGATTTTTGTGGATTGAAAGTCAGTTTATTTTGTTTAGCCCATCTGGTAAGCCTAGCTAGTACAAGGTTTGTGACGGATTCTAGTTCTTCCATGTTTCGCCGTTTGACCAGTAGTAGTACATCGTCTGCGTATGCGATTATACTAGTATCAACCGGTAATTCTACCTGAAATATGGTATTAATTAAAATGTTCCATATTACCGGTGATAAACTAGAACCTTGTGGAGTCCCCTTGCTTAAGTGTCTGCTGATCGTGAACGAGTTAGTTAGTATGTTAAGTTGTCTGTTAACGAAATAATTTTGCACTAATTGATAAAGATTTTTGGGGCAGTTGTATTGTTTCAGATTATTTAAAATTGCTGTCCACCAAGCATTGTCAAAGGCTCCTTTAATGTCCAGGCTTACTACTAGTAGGTGTCTTTTCTTGTCCAATGTCGTCTGAATTTGTTCATTTAAAGCACTTAGGGCGTCATCTGTTCCTGATTGCGGACGGAAAGCGAATTGATTTGCGTGTAATAGTTCGTTGGTGGAAAGAAAATGCATCAGTCTGTTTTTTATTATTTTTTCTAAAACTTTACTCATTACCGGTAGCATGCTTAAAGGCCTAAATGAAGTGGGGTCTTTTTTGGGGATCAGAACCAATTTAGCGATTTTCCAAATTTGTGGGAATTCCCTCCTCTTATAGAAAGTTTTGTATATTTCCAAAATGATGCGCGGAAAAAATTCAGTTATCTTTTTAATTATGGTTGGGGTAATTTTATCATGTCCAGGAGATTTTCTATTATTCAAACTATTAACAATATCAATTATTTCTCCGTCTTCGAGTGGTAAATCGTCAAGCGTGTTGGGTGGGTGTATTACGTCCAGTCTCATGTGGCTCTGTTCTTGAGTGTCATTGCTATTGTTATCATCTTGAATTAGAGTATTGAGTATGTAAGTAAGTGTTTCTTTAGAATCTTTTGTGTATTCACCGTTGTCTGTTAGAAGAGTTTGGAGAGTCATTCTACTTTTAAGTTTGCCGGAAGCCCATTTATAAGGCCAGTTCCAGGCAGTACTGTTTGCGGTGTATGTTTTCCACGATTCTAATTTCGATTTTTTCAGCAGAAGTTTGTAATTCCGTTTCATGTCGAGGTAGTCGCATTTCCTTGATTCCCTGAGTTCTACGTTGTTTTTAGTCCGTTGGTATATTCTTCTAAGATAGTTGGTTTGTTTTCGTAGTTTTGTCAAGTCATCATTCCACCAGGGAACTGTCCGATGTGAATTGTTAAAAGACCGTTTTCCTCGCGTTTTTCTAAATGTCATGTTACTTGCTTTGATTATCGCGGATGTAAATTTCGAGGCAATAGTGTCTGTAGTCATGAATTGTAACTGCGATATTATTTCCCGATCAAGTTCTATTACGTCATCGTGAAGTAAAAATTGCTTTCGCAACTGAGTGCAGCAATTAATTTTAAATTTTTCCCAGTCAGCATTATCGGTTATGTATAGTGAGTAATTTGATGTTCTTCCTGATCCTATACTGTTGTAAGTTGCTAGTATTTCGTAAGTTATACAATTGTGGTCCGAAAAGTTTGTTTCTTTAGAAATTTTCCAATGTTTTATTTCGAAATATTTAAACAAGTTAGTATTAGCAAGAGTAAGATCAATGTTACTTTTTCCAATTGTGCTTTCGAAAGTGGTCAAGTCAGATTCAACATTTAGCAAAATCAAATCTTTAGAAAGAATAAATGCCTCTAAAATTTTTCCTCTTTCATTCGTTTGTTTGTCGAACCAAAATTTTGAACGGCAATTAGAATCCATACCGATAATAATTTTTTCATCCTTGAATTTTGATAAAATCGTTTCTAAATATTGCAGGTCATTATTTATTTCTCTTCCAATTTCAAAATATGCACTAATTACGTAGTATTTTATTTTTCCAATCGATACTTCGGTAAGTACGAGATCGGCATTTGAATATTGAGTAATTAAACAGCCATCGATATTTTTGTTTAAAATTACAACGCCAGCTCTAGGTTTGCAATCATATGTTTGATATACCCGATAGTTACTATAACCTGAAATCTTATCATTTCGCGTGTATGGTTCTTGGATTAAAAGCACATCAATATCATTTTTTAATGTGTACATTTGTATGAAGTCTGTTGTGTATTTTGAATGTCGTGCATTAATCTGTAGAAATCTTATTTGTCTCATGAACTTTTAAAAATAAATATGGTAAAATGAAATTTAAATGTATGTCAGTCTATGCCAAATATAAAAATAAAAATATAGTTGAATTATGTGTTTAGGCTAATGGTATAGTATAGTCAGTATTAGATACTAATTTTTGTACCTCTGTAATGTAGGAAGGGCAGTTTTTATCATATACAGAGTGGTCCGTTCTTCGCATTTGGCTCATTCCCGGTCTCTTGTTAAAGTTTTCGCAGTTGATACACCTGAGATGTTGAGATGTACAGTCTTTAGATGGGTGTCCCTCTCCGCATCTTGAGCAGGCGACTTCGCCGTGACAATCCTTCGTGCTGTGGTGAAACTTCAAACATTTACCGCATCTCTTGATTCTGAAATAGTCTTCAACATGAACCTTTTGATACCCTAAGCTGATGCGGTTATAAAGAAGAAGTTCTCTTGCTTCTGCGTTGACTTCCAAAACGGCGTGTCGAAATTCACCTTGCCTGGGTGTCAAAATGATAACTGGGCGAATGCTTTCTTTTTTAAGTCCAACATTTTGGGCCACTAAATAGTCCACTATGTTAGTTAAGGTTATTTCTGGTTCTATATTTTTGATAATAACCCTTGGGTTCCTTTTAGTCAATTTCTTATATTGAATCGAACTTGAATTTTTCAAAACGTTTTCAACTTTATCTAAATCTTGAGGAGTCTCTGTTTGTATAATTAAAGAACCAGATTTCGTTTTGTTTAGTTTTCGAAAAGGGATCTGCAAGTCTTTTGGATTTACAACTTTTTTGAATTCTGAAATTAATTCAATTGGTTGGTCAGTTTCTTTAGGGGTAATGATTGCTTTATAAGTTGGATTAAACTTATTTTTAGACACCATATTTCTTGCAACATTAGAAAAAGTTGGCCTAGTGGTCCCGGAAAGGTTAAGTGAACTATTTAGTCTTTCTGAGTTAGGTGGAGGGTCATTATAAGAAATTGTACTCACGTAGTTTTCTAAATGCGTGATTGCATTGATAACGTTCTTCTTTAGATCTTTTCTAAGCACTTGGTATTGAGAAAGTGATCTCAATGTGTCTAGAACAATTTGCAACGCGTCTATTCGCTCTGCCATCTTGTTGACTTAATATATATATATATATATATATATATATATATATATATATATATATATATATATATAATAATGTATTAATATATATTGTATAACAATATATAAAAAATACGATTCTCCTCTGTAATACTTTGGAAACGACATCAATGTATGAATATGTTTAGGTCCTAACAGTTGGATTTTTAATAAATGATTATGTTAAACTAACTATGTAGAAATCATCGATGTTTTTATATATTAATTATAAAAAATAAACATCGATTTAAATATATTTGGACACTAATATGTTAATCTTTAAAGAACGTATAAATAAAAAAACATCGATGTTTTGATTGTAAAAACATCGATGTTCAAAACATCGATGTTTTGCCTTCGATGTCTCATCTCTAGTATGAATGAACAGAAGTAGGGGTGGGAACATCATAGGAGATTTAGATTAAATCGTGGCCTGACAAAAAAGGTGTGGGGCTTTTTGAGCCCCAATTATTGTTTTTAACATCAAAGTTAAGAGCATATATATTGATTTTTTTTTTTTTGTACAAAACATAGATGTTAAAACATATTTCATTTTCCTTCATATTTCCACCAAGCTTTCACCCATCTTGCTGTGGGCTTCTTCAGGGCCAATACAAGAATGAGAGTGGAGAAGGGGATCAGTAACTTATAATCTTCCGTCGGGGGCGAAGTCTGTGTTCCCATTGGCTAGCGCCCGAGGGGGCGTGGTCAGGTGGAGGGGGTAGGGGAGGGGGGATGTCGTCAGCTCTCTGAGATACGTTGTGTTATCTAATGTTGTTTAGTGCAGGGTACCAGTTTTTGCTAAGTCTGTATCCGTCTTCTTTGTTTATATTGTTTGGTTGTTTTATGATTTCTATAGCCTCCCTGATGGATCTGTGGTGGTAGTTATCAATCCTAACTATGGCTTTGGTGTCTTCGAAGGCTATAGTGTGTTGTGTATTGTGAAAGTGTTCTGCTATGGCTGATTTATCCGTCTGTATTTTCTTAACTGCGGCAATATGTTCTTTCAGTCGTGTGGAGATGTTCCTTCCTGTCTGTCCTATATATTGTTTACCATATGAGCAAGGGATGATGTAAAGTCCAGGTTTGTTGAGTCCAAGATTGTCCTTTGGATTGGGCAGGATCTGTCCAATTTTCCTGTCTGTGGTGAAGATTGTTTTGATGTTGTTTTTTGTGAGTGTTCTGGCTATTTTTTCCGAGGTGCCTTGTACATAGGGGATGACAGCTATGAGCTTCTTTTCTGTTTCATTTTTTTCAGGGAGATGGTTGTTAGTTTTGGATTCTTGTTTAATGAATTCGGATTTTTGAGGGCTGTCCGGAGTTTTCTTTTTTCTTTTGGAATTTTTGTGGGTTCAGTTATAGTCAATGCTCTGTGTATGAGTGTTGCAATGATCCCTCTCTTTTGTGATGGATGGTGGTGAGAATCTGTGTGTAAATATCTGTCCGTGTGGGTCAGTTTCCTATAAACTGAATGTCCTAATGAGAGGTCTTCCTTCTTTTCTACTAGTACGTCCAGGTAAGGTAGCTTGTTGTCCTCCTCGGTCTCCATTGTAAACCGGATGTTGGTGTGTATGTGGTTGATGTGATGAAGAAACTCTTTAAGCAATTTTTCTCCGTGCTGCCATATTATGAAGGTGTCGTCTACGTAGCGATACCAAACAGCTGGTTTGAACTTGGCTCTTCTTAGGGCTTCTTCTTCAAATTGTTCCATGTATAGATCAGCTATGACAGGATTTAGTGGGTTGCCCATGCTTCCTCCTTCTTTTTGCTTGTAATACTTCCCGTTGAAGAGGAAGTATGCCGTCTTCAGACATATCTTGGCCAGTTCCAATTCCTCCGCTGTAAGTATGTTCTGTAGTAACGGTATAGTTTCATCAATAGGAACCTTAGTTGTGCTGATTGAGTAACTTGATGTGGTGTTCTGAGTTTCCTACGTGTGGTTTGATGATTTGTGTGAGGTGTTTCGCAATGTAGTAAGTGGGTGATCCTATTGAGCTGACTATGGGGCGCATAGGATAGTTGTCTTTGTGGATTTTGGGTAGTCCGTAGAGTCTGGGTGGAACTGGGTCGGATCTCGTAAGTTTCTTCAGAGACTGGTGGTTTTCAGGGAATCTTTTCATTATGTCTGTCAGTTGCTTGTTTACGTCTTTGGTGGGGTCCTTGTTTAGTTGTTCATATGTCCCGTCAGTGAGAAGATTTAACATTTTAGAAATGTAATATTCTTTAGACATTATTGCCGTGGAATTTCCTTTGTCTGCTGGTAAAATAACAAGGTCTTCACGGTTCTTGAGTTCGCTGAGGGCTCTTCTTTCTTCTTTACTTAGTTTGGGTTTCGGCGGTCTGGCTTCTCGCAGGATCTTGCTGACGTCTTGACGGATTGCTTCTGCTGTGAGATCTTCCATGTCCTTTACTACTGCTTTGACGCTGGTGATGATTTTATCAACCGGCATGCGTTTGGGAGC